>OX465035.1:8082731-8167731 GCA_949841015.1 Aplysina aerophoba | reverse complement strand
GTTCCCGATAAACCTCCATCACTGCCACATCTTCAAAAAACCTTGTTTCACATTCCATGAGCGCCCTCTTCTCTAAGGGCTGCCCAGCTGCATCAAAGGAAGCACACAGAGAACAGACCAGTGCAAACTGGAACAAGGTTGCACTCAAGGGGGACAAGCCCCTCCGGTATCAAGGGCATCAAGGGTAGGGCTGCTCCTCCATAAAGTAACCAACATAAACCATAAGACAATTCCTGATCATGTTTTAGCTGCACAGGCCTTCGTCAGCTGGTCATTTGTTTGTCAGCTCACAAGAGCCTATGCTGTTGAAATGTCCTGTGAAATATTGAGTCTTGAAGCCAAGTATGAAGTCATGAATATACTAATAAGAAGTTGAACGTGTAAGCTGCTTTATAGTGCTCTAATAATGCCAAACATGGCATTATTAGAGCGCTATATAGTATCACGCTGATCACATTTACGTATCCTAACTAAACTTGTACACACCTGAAGTAACAAAGACAAAATGGGAATATTTCTAAGCCTTGCTATATATAGATGTTTATAAGCCTCCTACCGTTGAATTATAATCTAAGGAATCAAAGGTGACCAATGACTGGTCGGATGTCAAATTCTTGCATTTCACGGAATGTATGTCAACACATGCAAATGATGCACACTTTGTAACTTGCTAACTGTACGTGCATTATCAGACAAGAGAACAAAGGACAGGGCAACTGAAGGCAGGGAGAGAGGTACAAAGTAGATTGAAAGAGTATGGTTTTGGTGAGCAGTGCATGGATACAGACTCTTTTTGAGTTGGTTGTCAATACAGGCGACCGACACTGATAACCGGAATCACATAAAATCGTACATATCGTTGTTGCTGTTGTTGTTGTATTATTTCATGAAAGAGGTAACCCCTTCAGCCAAGGCTGGTATAAATGGGGAACCTTGAAATTATAATTGGAAATATAAAAAACAGTGAGGTTCAAGACAAGTAATGATATTATTGAATAACAGCATTAGTCCATGTAAACCATGCACAGGTCATGATTAAATCTAATTGGGTGGGCTTGGCTTATGGCAAGGGGGATCACATTCCACTCCAATCCTGCACGGTACTGGTATGATCTCGATAGGAAACTGCACCTAGGAGTGGGTAGGTGCAGGTCCTCCCCTCTCCGAGCACTCCTGAGTCCCAACTCCTGAATGGTTCTGAACATTCTCCTTGTGTAGGCAGGGCAATCACCTGTCAAATACCTTCTCACCACTCTGGACCTGAACATCCGCCTCCTCTGCATCAGGGTCATCCATCCCAACTCCGTCCTCAGGTCTTTGGAGGGGTGGCCCCATTTCTTACCCAAGATCAGCCTCATCCCTCTATTCTGTAGTCTCTGTACTTTGTCAGCATCGCCTTTGCTGCACTCAGCCCATACGACGGCACAGTAATCTAAGTGTGGAAGGATCAGTGATTGGTACAAGAGCTTCCTCAGCCTCGTTGGGAGAGCATCCTTGACCATGCGCAGTTGGGTGAGACCTCCAAGGCACTTCCTTCCAACAGCTTCCACGTGATCCTTCCAACTGAGTCGGTAGTCCACCATCCCTCAGAACCTCACCATTGACCTTAATATGCAGCTTTTCCACTTCCTTATCCCTGCCTCTTTTGAATAGGACCATGAACTGGGTCTTCTGTGTGTTCATGGTTAGGTCATTATCGGCAATCCAAGTAGATAGGGCTACCAGGTCCTGAGAGAGACGCTCGAGTGTTGGAGTCAGAGAGGTAGATGGTCGTATCATCCGCATATATAACATCACTTCACTTCTGGCGAGACTGGCAGGTAAATCATTAACAAATAGGCTGAAATGGATTGGCCCGAGGATGGATCCTTGGGGCACCCCAGAGTGAAGGTCGAACCACAGTGACTCCTCCCCGCCAACCACAACCCTCTGTTTCCTGCCAGTAAGAAAGCTTCGAAACCACTCCAAGGGAGTGCCCCTGATTCCATAACGATCAAGCTTCTGGAGCAGCAACTCATGGCTGACAGGGTCAAATGCCTTGCTCAGGCCAACAAACACGACTCCAACAACCTCATTCCTACTCAGGCTGAGTCACCAATCATCTACACTCTTTAGGACATCCTGGGTGCTGTGCTTGGGCCTAAAGCCAGACTGGGCATGGTGGAGGATTCCATGATGCTGAAGGTAGTCATAGACCTGGGAATGCACCTGAGATTCGAAGACCTTGGCAATAATTGGAAGAACTGAGATAGGGCGAAAATCACCGAAGATCACACTGCCTCTAGCTTTGGACTTAGGAACAGGGATGATCTTGGCAGCCTTCCACTCTCTTGGTACCACACCGGAGTGCAGGCTGAGATTGACCAAGTGACATAGGTTCCTTGCAATAGCCGGAGCTGTAACCCTGAGGATGCTAGCCCTGATACCGTCCACACCAGATGCCTTGGAGACTTGGAGTTTACTCAAGGCTGCACCACATCAACCTCTTCAATAGGTCTGAACTGAAAGGAGCATTCAAGCTCTGGGAAGTTAGGAGGAGGGAGGTCGGTGGTAGTGGGAGAAACACTTGAGAAACGGTCACTGAACCCCTTTTGCACGATCAGAACAACCTTCGATACAGATGGATGGAGAGCTGTGTCTGCTTCTACCAAGCAACTTGTTCAGCTCTCTCCAGGTGTTCTTGGTGGACTTAGCGGTGTTACAGCATAGAGAGAAAGGAAGAACGCTCTCTTACCAGCCCTTAAGGCAGCTGTGACCTTGTTTCGTAGACACCTGTAGCTCTCCCATATACCACTGTCACCACTCGCACAAGTCAGCTTCCGCAACCGATATCTCCTTCTCATGAGTTTTCTTACGTATATCCTTGTCAATCCAGGGGATGGCATCTTTGTGGACACAACAGCGAACCACTGGGGCGTGATGTCTAGGATCCCTGTAAAGATCCTCTTCCAGTGGTTCCAATTGAGATCAACATCCTCACTACCGACCTTCCAGTCTGCTCCCCTCAGATCATCCAGGAGGTTGTCAATATTGCAGTTCTTAAAAGTCCTGCCCATCCTGAATTTGTGACCAGAAACACTTTCCCTATGTCTATTCACAAAAACCATGAAGTGATCACTCACTCCAACATCAACACAGCCACAGTCAGAATAAAACTGTGGGTCAGACACGTAAATATGGTCGATCAGGGTTGCACTGTCTTGGGTCACACGGGTTGGGTCTCTGATCGTTTGAGTCAGGTTCATTTCATTGGAAAGAGACTCCATGGTGCCTGCATTTGGTGAGCTACGCAAAAGGTTGATGTTAAGGTCCCCCATCAGTAGCACCTCCTTTCCCTCTGTGATAGCACTCTCCATCATGTCAGAGAACACCTCAAAGAACTGTTTGCCACTGTCTGGAGGACACCTCTGAGTTCACACACCGTCAAGCTGGTAAAACAGGAAACCAGTCAGCTGAAACTCCATGTCCGGCCAGAATCATGTCATTGATATACATGATTTGTGCGTTCCGGTTACCGATGCCGGTTCACCGGTATGGACAACCAACTCAAAAAGGTCTGTAGATGTGAAAATGATGTATGTAGGTCTTGCACAATTACTATGTGGATTAATTTCTTGGCAAACATACTGGATACGGTCTTTCCCATACATCTCAAGATTTTACATACACACAAAGATGATGAACATGCATTAAAAGGTGTTGACACTAGTCTTATTCCCAGACCCGTTTCCAACGTTCCACCATATTGAGGGGAGTGCGGGGTGGAGAATGGGTCCGGTAACACTCCCATATCATTTTTGTACCGGGTGAATAAACACATATTATGGTACGTATGAACATGAAGACATAAATTGCAAGTCAGATGCTAACGCGAAGAGATGGAATCGTGATCAGCAACGTCTCCTTTGGTGGAGACCTGTTGGGTAAGGGAACAAATTCCCAGTGGTAATAACAGGAGAGTGCTCAAAGTGTTCAAGGATTGAAAGGACTAGCTATGCATCAGAGTGGCCTAGTTAGGCAGCTAGTAAGCATGCATCATCATTGAAAGGACCAGCCTGCGTCAGTGAGGCCTAGTTAGGCAGCTAGTAAGCATGCATCATCATACGCTTACACACGTATGTTCAGCCTTTTCATTTACCTCCTAGCTATACAGGATAAAAAAAGAAAGTGAATCAAAGTGTGCGACTCTGAACCACCTGTATACAACTGATCATGCATTACCTGCGCTACAGGAGCGCTCTGTGATCTCATTAGACGCACCCAAATCCTGGCGCTGGTATGGAAATGATATGGCAGTGTTACCAGACCTATTCTCTGCCTCCGTGTACCCTCAAATGGTGGAACGGCAGTGATGGGTCTGGGCATGAGACTATGTACACATCCCAACCAGAGCATGCTACAGGAGAGGTGTGATACACAACTTGTACCTTGGTCCATGGACCACTGGGTACCAGAGGGGCTCCCTCACAAACCTTAGCTGAAGTTACAAGCTACGTCCACACCTCAGTGGCCTCACACAACAGACTGGTTCACTGTACGCAGCTTACAACATGGACTGTGTGACCAGTGCAGACAGCACAAGAAGTGCATGGGGCCATCTGAAGCAGCACAGTGTGCCAATAGGCCACTTTACAATAGCATGTACTGTGCTATGGGCTGAGTAACTATTTATTTAAAGGAACAATCCTTCCTTTGTAGCTAAATTTGTGAAAGAAGTAGTTGGCTATGCTAACAGGTAGAGGTATCTCAGGCAGCACCACACCAAACACACACTAACTCATGCACACAACACACAAACCTACCTTCTAATTGTAGCTTTCCCTTCATCTCTCTCCCAAATTCTTGCATCTTTTCAAATCCATCAAAGTCCTCTGAAGTGATCACATCACAGAATTTAATGAGAGTGGCTAAGGTTCCATAATCTCTCATGTGGTCAAAGAGGTGCCTTCGAGCCTCTCCTAAACTGTGACTCTTAGTAATTTTATCCGCAACAATTTGAGGGATCACATGTTCCCGACACAGTTCCCGATAAACCTCCATCACTGCCACTACTTTATAAAAACTTGTTTCACATTCCATAAGCACCCTCTTCTCTACGGGCTGTCCAGCTGCATCAAAGGAAGTACACAGGCACAGGCAGTGCAAACTGGAACAAGATTGCACTCAAGGGGGACAATGCTCCAACCCTAGCTGAAGTCACAAGCTACGCTCACACCTCACTTGGCCTCACACAACAGACTGGTTCACTGTATGCAGCTTACAACATGGACTGTATGACCAGTGCACACAGCACAGGAAGTGGGGCCATCTGAACTAGCACAGTGTGTCAATAGGCCACTTTACAATAGCATGTACTGATGTGTGTGCTAGCACTGAGTAACTACTACCTAATTTAATTAAAGAAACAATCACTCCTTTGTAGCTAAATTTGTGAAGGCAGTGGTTGGCTATGCTAACAAACTGGATGACATCCTCCCCATACCTCAAGACCCACGCTACCACAGAGGTTTGCACACCTCAACCAGAGTACGCTACATACAGGAGAGGTGGGATACACACACACACACTTTGGTCCATTGACAACGGGTACTATGAAGGTACACTGTTAACATCACACACACACACACACACACACACACACACACACACACACACACACACACACACACACACACACACACACACACACACACACACACACACACACACACACACACACACAACCACAAGGCCACCTTACCAATTGGGCTAAGCCGCCTTCTTTTCGGGTTTGGCAGAGTTACTCCATACTTGTGTGCCAGGTAGTCTGCAATGACTGGAAATCCCGTTTTCCTCACTGCCTCCACCACCGTCTGCCAAGTGCGAGGGAGGGTCCCTGTTCCTGCCTGGTTGGAGGTCCACCTGCCCAGCAGGTCCAGCATGCAGTCGTCTGGTTCTCCACGTTTACTTTTCTCAATGCTCTTCATGGTTTGGTAGTCCACACGCAGGAAGGTACCAAAGTGCCGCCATTTTGTATTCAGTTGGTGGTTGAGAGCTTTGATAATGTCTGCAGGCAAAGGAGAGGAGGGAGGGATGTGGTCTAGTTGTGCTGTGAAGCAACTGCAGTTCTATCACAGACTCACCAGCAGTGTCAGGTGGTGGAGGTGTGGGAGTAGGGAGGGGCGTGGTAACACCAGCGTCTGGTACCACAGAGGGTGTAGAGGGAGGAGGGGTGGTAATGGCATGTGTTGAGGGGGGAGAGGAAAACATTATTTGCATTCCTTGAGCACTTCAATGTTTACTTCAATGCACCATTTCACTTCTCTGCCAATTTCATCAATACTAGTGCTGACCTGCAGTGTCAGAGTCTTTTTGTTGTTTCCATTCACGTTCAGCATGGTCTTCAGGAGGCCTTTGCCTCCAGGCCTCGCCCAGCGCATAGCTCGCTGCACCACCTAGGGAGAAAAGGGATAGCTAACAGCCAATCAGCTAGCTACCCTACCCTCTGCTTGCATCTTGCATGATCACATCTCAACTACTTTTCTCTAATTTAACTATAGTACCATAGCTCAACAGTGTGCATTTTAATGCGTACAGAGTTGTAGCTATAATAACTCAATTAATGCAAGCATGTAGCTAATACAATATAGCTCTACGGTTTTGCTTATCTACAATCCCAGAAATTTGTTTCCTCATGTTGCAAAGTTATGAAAGTCTGAGCTATGCATTGGCAGATTCTGTTGTGAAGAAGTTTGATCGCTTCTTCTGGCTCAATTCCCTTTGTCTTGAGCACTTCAATGTCTACCTCAATGCACCATTTTACTTCTCTGTCAATTTCATCCATAATAGGACTTGGTTGAGTGCTGACCTGCAGAGTCAGAGTCTTTCTGTCGTTTCCATTCATGGTCAGCATGGCCTTCAGGAGGCATCTTCCTCCGGGCCCTGCTGAGCGTATGCTGCTGCTCAATGCCGCCTTCCATCTCCACATCACTGGCTGCTGCAGATGAAACCTGACTACTGCCTGGTCTAGGCATGACCTACAAAGGTATTACACACAAAGTCATACATATTGTAACAATGCATAATGAGTGTACAATCTGAATAAATAACACCATATTGAAACTTCATTTTTTGCTAGTTTCTCATCTGTGGGTTTAGCTGGATTTACTTTAAATTAAACAAATAACAGGAAATGCCTGTGTATACTTTACTGGAGCAGCATTTGATACATACACACCTACACTACATAATTTTCCATGTGGGCTAGGTTGCTAAACCAATCTGCTGTACGCTGGCGATAGTAAACTACGTACTACTCGTTGAATGCTGGTTGGATAATGTCTCGTCACTTAACTCTTGATAGGTATCTTGCACTGAATTATCCCACATGGTAAAGTTAGGCAATTCACTTGATTTATCAATTGCAATGCCAATCTCTTTACAACACACACTAATAAAGTAGTTGTGTCACACTGCCATTTTGCTGACTTCCATCTTAAAGTCACATGACATTCTTGGAAATTCTTGATGAAACTCTTTGTACAATTGTAATATTGTAATATTGACACACTCCGCACAATAGAGACAGTGATATACGTATTATAACAAAGACTGCTTCATTCGCTCCGTCACTGAGTACTCTGCAGGCATTCACTTTCAGTCCCTGTAGTCACATCGTGATAGGACTTGCCTTCTTCGGGAAGCTATTACACAGTAGTCTCACTTAGTCAGCTGAACATCGTGTACAAAAGATGACCGCGCAATGAGCGAACTCAGTTCATTGTGCTTGGAGTTTAAGGCCATTTTAGTATTGTGCAATCTGGTAGAACTCATTCAAGAAATTCTATCTGCAAAAAAAATTCTACCTACCCATTTTGCCAGCAATTTGCAAACTTTTTTGTTCGTAAACAATTTGCGACGTAGGACATTTCGCATGGTAGCTACGTACCATACACTATGACAACTCATGTACATACATACCTATGTACAGTGTGTGTACATGTACATATCTTTGTTGTATTTGATGATGATGAGCTTGAACTGCAAATAGTATAATCAAGTGATATACACTATAATTGAATGAGTCACATGGAGATTTTTGAAAGTTAAGACCAAGTGACCTCTTTCATCAAGGGGGCACAGCTGCTTCCAAGGAGACAGGGCAGGCAGAGTGTAAGTAAACATTTGCGACATATGGTAATTGCGGGTGCATTAGCAATACCCTTTTATGTATATCGAAGTATCCGCTAACCGTACATTGACAGCTCGTGATTTTCGCGCAATGCCAGTATGTATATTACAGTTCATTTGTACCTCAAGTCACCTTCAAAGGCAAGATCGCAAGTCACAGCGTGTCTACAGTGGTGATGGCAGTGTTTTCCAAGAGCGACATTTCGCAGGCTGCTTCTGAAGCATGTAAGAAGCTGCTTCAATTTAGAAGCGACCAAACCGAGGGGGCTGAGACGAGATTGCGCCGGTCTCCTGGTTTGTGGACAGGTGCAGAGCACACTCTGCATGCGGAAACATTGCCACTAGACATCTCATCCGGCGAACTTCCGAGGTGTTACTAGGTGTCACCTTTGCGATGCGGTTGATGATGTAACATTCCACATTCCACGTGAACACAGAAACCCGTCGAGTCTGACCAGACCTTGTGATTGTGCAATATAGCAATGGCAAAGGTAGGCTTGGCACGCAAGACTAAGCTATAGTATGTACAGCTTTCCTGTGAATCAGGATGGTCAGCCATGAGGCAGGGCGGCTAACTAGTTACCATATGCGCTCAAATTATTCGCGGACTAAACTTTCGCAGTTGGAGGATTATATAAATATTTGCTTTTTTTCAAATTTCGCGGATGCATGTGATTACCAAATTTATATTACATATATACACTATATTTTTATATAATATATTATGTATTAAAATATTACAATACCACATTGTTTAAACTCTGAGGAAACAACACCGCTCAGGAGAAAGGCGACATGGGAAAAAGGACCGATAACCGAGCCCCGAATCCGTGACCTACACTCTAACGCGAGTTTCAGCCACGTGAGTCACGAAATCGGCCACACTCTCTCGTCCCACATCGCCGCATATGTGCCAGTCACGGGTGTGCCGAATCCACGACCGCTTAAGACCCGCAACCTTGTATGCTGGATATACGTAAGAGGGTGTTGCTAATGCGCCTGCATATGTTAATGGACTCAATGCAACAAAGGAACAATGGGGCACAGTGTGCACGTTTGTTTGATGCCCATTTTAACAGTTCTGCAACAGCTTCACCCAATAATTCGCGGGTTAAAATATTCGTGGATGGCTCCAGGATCGCAAAAACCGCCGCTGTCCGTGATGCACCACCTTTGCCCAGTATAATAATATTCAGTGATCCTGCCCTTTAAATAACATAAATAGTAAGATGTTAGGAGTAGGGTGTTGCTTCATGCGTATATGAGCTAGGCTGAACTGGGGGTTGAACATCTTGACACAGCCTAAATCAATTGGTGTAATCCCATCTCACCTTTTTTAGTTTGGCCAGGAGTCTCTTTCCAAACTTTTGCATCAGTTGATAGCCTTCGGACTCTATCATGATGCTGCAGAAACGTCTTAGACTCTCTAGCGTCACTTGATCATGTAAATGCTCAAAGAGGACCTCCTTGGCCTCATCTGATGTCTTCGACTCATTAATCTTGATCTCAACAGCTTCCGGGATAATCTTCTCCATTCGTGCCTTTTGCGCAATGGCTCTGGCATCCACACATTCCTTAAACTCTCTTTGCACTTCCTTTAGTATGTGTCGACCTTCTATAGACATAGAAAAGGAACAAGGGATCAGGTGCATTATAATTATGCAAACCAGCGCTTTTTGCACAATATATGTCGCCATACAACCCTTTCACACAGCACATTTTAATCTGTATCGTAACTCAGTTCCGTTATACGATCATTTCGCAAGAAACGAGTTTGCAAACGCGCTCTATCACGTCCTGGATACTACACCTATGATCACGTTAATCGTGTTTGAGACGCCACCGTATCGTACGATGTTCGCTAAACTGCTCCAACTGCTGATTCTTTCTTTCTGGCTGTGAGCAAAGAGATGACGGAGGATTTGAGCGAAGAGGAGATGACTATCATCCTAGGATCATCCTTCTACCGCATTCGCCTCTTCGCCATGGATGGAAGTCGATAGTGAGGACGACCGCCGCAGTATCCGTTCGTGTACTGGAGAGATCTCGCATCAACAGAGTCGATGCAGTAAGCTCCATTGGGTCTTTTCATTGGACTAGATATCCAACAGCGCCCCACTAATTTCTACATCGGCCCAGTTGAAAGTCAGTGCTCGTAGTCGCCATTTTGACAACAGTGCGAGCACGGCTGTTTTGGAGCGGCAGCTTAGTTTTCTCGAGTCGGAATTGGGATCGGGACCGAGACTGGGGCCATTGGAAGACATGTTCGTTTTTACCATTTTTCTCTCCTAAGACTTTAACAAGAGACAAATGACCAAGCTTGGACATAGAACTGATACCAGACAAGTGTACTTTAGTCTAAAAAGTAAGCTTTGTACTCTCTCGGCAGCAAAGTGCGTGTCTCTCTCTCTGCAAGTAATCGCTCCATAGCACACCTCTCCCAGTTTTCCAGCTAGTGTGCTACATATCAAAGGAAAGTCAGGTAAACACAGAACATTGCCCTATATGGCCCTTTCCGTAAATCGTCTTTTGAACGAGTTTATTTTAGCAACATTAACTCATGTTTCAGCCTTTTTCTTTGGAGACTACAGTTAAGAGACAAGTAACAAGCTATTTAGAATCACCTCGCAACCGGGTCTAGAACCCGGAAGTTTGTCACACGAGGTGGAACTAGTGTAGTTTGAACGCAAAACACACACCATAATCTGGGTTTCAATTAAAATGCGATGTGACAGGGTGCTAGTCACAAACTTAACCCTAATTCTATGTTATACGAGGTCGTCGTATATGTAGCGACACCAAGCGCTGGTCCGGATAATGCACCTGACTCAGAACAAGATAGATAGCTCGATCATCGGCGTAGCACCAATTGGATCTAGCTACGCATAGCTCACATGCATGCACTCACCATCTACGTTCATTTTGAGCGATTGTGTCGATCCAATTGACGTGTACGTGCGTTCATTCCAGAGGATCACTTCGAGGGCTACCACCCATTTTTGACGCTACCCATTATGTGTACGCAAGTAGTCTGGCTAGCTAGACCGTCCCATCTAATCGCCGGGGCGCTTAGGGCTGGGAAGGGACGGTCTAGCGGCAGTAACGATTAGTTCACACCTATTCGACCAATCAGATGCTACTGGCAGGAATTCCTGCTAATAGTATTCATAGTCTGCAGGAGCTCAGTCACGCATATATACTATGCCTTTCACTGGCGGTGGATTCTTTCTGGCTGGAGATAGAGCCACCGGACGTGGAGAGGGTTTTAGTGGGCTCGAGAGACCACTCACTCGTTTCGAGCTTGAAAGAACGCGTGAGCAGAAGAAACCTTATATTTCGCAAAGTGCGCGTCCTGGCATTGACATCCTCAGTCGAACGTTCAACACCGTAAGGTAGCACGTGTGGCACAGACTTTCTTCTCCAGCGACGCTCAGCTGTGTAGCTGTCACAAATGCTTCTGCCACTACCGTCAGCCTCCTAGTCTTCACCAATCTGTACTTCTCTTTGAGCGGTTTGTAGCAGCAAATGGAAAAGCGCTTATGTTTCTCCATCTCGTACGTCTGGCGTATGGTCCGCCCCAACTACGCAGGATCATTACTCTTGCGTAGTTGGGGCGGACCCATTTCCATACGTCGTATTATCAACACGCACAAAGTGTGAATTTGATAATGTGAAGGTGTGAACAAATCGTTACTGCCGCTAGACCGTCCCTCCCATTCAGCGCCTCGGGCGTTTAAGTGGGACGGTCTAGCTAGCCAGACTAGTACGCAAGTGGCCCACCCAGCAGATCCAGATCACGTGATGAAAAGCAACAGATTGAGCGGGAAACTAAAAATTATACATAGGTACGGTATCTATTATCGGCCACAATGTATTATCGGCCACTGAATCTTCTCGACCGCCGAACGAATCAGCTCCGTTTAGCACGAATCTGTAGTACGGACAACACTAAGACAGATTATAGCAAAACTAGAAGAATCCGCTTCTTCCTTCCCTGGCGAGAGGGCTTAAAACGCGCACTTCGAGAATATGTATTATCGGCCAAAAATATCTATTAACGGACATGGACTCCTACTCCGGCTACGAGAAGCGAATATGGCCATGACTGCTGTATTTAAGAGAAGCATCATTCCTTATCACACTCACCAGGAATCGCGGCCCGGAGTCGAACAGTTGAGGTACTATACTTCCTTTAATTGTACCATGTCGACCGATCAATTATCGGCCACCATGGGAAGGAAGAAGCGGATTCTTCTAGTTTTGTTATAATCTGTCTTAGTATTGCCGGTAATACACATTCGTGCTAAATGTGAGCTGATTCGTTCGGCGGTCGAGAAGATTCAGTGGCCGATAATACATTGTGGCCGATAAATTTTTTTTCAGGAGGCATGGGCAAGCAAGCAACAATATAAATAAATATCTATATACAATAGCTTCGTTGTGGCCGATAATAGATACCGTACCCTATAACACATGCATATAACACATGTACGCTTCAAACAGCCTTGTCGTTCGTGAGTGCAATCAACAAAGTTTAAGAATTGAAAAACTGACTGTTCCTAATTCTTTCTAATAGCTATAGCAGCTGGCTTCACACTCTTGTGGTGTGTGAAGGAGTGACTCTGCTATTGGGAAGAAGTCCCACTTCTCCACACAGTACTCATCCCAGATATGGGACTCCTGCAGGAAAGGGAAGTGTATGCGGTAGGGGAGCACAATAATGCCCTTACCCCTTGCACCACTCCTGGGAACTCAGCAGCCTTCATTTCTGTATGCCAGCACTATAGCCAGCTAGCTAGCTACCTGCCCAGTGAACTCTGTCTCTGGCTTCTAGCTAGATCAGGTGCATCAGGAAGAACCTGCAGGAAGAAACGCCAGAGACGGAACACATGCACTGCACCAGCCACGCCTCCCATGCATCCCCACCCCTCAGCTTGCATGGTCATCCCATCCCCTTCCCACCCCTCATATGTAGTGTGGCCCTCCCATCCCCTTCCCACCCCTCATATGTAGTGTGGCCCTCCCATCCCCTCCCCACCCCTCATATGTAGTGTGGCCCTCCCATCCCCTTCCCACCCCTCATATGTAGTGTGGCCCTCCCATCCCCTTCCCACCCCTCATATGTAGTGTGGCCCTCCCATCCCCTTCCCACCCCTCATATGTAGTGTGGCCCTCCCATCCCCTTCCCACCCCTCATATGTAGTGTGGCCCTCCCATCCCCTTCCCACCCCTCATATGTAGTGTGGCCCTCCCATCCCCTTCCCACCCCTCATATGTAGTGTGGCCCTCCCATCCCCTCCCCACCCCTCATATGTAGTGTGGCCCTCCCATCCCCTCCCCACCCCTCATATGTAGTGTGGCCCTCCCATCCCCTTCCCACCCCTCATATGTAGTGTGGCCCTCCCATCCCCTCCCCACCCCTCATATGTAGTGTGGCCCTCCCATCCCCTTCCCACCCCTCATATGTAGTGTGGCCCTCCCATCCCCTTCCCACCCCTCATATGTAGTGTGGCCCTCCCATCCCCTCCCCACCCCTCATATGTAGTGTGGCCCTCCCATCCCCTCCCCACCCCTCATATGTAGTGTGGCCCTCCCATCCCCTTCCCACCCCTCATATGTAGTGTGGCCCTCCCATCCCCTTCCCACCCCTCATATGTAGTGTGGCCCTCCCATCCCCTCCCCACCCCTCATATGTAGTGTGGCCCTCCCATCCCCTTCCCACCCCTCATATGTAGTGTGGCCCTCCCATCCCCTTCCCACCCCTCATATGTAGTGTGGCCCTCCCATCCCCTCCCCACCCCTCATATGTAGTGTGGCCCTCCCATCCCCTCCCCACCCCTCATATGTAGTGTGGCCCTCCCATCACCTCCCCACTCATGGCTCTCCTCAATCACTTGCTTAAGCTGAGCGGGGTTGCAATTCAATTTCTGTGCACTAGTTACACGTGACAGACACTCCCCAGGGGTGTGGGGTAATAGGACAAAGTGTCAACCTTATTGGACATCACACACACACACACACACACACACACACACACACACACACACACACACACACACACACACACACACACACACACACACACACACACACACACACACACACACACACACACACACACACACACACACACACACACACACACAGACACACACACACAGACACACACACACACACACACACACACACACACACACACACACACACACACACACACACACACACACACACACACACACACACACACACACACACACACACACACACACACACACCTTCATGAGGTCCCTGGTACTCATCCATTGGTCAGCCATTTTGTTCAGGGAGGGTTCCTCCCCCTCCCCCTCCCCCTCCCCTCCCTCTGTTGGCACTGGCTTTGGCTGTGGCAGAAGACGACACTTGTCCTCCTGAGGAGGAGTGTGCATGTGTGAGTGAGGAGTGTGGAGGGTGACTAGAGAGCATCTCACACTGCACTCTCACCCCTCACCTGTCACCCTCAGACAGTACACCCTGCTCCTCACCCTCAATGCACCCTCCCCCCACCCTCACCCTCACACACTGCTGCACCCTCACCCTCACACACTGCTGCACCATCACCCTCACACACTATGCTATGGATGTACCGCGCATGCTAGAAAAAGAGCTGACATGCTACCCACAGCTGCCCGGTGTGATAAGGCAGTGGATGTAAGCTAGACAGCATAAAGCCTGTGAAAACATGCCATACACAAGAGCCAGTGTATGTACGTGATGCAACCAGCATGTTACACCGAGTGCACACACGTGCTGTGTAGAGTAGGCGTGCTAAAGCTAGGTCAATTCAGTAACCGTAGTGGGCGGCCTGCTAAATAGAGCGGCACAGAGTGAGGGTGCCACCAGTGTGCGTAGGAACTGATAATTAACTGACACTGAACTGTTCTCACACCACAGGGTGTGAACTGAAGTTATATTCCATAAAACAATATAATAGACAAAACAGGTGTGGGGAATCACACAGCAAAAGTGACACAGAGTGAATTAAGGCCTAATGTAGAGCTAGCCTGCACACCCATATACAGTAGGTCTGCTACACCCAATGAGCACAGGGTAGCAATACATTGCGCTACACGAGGGAGTGTAACACCAGGAGCAGGGATGCGACAGAAGGGAGCAGGGCACCACACTCAGCAAGCGTGCTGCAGGCCTCCTACGCAGGGCAGGCAGGTCGTGCCACTGCATGTGAGCTAAACGGGAGCAGACACACGCCATGCTCCCAGCAATTGTATAGAATGGATGTGGCAGGCCTGAGCTTGCAGCTGCTGATGTGTGGCCCAGCTACCATCCTAAGCTGAGCAGGTGTGCTGCCTGGGCCACCTTGCATAGCCATACAAAATATACCCCATATAATGCTAAAACAGGAAATAAGGAAAGAACAAGGAAAAAAGAATGGGAAAGAGCAGTCGTCCACAGGGTGGATGTGGAGTTTGAGTGCACACAGAGCACATACACCAAAACAGGTGAACCACACAATGCAGTTGCTATCTAGAACAAGTGTGCCAAGGAAGGCCCTGCCATCTTTCAGCACAGAACATATATATATCTGTGCTTCGTAACATTTTTGTGAGGTGGAAGTGCAGTGGACACACAAAGGAACCTGTCTGCATGTTGCAAGAGACTGCATGATAACTTGGGAATTCAGCAGAAGTGCAAGGGTACACAGCCCAGGAGGGCCCACACCAGGGACAAATATACCACAGGTGTGCTGCACATGGTACGTGAAATAAAATATGCCATTTATAACATGGGCCATGCATGGCAGAAAGGCTGCTACACCTTGCCGGCTAAAATTGAACGACCACCCAATGGGTGTGCGTAGTGGACAGTCGTCGCTGAAGCTGAGCGGCTTACGCTAAGGGACCATCCAATGCAGTGTGCTACGTGCCCCAAGTGGGCACATGACGCTGAGCGGTGCTGTATGGCATGTGAACTACACCATTCAGGTGTTCTGCAGGGCGCACACAGGGGTCCAAAAGTCTGCATCTGCATCTGCATCTGCATCTGCATGGGATATTCCTAGAAATGGTGATTATTAGTGTAGTCAATTGCAAAGACCTTTCATGGATCGGGTGAACAGCCGACTTAGCGACAGGGATGTGATGATGTCATTCCACCACCTCATCACTCCTATTTGGCTATGTGAGATGTAGCAGCTACTGTAGCCCCAGGCACATGGCAGCAAATGGCTCACAAAGGACACACCAAAAGTCACTGGGTCACACAGGTAATTAAGGAAGGAGTAGAAGACGCTGAAAGTGTAATTGGTGGCTACACTTTAACAGCTCTACTCGGTCCATCAAGGCGGACCAACTCACCGTGGACCTTGCACGGAGGGCACACCAGTCCCCCGGTCGTCTTGCTGATGAAGACGGTCTGAGAGGTCTCCCTCTCGCACAGCGGACAGATCAGGGGCAGAGCGGCTTTCCTTGTGTGGGAGCTTGTTCGCCTCCAGGAACGCTTCACCGTGAACGGAGAGAGGACGGCTTGCGTCTTACCCGTCAAGTCTGTCACTGTCTCTTCGTCACTTTTTGCAGACAAGACTGTGAGAGCAGATGGCGTCACACATGTACATCGATCGATCGGTATACATTCAGATAGCACGTACGCGTGCATGCACACGTACCGTATATACATCAGGAGAGCAGGGTCGAGAGCTGCAGTTTGCGACATCCACCCATCCATCCTGAGCACTGTGACCGCCATTAGAGCTCACGTGATCCACAGTGGGGCACACGTACAGTTGCGACCATCTGGAACCAAAAGGGCGCGTGCTGTTGGCTGTAAGTAAACCATACGTGTCACACATGTACGTCCTTTTTGTGTACAAAGTAAAGTTAAAAGGTTCAACAATGCAAAAGTACAACTATAGCTAGAAGAATAGGAAGGACTACTAAAAATACATGCCAATTTATTCATGTATACAAACACACTGCATTTATACACTATACACAGCATACTGTATTGTAGTCTTGTACAAGATCCAAGAGAATACTATACAGGTACAAACATGTATAAAATGACTTACAGGGAAATAGAAAACAAAGATATGTGTGTTTGCAGTCACATGTTGTTCTGTGCCAGCTTGAGTGGGTCAGGAGAGGGAGGTGGTCTCCATCAGTGGGTCTGCTCACCTGCAGGGCAGACAGTGGGTGGACATGAGCGGGTGGAGTGAAGGGAGCGAAGACAAGGGTGAAGTGTGTGTGAGGTGTGAGGAGGTGGACGGACTTGGGTGGGGACCACAGAGAAGTGGTCATCCCATTTCACATGTGGAGTTGGATGGGAGTCATAGAAAAGCCACAGCTCTGTTCGATCTGCCACCAATGACGCAACTTACATACCACACACACAAAGATTACAAACACCTGCACAATGCTGGTGTCAGAAATGCAGGCGCAGCACGCACCATCCAACACATGTAAAGGCTCACACACACACACACACACACACACACCACACACACATGCACACACGCACACACCACACACACCAAACACACATGCACACACGCACACACCAAACACACATGCACACACGCACACACACAGGTGAGCACACAACTCCGACCAACCTCCTTGTTCCAGCTCCTCCATCATCTTCCTCCCAAGTGACTGCATCTTTGGGTAGCCCTCTGCATCAATGGCCACCTCACAGTACTCCTTCAGAGTCTCCACATTGGCATGATGTGCCAAGTGATGGTACAACACCTCACGTGCATCCTTGGTGTTGGAGGTGGTGATGTCTGACTTGACATCTTCAGTGATTACACCTTTACGAACGAGTCTGAGCAGACTCAATCTGGGGTCGACGACCTCAAAAAACACTGTCTCGTGTCTCTTGAGAAATTCTGACGCTGAAAATTGTGTGACTGCAGTAAGTCCAACAAATGAACACACAGTGTAACAGGCCAGTCTAACAGAAGTGCTTGTTCAATGTTGTGCCATTGTACAGCATGGCAGTGTCTACTCCAACGGAATGATAACAAGCTGCGTCCACACCTCACTTGGCCTCACACAACAGACTGGTTCACTGTATGCAGCTTACAACATGGACTGTATGACCAGTGCACACAGCACAGGAAGTGCATGGGGCCATCTGAACTAGCACAGATTGTCAATAGGCCAATTTACAGTAGTGTGTACAGATGTGCATGCTATGCACTGAATAGCTAGTTGAAATGAAGGCACAATCAGTTCTTTGATTTGTGAAGGCAGTGGCTGGCTACGCTAACAAACTGGATGACATCCTCCCCATACCTCAAGACCCACTCTACCCCAGAGGTTAGTACACCTCAACCAGAGCACGCTATATACAATAGAGGTGGGACACACGCACGCACACACGCACGCATGCGTGCACGCGCACACACACACACACACACACACACACACGCACACCAAACACACATGCACACACGCACACACACACACACACACACACACACACACCAAACACACATGCACACATGCACACACACAGGTGAGCACACAACTTCGACCAACCTCCTTGTTCCAGCTCCTCCATCATCTTCCTCCCAAGTGACTGCATCTTTGGGTAGCCCTCTGCATCAATGGCCACCTCACAATACTCCTTCAGAGTGTCCACATTGGCATGATGTGTCAAGTGACGGTACAACACCTCACGTGCATCCTTGGTGTTGGAAGTGCTGATGTCTGACTTGACATCTTCAGTGATTACACCTTTACGAAGGAGCCTGAGCAGACTCAATCTGGGGTCAACGACCTCAAAAAACTCTGTCTCGTGTTTCTTGAGAAATTTTGACGCTGAAAATTGTGTGGCTGCAGTAAGTCCAACAGATGAACACACAGTGTAACAGGCCAGTCTAACAGAAGTGCTTTGTTCAATGTTGTGCCATTGTACAGCATGGCAGTGTCTACTCCAACGAAGTGATAACAAGCTGCGTCCACACCTCACTTGGCCTCACACAACAGACTGGTTCACTGTACGCAGCTTACAACATGGACTGTATGACCAGTGCACACAGCACAGGAAGTGCAAGGCACAATCATTCCTTACACAACTCCCACACTTTGGTCCACTGACCACTGGTAGACAATGGGTACTACAGGGGCTCACTCACACGCACCCAAACTGTCTGAAGACACACCGTCAGCCATTACACACGCAAGCACACATGCACACAGCCACAAGGACTTCTACCTCAGCATGGTGCTGGGGGCACCTTACCAGTTGGGTTAGGCCGCCTTCTCTTCGAGTATGGAATGCCATGGTCTGGGCCAATGGGGGGGTGGGCACTGCTTGGAGTCCCTGGACCTGCACAAACCAGTGACAGTATGCACTGAACCAGCACAGTCTGTCAATTGAAGCACGAATGAATGAAGCATGTCAACTGAAGCACGAATGAATGAAGCATGTCAACTGAAGCACGAATGAATGAAGCATGTCAACTGAAGCACGAATGAATGAAGCATGTCAACTGAAGCACGAATGAATGAAGCATGTCAACTGAAGCATGAATGAATGAAGCATGTCAACTGAAGTACGAATGAATGAAGCATGTCAACTGAAGTATGAATGAATGAAGCATGTCAACTGAAGCACGAATGAATGAAGCATGTCAACTGAAGTATGAATGAATGAAGCATGTCAACTGAAGCACGAATGAATGAAGCATGTCAACTGAAGCACGAATGAATGAAGCATGTCAACTGAAGCATCTATACGTACAGAGAACAGATGTGCATGCTATTCTCAGAATAGCTAATTGAATTAAAGGTACAATTCCTTTGTACTGTTCGTACATCAGTTTGCAAAGGCAGTCGTTATGCTAACATAGCGGGTAACATCCTCACAAGCCTCAAGACCCAGACTACCCAATGCAGAGGTGTGCACACTACGCACATACTACAGGAGAGGAGAGATGCACAACTCTTACATTTTGGTCCAATGACCACTGGTACTGGTACTGGTACTACGGGGCTCACTCGCACGCTATGCACTGAAGATACACTGTCAGCCACCACACACGCGAGGACATACATGACATGTACATACATACATACATATGCCCACAAGGCCATCTACCTCAGCATGGTGCTGGAGGCACCTTACCAGTTGGGTTAGGCCGCCTTCTCTTTGGGCTTGGAATGCCATGGTCTGGACCAATTGGGCGGTGGGCACTGCTTGGAGTCTCTGGACCTGCACAAACCAGTCACAGTGCATCACACTCCACCCTATCCTAATATACTGACTGAATGACGTTCTCATAACCTCAAGGTGTACACTACACACACACACACACACACACACACACACACACACACACACACACACACACACACACACACACACGCGCGCGCGCACACACGCACACACGCACAGACACACACACACACACACACACACACACACACACACACACACACACACACACACACACACACTCGTTCACATGCACACAGTGTCAAGTAACACAGTGCTGGAGGGACCTTACCAGTTGAAGTAGCTTGTGCTTTCTTGGAAGTCGGAGCAGTTTGACAAGTGCCAATGGGAGGGTGGGCACTGCTTGGGGTCTCTGAACCTGCCAGTGCACAAACCAGTCACAGTGCATCACACTCCACTCCACAGCACACACTGCCTAACCCTAGCCTTTTCATGACTATCACTACTGGTCCTGAAAACTTGGACCATGATGCTGTGAACATTCACAGACAGCACACAACACACATGTACACACACATGTACACACACATGTACACACACACACACACACACACACACACACACACACACACACACACACACACACACACACACACACACACACACACACACACACACACACACACACACACACACACACACACACACACACACACACACAACACACAACACACATCATACCACACACAACACACAACACACACACACACACACAATACACGCACACATGCACACACACACACACACACACACACACACACAAACCTGTCACCAGCTTCCTCTTGAACGCTTCACCCAATTCCAGCATATTTGGGTTGCCTCTGACTGCTGTCATAATGTCACAGACGGTCATCAATGCATCCGGAGTGCACTTTCTTCTCAAACACAAATGCAACTCCTGATTCTGTAGTCTAGGGTTCCTAGCACTTGTGATGGTCCTCTTATCACCTTCATCAATGATGTTGTTATACAGAAGGTCCCCAACAACAGCCTCAGCATCCACCTCCTCAATGAACTGGTCACGAAACTGATCCAGGACTTCTTCAGCTGAATGGAGAGGGCAGAATCATGCTACACCAACCAGCCAGTACTTCTGCTCACTGTAGACCACTTCCTCAACACTGCCCTTCTGATGAATGGGGTTTCCCTCATTAGCTCAGAGGCTATCACAGAATGGTACTGCACTAGAATATGTTATGTGGTCGGGTCAAGTATGTCCAGTAATTACGTCACTCGTCACTCGTCACCAATGCACAGTGGCAGTGGAGTCATGTCAGAGCACACAGGGTGGTCTTGCACAACAGGCAAGCACTAGCTACACTAGAATGGCTTCACGTGATAGCAGTTGTTTGAGCTCACATTGTCCCACTCACAGCACAGCACACACTCACCTTTGACAGTGTGCTGTGTGTCTGTGTGTGTCCCAGAGCCAAGGGCAGTGATTCCTACAGGGAGAGATTGGGTGGGCATCATCTGGAGTTCAAATATTTCACACACTCACTTTAAAACCCGGTGACTGATATGGTGCCATCCCTTTCAACTATCTCGGGCTCTTATTCACTCTCCTATGTAAACAGCTCATGTAAATAATGGCTTCCACATCAACTGCTTCTTATGTAGAAACTTCCTCCAAATTCCCTCAGAGCAAGCCACACAAAGTCATACTGTACGTACAAATTGTTGCTCTCTCTGGTGGCATCTGTTTAGTAGTGTAACAGTCTCAGTGAACAAGAAATGTACCTGTCAACAGAGCTCACTGAAGCTGTAGTAGAGGCACTGTGCACAGCTCCTGCATGACACACCGAGGACACAGCACAGCACACTACTCTGTGCCATCTAATACTTCAGTACAATGTAGAATCAAGGGTTAAAGCATCGGACAGTACAGTTATAAGGAGTGGGTGTTCCTTGATTCCACGTGGAAAACTGTGAACAACCTTGTACCTTCCCCTTAAAGCTGGCACTGCACCAATCTCTCTCCTGCAAGCTACGCACACGCCATTTGCAACAGCACTGAGACAACCAACTGTGAGCTTTAATTTGGCATGCTAACATACTGGACACTGGGGGGACAGGCAACAGGAGAAGAGAGACCAGCGACTGAGCTTGAACTCAGGACCTACGCTCTAACGTGGCAGCAACATGAGCTATCGATCCTGGTCCTGATCCTTCAGTTCCCATTGCCCCTGATGTGCCGGTCATGGGTGTTCCGCCAGCTGCGACTGCTGAAGACCCACACCTCGAGGCTGGCACTTTGTGCAGTGTGATGATGGTAGTGGGCTCAGCGGGCAACTAGCATGTTGCACAAGCCCGCGAGTCTGAGGTGGACGGTGTAACTGCCTCTGTCTCACAGTGCGTGTATGGTGGGTGTGAACCACAACTGGAATGCTGCAGGACATTACACCTCAGTGGAAAGGCGACTGAAGAAAAAAGAGCAGCTACCGAGCTCAAGCGTAGCCCGAGTTCAAGTTCGGTCACTGCTCCTTTTTCTCCTGTCACCCTTTCCCTGGAGCTGTGGTGTCCTGTAGCATTCCTGGGTCTGAAGGTGCACACACCGGCCTCGACCAGAACATGCTACATGGCCTTGAGTAGAACATGCTACAAAAGAACATGCTTGAACAGACTCAATCTGGGGTCAAAAACCTCAAAAAACTCTGTTTCGTGCTTCTTGAGAAATTCTGACGCTGAAAATTGTGTGGCTGCATTAAGTCCAACAAATGAACACACAGTGTAACATGTCAGTCTAACAGAAGTGCTTTGTTCAATGTTGTGCCATTGCACAGCATGGCAGTGTCTACTCCACCGGAGTGATAACAAGCTGCGTCCACACCTCACTTGGCCTCACACAACAGACTGGTCCACTGTATGCAGCTTACAACATGGACTGTATGACCAGTGCACACAGCACAGGAAGTGCATGGGGCCATCTGAACCAGCACAGATTGTCAATAGGCCAATTTACAGTAGTGTGTACAGACGTACACACACACACACACACAACAAATGCAGAGTGCAAACGCCACACACACACACACACACACACACGTGTGCACGCACACGAAGTTTGTAATCCCATTCCACATGTTACTCATGTAGCAACACACACACAACAAATGCAGATTTCAAATGCCACACCTGCCACCATACCTACACACACACGCACACACACACGCACACACACGCACACACACACACACACACACGCACGCACGCACACACACACACACACACACACACAGGTAAGCAAACAACCTGTCCAACCTCCCAGAGGAGTAAGAATTGTGCCTTCAGCTCTCAAAGAGAGACAATACAAGCACACATTGAGTTGTTAGTGAGTTGGCCACCGAGAGCTCTAGCTCTCTCTCTCTGAAGTCATTGCCCCGAAAGATGTACCTCAGACAGCACACCACCACACCCACTCACACACACACACACACACACACAACACAAAAACACACATACACACACACGTACACCAACACACACACACACACACACACACACACACACTCACACACACACACACACAAACACACACCCCTACCTTCTTGTTCTAGCCTTCTCCTCATTTCTGACCCAAAGTCTTGCATTGCTTGAAATCCATCATATTTCTCTGAAGTGATCACATCACAGAATGCTTTGAGAGTGTGTAAGGTTCCATACACCCTCATGTGGTCAAACAGGTGCCCTCGAGCCTCTTTTTCACTGTGACTCTTAGTAATTATATCCGCAACAGCTTGAGGGATCACATGTTTCTGACACAGTTCCCGATAAACCTCCATCGCTGCCACTACTTCATAGAAACGTGTTTCACATTCCATGAGCACCCGCTTCTCTAAGGGCTGTCCAGCTGCATCAAAGGAAGCACACAGAGAACAGACCAGTGCAAACTGGAACAAGTTTGCTCTCAAGGGGGACAAGCCCCTCTGGTATCAAGGGCAGGGCTGTTGCTCCATACACAAACCTAGGCAAACCATAGCTAACTCCAGATGGAGGTGTCAGCCGTAAAGCTTTCCTTCCATTTAATTGTTTCTACAACACAGGGCATCCACACACATAACAAAATTAACATCAACCAAAAAGTGTGGACTTATTTACACTACTCCTGAGAATGAGCTGTAGGTGGATAGCTTGTTGGAGCTCACACCCGTCCAATTAGACCACTGAGGTCATGAGGTTTAAAATGGCCACAGCTCATGTACGTAGGCTGGAATGACGTCTAACACCAAACTTGGCTCTACTAGTGCACTATATATAGTAGCACCTTGACCACAATCTATTTATTTAGGCCAATCACAACAGAGTTCTACAAGTAAATTAGGACAAATTGGAATGGGCAGTGACATTAGGTCTGTAACTAGTTTCCATGAAAATAGAGTGTTTCAACAATTGAATTAATCTCAAAATGGTCTGGTTAGCAATAGGTTGCTTCAAGGAAGAGTGTTCATAAGCCTTTAAATTGTAATCTACACAGTAAATAAGTTTATATAAGGTATCAAAGGTGGCTAATGCCAAGCCACTCTTTGGATTCCTTGGATCCTTGTACTTCTGTTCACCTTTGTGGATTACTTTACGAAGACAATAAGAACATTCAGTCATCCATTTCTGACCGAACGTGTAATGTGTAACGCACAGAACTGTCACATGCCCAACGGCAAACCACCATTCAAGCATGAATTTCACGCGTTACTCACTGTGGATGGTATTCTATGCATAAACAATTACCCTGTACATCGCCTGGTCAATATCCCTCTATTCTGACGTTCAGTAAGTTTCTTCACTACCTATTCTCGACGCATGTGCAATGGAGGAAAACACGTTATCACTATCGGCATCGCTTTCATCAGTTACAGCTGTAAACCCTATCGCTGGGTGGCTGGAGGATGTCCGGCTGCCTCTCTCAAGGGGGCCCTGGGCCTTTGACCAGAGCGATGCTAACTCGGCATACTCGCAAGACATCCTGGTGACCCTCTAAAGGCCAGCACGACGAATCACTAGTGATGGTCAGCTATACACACACACTAAGGGGAGAAACTCTTAATGTGCTAAATTATGCAATACAGGTGTCCTTCCCATACACCTCCAGACGTGCGCACACTAAAGATGATGATCGTGCAATGAAACGTGCACACACTTCAGCATGCTACAGGAGAGGTGTGACACACAACTCTCACACACTTTAGAGTGACCACTAGGGAATGGTACTACAAGGGCTCACTCACACGCCCTAGCTGAAGGTACACTGTTAACAACAACTCGGCCCCACACACTCACTCAGCCACCACACCCGCACACACACACACACACACACACACACATGCACACAGTGTCAAGCCTCACTCAAGAGGGCCCTGGGCCTTTCACCAGAGCGATGGTAATTCGGCATACTCACAAGACATCCTGGTGACCCTCTAAAGGCCAGCGTGGCGAATCACTAGTGATGGTCAGCTACACACACGCACACAGGGGAGAAAATCTTAATGTGCTAAATTATGCAATACAGGTGTCCTTCCCATACATCTCCAGACATGCACACACTAATGATGATGATCGTGCACTGAGATGTGCACACACGTACTTTAGCATGCTACAGGAGAGGTGTGACACACAACTCTCACACACTTTAGAGTGACCACTAGGAGAACAATGGGTACACAGCTGAAGGTACACTGTTAACATTCACCTCAGTCACCACACGCACGCACGCACGCACGCACGCACACACACACACACACAGTCGTTCACATGCACACAGTGTCAAGTAACACAGTGCTGGAGGGACCTTACCAGTTGAAGTAGCTTGTGCTTTCTTGGAAGTCGGAGCAGTTTGACAAGTGCCAATGGGAGGGTGGGCACGGCTTGGGGTCTCTGAACCTGCCAGTGCACAAACCAGTCACAGTGCATCACACTCCACTCCACTGCACACACTGCCTAGCCCTAGCCTTTTCATGGCCATCACTACTGGTCTGCTGTCGTCCAACACTTGTGTGTGCATGCAATCCCTGGACTTTGGGGCTCAGCACACACAAGTTGTATGGACATGCTCCTCAGAGCAGTCCCAGTGGGAGGGGCACTACTGTAGCTGGGGTGTGTCGATGAATGAAGTGGGTGGAGTGCATGTGATCTAACCTGTTTGAGAGGGTGCGATTCCCCCTGACCCCGTCCCCTCCCGAGTAAAGCCAGTGTGCTGTCTCGCTACAACAGCCTGTTGGGGAAAGAGGAAGGCACTTCAGTGAGTGAGGGAGAAAGCAACTTCTTCTTATAAAGCAGTCAACTCACATAATGAGACATGTTCTGGAACAGATCACACTCTGATCTGTCCAGTTCCTTTGCAGCCTGGTTTAGCTGGCAGCGAACAGACGCAGCGACTTGGTTCTCCGCCTTCAGCTCAGCAACGTGCGGGGCTGTGCAAGTTTCGTGCGGAGTATGGTCATGCTGGCATGTCTGCCCGAGGACCAGGTAGGGGCTCTTCACACACTCACTGCAGGGCCCGCTCTGAGGGTCCTTGGCAGTCTTGCTGTGGAAGAGGAAGCAGTACGAGTCTGCAACGGCTTCTATGACAGTGTCACGGTATTCTTGATGCTTTCCTTTGTGGTGCTGCATCTTCACACTGATGTGAGTGGCATGATCGTGCAGACTGACAAAGCCTACTGCTCCTACACCGAACCTCATACGCTTACGGGAGATAGACTTGGTGCATATCTCCCACCCTTCTGCATTTTGCAAGCGAGCGCTCATTCCTGTGAACACCCCACAAGGAATGAAGGATGTGTTCTCGAACGTGACGGCAAAGCCTAGCGACTCCTCCTGTGGCCCAGTACTGACTCCTGATGGGGCTGCATCATTTGGTGAGGAGGTCAGTACTGACGGGACAAAGAGAACCCTGCCTCCCTCCTGTGACTTGATCTCCGCTCCAATGAAGAGTTGCACCAGGAGGTCCATGAAGTGGTCGGGATTGAGTTGAACCCCAAGCTCTGGAAGAGCATCCCTTGTCAATTTCCCTTCATGCTTTAGCAGGATTTTGTCACCTCCCCTGACCTCTTCAAACTGAACTAGATACAGTTTGGAAATGTTCTCAAAGAGGTGCGAAGGATTGGTGAAGACCAGGCAGGCACTCTCCTCAGTGTGCCCCACATCAGCCCCACAGAGGTGAATGAGGAGACCCAGAGCATGGAAGTAGGTCACCATGGCGTGAAACTCTCCGGCGTCGGTAACAGAGCCTTCCGCTCTGCACCTTTCATACAGCTCACTGTATGAGTAGAATGGCTTCTCGCTCTGGCTCAGCTCCAACAGCTGGTGGAGGTACCACCTCACGGGGACGTCTACCTTGACAGCATCTTCCGTTGCCTGTTTCGTGATTTTCTCCTTGAGGTTCTTGGTGGCACGGCAGTGCTTACATTGACAGTGCTTATGCGACTGATGACTCTTGTCAACATACAGTTTATTGTTGACAGGAAAGAACACCAGCTGGGATTTTTCGTTCGGAACAACCGCTCTTTCAAGGAGGCGCGATTTCAACTGCAATGTTTTATGCAGTATTTCATTGGAAGCCTTCAATTTTTCATCCGCATCCTTTTCATCCAGTTTATCAAGGTGAGTGCCCACCAACATAAGGCGGGGCTTACTCTCACTCATTACATCTGGGAGAAGTGGAACCTTCCTGTCAGCAAGCGAACGCACTGTCATTGCAGAGCGTGTAACCATCTCAGCAACGGATAGGGCAGATTTAGCTGCGTACATCGTATTTCCTTCGGTGGAGCACAGCTCATCTGTAGGGCATTCCGTCAGCTCCTCTGCGACGTTGAATACATTTAGGTAGATGGCTGGTATGGTGACAAAGAGTGGGAGGATATCGTGGTATGCCAGCTGGCCCCCACAGTCTAGGAACTGCAGGAGATGTGCATCGGACAGGGCAACATCAGCTAAATCAGGATTCTGCAATTCTCGGTATATTCGACGACTCATTAACGCAACGGCGCCGGATTTATCACTCGAAGGCTGAATGCCTGCTTCAAGGTGCATGCTTTCATGTGTGCTGGGTAGCATGACCTCCTCAGCTGCTGCCTCATGTGAGCTGTGTAGACCGCTGTCATCGGCTTCTGTCCCATGTGTGCTGGGGAGGTTGATGTCCTCGGCTGCTGTCTCATAAGCCACTGGCTTCTGTGCGGTGCTGCTCTGAGCTGCTATTGTTTCCCGCAGGTGTGTGAGTAGACTGAGTATTCCACTGTTATTGTTCACCAACACCCACCTATTTTCTGATACTAGAAACATACGGCTATCAACTCCAGATGTACACACACTGACTGTTTCTGCCGTCTTCATCACTGGAGTGCTACTGCTGACCTCAGGTGGTTCCAGCTCAAGGAGGTGGTGACGCAGAGCAGTCTTGCCAGCCCGGGGAGGGCCAATGGTCATGGCCTTGGAAACATGGAGGGTGATGGTGGGGTTTTCTCTGATGGCTTTGTGGTAAAGTGTGGAGCAATCCCCCTCTGTAAAACCTAGAATATAAGGCAGACATGCAATAATAATTCAGTAATAGAGTAAACATTCTCTGACATGAAGTGTCAATAGACAAAGGGTATGTACGTTTGTACAATAACAGTGTACAGACACATGCACATGCACACAAATGCACACACTGTGCAAGTGTCCACACTCTTGCTACAGAATACACACACGCACACACACGCACACGCACACGCACACACACACACACACACACACACACACACACACACACACACACCACACACACACTCAGCCACCACACACGCACACACGCACACGCACACACACACACACACACATACAACACACACACACACACACACACACACACACACACACACACACACACACACACACACACACACACACACACACACACACACACACACACACACACACACACACACACACACACACACGCATACAGACAGACCAGACTGACGTTGGCAGTGGTTAGTGTTGGCAGTGAGTGATGCAACATGTCAGCATCACCTCTCCTCATATTGGTGGTGGGAACCAACATGGACAGACAGACAGCAACTCTGCACTCACCCTTCACTGTGGCTGGCTCTGGTTCTTCATGAGGATCTGACTCTCCTTCGGCAGGCTCAGAGGGGACCTGCATGGTTGGGGAGAAGGAGGCACAAGTCACGTCTTGGTGGGTGGGGACTAATGACTTCTGGGTGAATGGGCTTGCATTACTGACCTTTGACCCCTGATGCTTGATCGCCTCTTCAACATCCTCTGAGCTCAGCTTTGTGTGGTTCTGGGAGTCCACTGAATCAGTGGAATGTTCAGGACTTGTAAATGTATCACCTGGCAATCCATGGGTCTGGGTGCTCCCTGAATCACTTGACATCCCTGGATGTAGGATGGACATACAGGAGGATGACACCTGGTGTTTGCTGCAGCTCCTCTGCATCTTACACAACAGCACAGAGCACACAGTCTCACACGTGTAGTTACTGCAGATGGTACAGAGAGAGTTGCAGTAGGTCTGGCCTGACCAGGGGCAGCCTCTCTGAGCAGTGTGTAGTGCGATAGTCACACACCACATGTGAGAGTTGTGGACAGTCTTGTCACAACCCCAGCAACCTGAGCTCCCTCTCTGTGCATCACCACATGTGTAGTGTAATCAAACATGGTCCAGACATGGTCACATGACCAGACCACTCCCACTGGACACAATGGTCTAGAGGTGGTCTTAGAGTCTCACGTCTGATGCCAACCCTTTAGGGGCTTATGACTACCTTATTCCTGTAACTCCAGCCAGATTGCAAGTTGGCATAACGCAGTACTCGGAATACAGTGTGTTACTATAGTATAACTCACTCTTCAGCTCCTCCTTCACAGGCCAGCCATGTTTCTCCAGCACTTGACAGGCTTCCTGCACTACCTCTGCAGGTTTGGTTAACAGGACTTGATTAAGATAGTTCTCCCACCACAGCCCCTTCCTAGCCACCTCAGAGCACTCTTCTGCTGTTAGGAGGTGTCTAGTGAAGAGCTCATTCAGTGCTGCAGGGTGTAAATAGGTTTACAAATCACTTGACCACTCACTGCTTCATGCAGTGTGCTGTATACACTCAACAGTTGGACAGATGTAAAAGGAACCAGAAAGTAAGATCCCTACTACCACTACCCCTGCACTGGTATTCCTATACATCAAGTAAGCACCATTCCCACCATTACCCTACCATAGTCCCTAGCACATAGCCCTATTCTACACACATACAGTAGGCAGAAGGTCTACCGTGGACAGCTGTTTACAGAACATTTAAAAGGAGCTAACATGGCTGACCATGTGGCAGTAGGGTCAGGATAGTCAATGGTGGCACAAACACAAGCTGCCCAGTCAACTAGCTTGCCACACTCCACAGACCCCTCCTTTATCCACAGCACACATCTCCTATACTGCTATAGTGCACACACACAGGTTCACCTACAATGACTTGTGAATATTTGAAGCAATAAATCACAGGTACAAAGACAAACACACACACATGTATGTAAACACAGATGCACACACACACACACACACACACACACACACACACACACACACACACACACACACACACACACACACACACACACACACACACACACACACACACACACACACACACACACACACACACACACACACACACACACACACACACACACACACACACACACACACACACACACACACACACACACACACACACACACACACACACACACACACACACACACACACACACACACACACACACACACACACACACACACACACACACACACACACACACACACACACACACACACACACACACACACACACACACACACACACACACACACACACACACACACACACACACACACACACACACACACACACACACACACACACACACACACACACACACACACACACACACACACACACACACACACACACACACACACACACACACACACACACACACACACACACACACACACACACACACACACACACACACACACACACACACACACACACACACACACACACACACACACACACACACACACACACACACACACACACACACACACACACACACACACACACACACACACACACACACACACACACACTGGACAGACTGGAAATATGCAAAGGCAGATTATATGCAAGTACAAACGAATTATTTACATATCTCAACGTTGGATATTTGTTGCTCCTAACGAACTAACACTCGAGTACTCACTCCATGGAAACATAATTGAATATGGCGGTCAGTTGTGAAGTGAACACCGGAAGTGGAAGGAGAAGGGGGACTAGCAGGTGCACTAGACCAGAAGAAGGCACTTTCAGGCATTTTTCACATCAAACAGGCATTTGATGGCGTTTGGTTCTGCACCTTTTGTCTGATGCGTCAATGAACTGAGTCTTATGGGATTAGTAGCCATTTTATGACATCATAACCTCACACAAAGAATTTGACCATTCAGTTGTTTGTTCGACCCCCACACACATGCACAATTAATAAATCCATCCTAGTAATATGATAATGCCAATACAACAAGGTGTGTGCTGTGCTAGTCTGGCTAGCTAGACCATCCCTAACAAAGGCTGGAGGCGTGGAGAGGGAGGGATGGTCTAGAAAACATTGCCATTAGTTTCACACCTTGCCTGTGGTATTGGACCAATCAGATGCCACTGTTAAAGATCCGTGCTAATACTATTCATGGCTTCTGATTGATCATCTTCCACCTCTTTCTGACTTTACTAGATCTTGTTAAAGTGTCCAATCCATCTGATGGCGTACTTACTAGCTCTGCTCTGAACACTTTGTGGTGGTCACAAGCAACCTGTGAACTAATTGTTATGTTTGTTAAACCACCCCTGCCTCTCTGCTCCCCGGTGTTTGTTAGAGATGGTCTAACTAAATGACGACGTTGTTGAGCAATCACGTAGCATGCAAGGGGGATAATTCCAGTGAGATGTTTCAACCTTCAGGGTCTTCGTCAGTCACAAATCCGAAGAGTACAGTTTTTTGTGACTGACAAAGACCCTCGAGGTACAAACGTCTCACTGCAATTTACCCACCTTGCATCGTGATTGGTCAACAACATCCCCATTTGGTTTAACACACAGTCAAACATGTGCAGTCACTGCAGATTGTACAGAGAGAGCTGCAGTAGGTCTGGCCTGACCAGGGGCAGCCTCTCTGAGCAGTGTGTAGTGTGATAGTCACACACCACATGTGAGAGTTGTGGACAGTCTTGTCACAACCCCAGCAACCTGAGCTCCCTCTCTGTGCATCACCACTTGTGTAGTGAAATCAAACATGGTCCAGACATGGTCACACGACCAGACCACTCCCACTGGACACAGTGGGCTAGAGGTGGTCTTAGAGTCTCACGTCTGATGCCTACCCTTTAGGGGCTTATGACTACCCTATTCCTGTAACTCCAGCCAGACTGCAAGTTGGCATAATGCAGTACTCGAAACACAACTTCGCAAAGTGTGCTACGTACTAGTTATCACATGACCACGAGGGCGATAAATTAGCTAAGCGCCCGAGGGGCCATGTGATAACTGGCTTGTTGCAAATTGCCAGGGAACAGTCTACGCTCAAACTTCCTTCGCCGTCGAATCAATTCACCGAATGAACGAGACTGACGTTACTACAGAAATCAGCGAACACCTTTTTTCGTGAGATAGAATGAACGAAATGTCAAAGCGCGCGGCTTCAACACCGGTTTCTTGTTCTGCAAAGGCACCACGATGTTCTCTCGTCAATGACGACGACTTCGAATCGCTACAAGCAGACTACCAGCCCAAAACAATCTTCGAAGCACGGACTGGGCTATGAACGTCTATCTTGCCTAGTCTCGCGTAGCCAGGCCACTTGCGCCTGGCAAAAGCCGTCTGGATACGTGAGACTAGTAATATCTTGCCTAGGAGGCAGAAAGAAACGCAGCACAAGAGATAAGGGTTTTGAAAATTGTTTTTCTAGCACTGAACAATTTCTTCAGTTTTAGTGCAACGTTATAAAGTGAGATTCGTCCATTAAAAGTTAAGCAATTGTATGAATTGCCAAAATTGTTATGATCACTTGAGCATTTTACAGTAGCTACAGTTGCTGGAAACTTCTTACCTATAAAGCATGGCATGCAGCATGGTGTGGATCAATTAATAGTAGAATGATGCATGCATGAATGTGTCATGCTTGCACTATGGGATACATTCGCAACAGTCATATTGTCTACTGTCATGGGAAAGTCCATAAGGTGATGAACATCAAAGACGTTTTCTTGAAGTGTAAGAATAACGTTTGCATTAGGTTGGACAATGATTGGACACATAAATAAGAGCCCCATTTGAAGCAGTGCGTTATAAAACAAACAATGCGTTATACGCTTCTAAATAAGGCAACTGTGCGTTATCCAAAAATAACGCACAGTTGCTGCCTTAGATCTAACAACCCAAGCTGCAACAATATAGTATAACTCACTCTTCAGCTTCTTCACATAGCAGCGATGTTTCTCCAGCACTTGACAGGCTTCCTCCACTACCTCTGCAGGTTTAGTTAACAGGACTTGATTAAGATGGTCCTCCCACCTCCACTCCTTCCCAGCCACCTCAGAGCACTCTTCTGCTGTTAGGAGATGTCTAGTGAAGAGCTCATTCAGTACTGCAGGGTGAGAATAGGTTTACAAATCACTTGACCACTCACTGCTTCATGCAGTGGGCTGTGTACACATTTTCACAGCACAGTATACACTGGACAGTTGTACACATTTTAAATATGAAGTGTGAATAGGTTTACAAATGCACTGGCAGATCAATCATCCCATGAAAAAAGGTAAGGATGTGTGTGTGTGTGTGCGTCTGTGTGTGTGTGTGCATGTGTGTGTGTGTGTGTGTGTGTGTGTGTGTGCGCTTCAAGATGGCGATTCCCAGGTAGCTAGTCACAGAAGACGGAACAGTCTGCTAGAAATGTGCGTGTGACAGCACACCTGTTAATGGGACAGAGTCGTTGGACGTCTTCGTCAGCGCGGGATGCCGGTTTTCGCGCATACTTGGTAGGGGACGAGCCGAATGGCAGCAGGTCACCGGAGGTGCGAGCTTCACCACCCAAGGCCAGATACCGCTGTCGGAGGGGGAGACGCGTCCTCGATGACCACCAGAGGAGACCCATACCACACCATACGGGTTAGTCAGGCAACCCCAAGGCCTGATTCGGAGTTGGCAGGACCCCGACGGGCGGATGAGGGACGCGTCTCCCCAACGGTCGAAGGGCGGAAGAGGGAACTATCCCCAACGGCCTCCTGCCGACCACAGGCGAGGAATCGTATGAAAACGAGACCAAGGCGACGCTCGATGTCGCCACTCGCTTCATCCCCCGCGTGTTCGCCCGCAGAGAACTTGCAAAACTCTCGGGTTAGACCCCATTTTGCATTTAGAGCAAAGAGGAAGACGTCATCTACTTGGCGGCTTGGATCGTGGAACGTTCGATCGCTATTGGGCACTGAAGGCCCTGTTGAAACAGCAAAGCAGGGCAGGGATGTGGCAGAGGCAGAAGACCGCAGGATTGACCAGGTGGTGAGAGAACTGAGCAGGTACAAGGTGAGTGTGGCTGCACTGCAGGAGACGAGGTGGTATGGCAATGATGTGTACCGTGTGGGAGAGAGTGTTGTGCTGGCAGCAGGCCGGCCAGTCCCACAAGCAGGAGGACCTTTGCAGAGAGGAGAGGGTGTGGCATTAGTGCTCAGCGGGGTGGCTATGAAAGCATGGAGGGAAGCTGGGGAACAGTGGAAGGCATGGAGTCAGAGACTTGTCTCGGTCCGCTTACAAACCGGAAGCAGAAAGAAAGACACTCTAAGAAAGACACTCTCCATGTGTTGTCGTGCTATGCACCAACACGAGCGCCCGCAGAGCAGAGAAAGACAAGTTCTACAATGAACTCCAGCAGGCACTGGCTACCATACCATCGGACCAGTCATATGTTATCCTGGGGGACTTCAACGCCCGAGTTGGATCCAGAGGGGGAAATGATGACCCCTGGTGTAACGTGCGTGGTCCGCATGGTTACGGAGAGTCAAACGATGCTGGAAGAGAGTTACTGGCTTTCCTGGAGACCAACGTGGCTTTTGTGTGTAACACCTGGTTTGAAAAAAAGGAACGTACGTACACAAGCAAACATGGCAGCATCCCAAATCAAAGCGGTGGCACTGTATCGACTTCGCCATCATGCGGCAAAGTGACCGCCAAAGGTGCCTGGATGCTACTGTGATGCTGGGGGCAGAATGCCACACTGACCATCAGTTGTTGTGTACGAGAGTGAGGGTGACAGGAAAGGGCTACCACCACAAGCAAGCAGTGCGGCCAAAGAGGTTCAATGTGGCCAAATTAACCAACATTGAGGACTATGTGGCTTTCCAGGAGGAGATTGTGAGCAAGACCCAGGCTAAGTGGCCGCATGGTGGCTCAGCAGAAGAGAAGTGGCTAGCAATGAGGTCTGCATTGACTGAGGCAGCAGAGACAGTTTTGGGGACTGAGTCAAGACGTCAACCTGACTGGTTTAGAGAGAGTAAGAATTTGCAGCCTGCTCTCCAGCGCCGGAACCAGCTTTACAACCAATGGCTCACTAGCAAGAGTGCAGACGATCTACAGAAGTTTCGGAAAGCCCGGTCAGAAACTTGTCGGGCCAACTGGTTCCAGGCTAAGGCTGAGGAAGCCCAGAGGGGAAGATTTGGTGGGAAGGCAGTTTGGCAGTGCATCAGAGCAATGCAGTCTGGAAGGAGAGGCCTGGTACCCAGCACAACTGGCTGTGTTCGAGATGAGGATGGCAACAAATGCACCCTACTATCGGAGCAACACCAACGATGGCAGAGGCACTGCACTAAAGTCCTCAACGTGAGATCCCAGTTTGAAGTGGCAGAGTTGGAGATGACAAGACAGCGTCCAATCAGGGCAGAAATGGCTGAGAAACCAACCATAGAAGAGCTGGCAGCTACTCTTGCGAAGCTGAAGAATGGAAAGGCAGGAGGCAGCTCTCGCATCCTCCCAGAGATGGTGAAGGCTGGATGTTGCACGGAAGAATTCTTGACTCTGCTACTGGACCTGGTGCACACAGCATGGGAGGAACAGAGAGTGCCTAGGGACTGGTCAGATGCAATTCTCATCCCTATTCCAAAGAAAGGAGACCTCTCCATCTGTGACAACTAGAGGAATCTCCCTACTGGAGGCGGTGGGCAAAGTGGTGGCTAGAATCCTGCAGGAAGGGCTACAACAAGTAGCAGAGGTTGCTGAGTCACAGTGCGGCTTCTGCAAAGGCCGAGGCTGCTCTGACATGATCTTCACTCTTCGACAACTTGTGGAGAAGTCAGTAGAGCACCGATCCAGGCAGTTCATCACCTTTGTAGACTTGAAGAAGGCATACGACTCTGTACCTCGCACAGCTTTGTGGCGTGCACTAGAGAAGTTGGGTGTGCCTGACAGCGTTGTCAACCTGGTCAAGTCCTTCCACGACGGCATGAAAGCACAGTTGTCCATTAATGGTGAGTTGGTAGAGGAGAAGAAGATTGATGTGGACAATGGCCTGAGGCAAGGGTGTACAATGGCTCCAACTCTCTTCAACCTGTATGCTTGTCTAATGATGGAGAGGTGGACAGCGCGGGTGGAAGAATTAGAGGGAGCAGGGACATGCCTCTTATACAAGTACGATGGTAAGCTGTTTCGGAGGTCCACCAGAGATGCCCATCAGACACAAATGAGTGATTGCCAGTTTGCTGATGACACCGCTCTCCTAGCGACAACCCGGTATGGGGCAGAGCAAGCTACCCTGGCGTATGTGGACATGGCACAGGCTTTTGGTCTGACAGTGAGCCTGGAGAAGACAAAGCTGATGGTGACAGGATTTGGCATTGAAGATGCGGACAGAGAGCCCATTACCGTGGGAGAGAGTGAGATAGGGTGTGTTGACAAGTTCCCATACCTTGGCTCACTGGTCTCGTCCAGTGGAAAGGTAGATGCAGAAGTACGTAGACCATCGCATCGCCAGTGCCAGCAGGGCGTTTGGAGCCCTACGCCATGCCGTCTTCACAGATCGCACTCTCACTACTACCACCAAGAGGAAAGTGTACCAAGCATGTGTGATGCCTGTACTCCTCTATGGATGTGAATGCTGGTCCCCAATGCGCAAAAACCTGAACAGGCTCAATGCTTTTCACCATCGCTGCATCCGCGCCATGCTGGGGACAACCAGAAATCAGCAATGGGAGCAACACATCACCTCGGCACGAATGCAGGACCTGTGGGGAGACCAGGAAACACTGGACACCAAGATCGCCAAGCGTCGGTTAGAATGGCTGGGGCATGTTGCCAGGATGCCTGACCACCGCATGCCAAAAATGGCCCTGTTTGGTTGGCTGCAAAAGACCCGCCCTCCCGGGGGCCCACGAAAGAGGTGGAGAGACGTTATCCGCAAGGACCTGCAAGCAATTGGTGTCCCCGAAAAACAGTGGTACGAGGCAACTGTCTCAAGAGAAGGATGGAGTACCAAGTACCAGAGGCTGCAGAACGATCTAGGTCGGCAGGAACAAGCAGAACCATCTCAGCAGCCTCACCAGGTGCTGTGCCTTACATGCAACAGATGCTTCCGTAGGGAGTCTGACAAGAAGAGACACAAATGCCTGGCAGAGCGAATCAAACCCATCCAGGAGCAACGGGGTGCTTTGCAGTGTACAGTGTGCCAGCGGTGGTTTAGAAGCAAGGGTGGTCTAGCGGTCCACAGATGCAGTAACTAGCAGCCATAATGTCAACTCTTTGCCTCCCCCTTGTGGGGGTAGCATGACCTTCTGAAAGGTAGCAAGACGACAGGACAGGACAGGTGCATGTGTGTGTGTGCATGTGTGTGTGTGTGTGTGTGTGTGTGTGTGTGTGTGTATGTGTGTGTGTGTGTGTGTGTGTGTGCATGTGTGTGTGTGTGTGTGTGTGTGTGTGTATGTGTGTGTGTGTACATGTGTGTGTGTGTACATGTGTGTGTGTGTGTGTGTGTGTGTGTGTGTGTGTGTATGTGTGTGTGTGTGTATGTATGTGTGTGTGTGTGTGTGTGTGTATGTATGTGTGTGTGTGTGTATGTGTGTGTGTGTGTGTGTGTGTGTGTGTGTGTGTGTATGTGTGTGTGTGTGTGTGTGTATGTGTGTGTGTGTGTGTGTGTATGTATGTGTGTGTGTCAGTCAGTCTATCAAGTCAAGTCAATCTATACTGCTATAGTGTACAATGACTTGTGTATAATTATGTATTTGAAGCAATACGATATCTCCTTACAACACACACACAACACACGCACATGCATAAGTACACAGATACATACTGTACATACGTACATACACATGTAGACACACACTGTAGCCACATTATATGAATCCAATTAACAATCAACCATAAAGCCTCACACAGCATGGGTTAGATGAGGTCACCAACAATAGTCAAGGCTGGTATAGGGTGGATTGACTCAGCCGTTACACTGAGTTCACTGTTGAGTAGTCTGACTACATCACCAACCTCTCAACAGACTTGCTTTCCTATTGTGTCCATATTTGTCCAGCAAGTTAGTAGTTCTAGCTATCACTTCTGGAGGTTTGGTGCACTGGACAATGACAACTCCAAAAGACACGGACCATCCTTCTTTCATCCTCTTCACTTCATCCTTAGTCACCAACTTCTCCTGGTACAACTCCGACAGCACTGTGTGGGATAGCAGCACTGATACACAGACTGGACACACAAAACATTGCTACACTATGCTAATACCAAAGATCTACAATGTGTGTGGATACACAGTCACTACTGAAGGTACTGTGGTGAGAAAGTGCTGAGTGGAAGAAAACATACAAGCGTGTTAAACACCTAATCACATAATAAAACATGGCGGCATATACGACATGTATGGAGTGGGTCAAATCCTAGAGTACTGAGGAAGCCAGACAAAATTGCTGTGTACAAATCATGTCACCATACCTAGTCCCCATTGCAACCATACTCACAGGTATCTGCTTGTGGACAACTAATGTCAGTGACATTATCATGTATCATTGTCATAATGTCAGTGTCAGTGTGACCAACCTCTGTCTCATTTTGACCACATACAGTGCACAGTCAGTGAATGGAGGGTAAGATCAGAAGTGTGGAGAAGTGTGTCTACACAAGCTGATGCCTAAACATAGCTTACTTTTGATTCCCCTAGCAGTGATGTCATACCACCTGCCTCTAAATTGCTGTGTAGAAATCATGTCACCATACCTAGTCTCCATTGCAATGATGCCCAATGGTCAGTGACACTATCAAGGGGCGGGATAGTCAATGGTGGCACAAACACAAGCTGCCCAGTCAACTAGCTTGCCACACTCCACAGACCCAACCTTTATCCACAGCACACATCTCCTATACTGCTATAGTGCACACACAGATTCACCTACAATGACTTGTGAATATTTGAAGCAATAAATCACATGTACAAAGACAAACACACACATGTAAACACAGATGCACACAAACACACCCACACCCACACAACACACACACACACACCAACACACACACACACACACACACACACACACACACACACACACACACACACACACACACACACACACACACACACACACACATTGGAAATATGCATAGGCAAGGTACATGCAGGTACAAATGAATATAATTAATCTCAACATTGGATATTTGTTGCTCCGAACTAACATTCGAGTATTCACTCCATGGAAACATAATTGAATACGACGGTCAGATGCTATTGTCCAAGATCCGTGCTAATAGTATTCATAAGTACATACATGATGAATAAAGCACTCAAAATTCCTTTAATCCTCCCACGCAAGTCAATCTATACTGCTATAGTGTACAATGAAACATGAACATGAAGCATTTTCATGTCCCAACTTTGTGAGACTCAGCATAATCAGAAGCTATGTATACACTCCGTCAGACCGGATATAGTCATTGGATTCACCAATGTCAGAAGCTTTGACTGTCCCATCATCTGGATAACTACCAGAATCCTATTTTGGAAGCCCCATCGTAGAAATGCTATCGTGAGAACGCCATCGATGGAGCACCATAGCAGTGTGTGCACATTTTCACTACCTACTACACTTATGGTATACAGCACAGTCTCATTGATGCTAGTACACTCACACACATGCCCATCAATACATCCATCCATCCAGTGAACACCGGAGGTGGAAGGAGAAGGGGGACTAGCAGGTGCACTAGACCAGAAGAAGGCACTTTCAGTCATTCTTCACATCAAACAGGCATTAGATGGCGTTTGGTTCTGCACCTTTTGTCGATGAACTGAGTCTTATGGGATTAGTGGCCATTTCATGACATCGTAACCTCACACAAATAACTTGACCATTCAGTTGTTTGTTCAACCCCCACACACATGCCCAATTAATGCATCCATCCTAGTAATACGATAATGCCAATACAGCAAGGTGTGTGCTGTGCTAGTCTGGCTAGCTAGACCATCCCTAACAAAGGCTGGAGGCGTGGAGAGGGAGGGACGTCTAAAAACATTGCCATTAGTTTCACACCTTGCCTGTGGTATTGAACCAATCAGATGCTACTGTCAAAGATCTGTGCTAATAGTATTCATGGCTTCTGGTTGATCATCTTCTACCTCTTTCTGACTTTACTAGATCTTGTTAAGTGTCCAATCCATCTGGTGGCGTACTTACTAGCTCTGCTCTGAACACTTTGCGGTGGTCACAAGCAACCTGTGAACTAATTGTTATGTTTGCTAAACCACCCCTTCCTCTCTGCTCCCCGGTGATTTTTAGAGATGGTCTAACAAAACGGGATGTTGTTGAGCAATCACGTAGCATGCAAGGGGGGTAAATTGCAGTGAGATGTTTCAACCTCGAGGGTCTTTGTCAGTCACAAAACTGAAGACTACAGTTTTTGTGACTGACAAAGACCTTCCAGGTAGAAACGTTTAACGCCGTAGCACAAGCCTCTACCACATCAGGGATGGTCTAGCTATACAGACTAGATTTGTGTGAGTGTTGTGGCTCTGACAGCATCGTGTATGATGAGATGAGGGAACTGACCATATACACATGGATGAGGCCACCAACAATAATCAAGGCTGGCATAGGGTGGACTGGCTCAGCTGTTAGCTGAGCTGACTCTATCACCTATTGTACAGGTCTCTTCCAAAGTGTTTCCTGGTCAAATGCTTGAATAATTTGTGTCAATACCACCAAGGGGTGTGGTTTCCAGCTAAAAACAGTGGAAGGTGTCCAGTTGAAATGCTCACTTGAGACTTTAGGGGGAGCATACCGAATAGCGGGAATTTCTGTGGAACGAGTGTCACACATTTCGCAGATAGATTGCAATTTGCAAAGAGTTTCCCTGCAAACAGTATTATACTCAAGCCAGCCAGCCTACACTGTTCATTGTCAATGATAGTACTGCCATCTACCATTGCAGGTGTCAGTGAAGCAACAAGAAGGTAATCGACAATGATAAGGTGCCCAGTGTGGAGGAAACTGCTCGTAGTTCTTAGTGCCTCTTGGGCCACCAAACCTACTGTACTTTGTGTGTGCATGTGTGTGTGCTGTGTACTATTACTATAGCATTACTCACTCTTCAGCTCCTTCTCCACGCGGTAGCCATGTTTCTCCAGCACTTGACAGGCTTCCTGCACTACCTCTGCAGGTTTGGTTAACAGGGCTTGAGTAAGATGGTCCTCCCACTCCCACCTCCCCTTCCTAGCCACCGCAGAGCACTCTTCTGCTGTTAGGAGGTGTCTAGTGAAGAGCTCGTTCAGTGCTGCAGGGTGGGAATAGGTTTACAAATCACTTGACCACTCACTGCTTCAAGCAGTGTGCTGTGTACACATTATCACTACACAGTATACACTCAACAGTTGGACACATGCAAAAGGAACCAGAAAGTAACACCCCTCCTACCACTACCCCACAACACAAATTGGAATAGGTGTGATCAGTATAGGCAATGGCAGCACCAAACAATGGAACAACTAGCCTTGCCAAATGTCAAGAACCTACGGAGATAAAGCACTCTGTGGATTATGATAAATAAAGCACTCAAAATTCCTTTGATCCCCCCATGCAAGTCAATCTATACTGCTATAGTGTACAATGAATTGTGTATAATTATGTATTTGAAGCAACACGATATCTCCCTACTACACACACACAACACGCATGCACATGCATAAGTACACAGATACATACTGTACATACGTACATACACATGTAGACACACACACTGGAGCCACATTATATGCATCCAATTAAAAATGAACCATAATGCCTCACACAGTATGGGTTAGATGAGTCCACCAACAATAGTCAAGGCTGGTATAGGGTGGACTGGCTCAGCTGTTAGCTGAGCTGACCGTATACACACGGATGGGAAGGGGTGCACGAGCACTCTACCACAAAGGGATAAGTGTGCATTGGGATGAGAGCAGCGGTCTACCACCTAGACCAGAAAGTAAGACCCCTCCTACTCCAACCCCTGCACTGGTATTTCCATGCATCAGGTAAACACCATTCCCATGGAAACATAATTGAATACGGCGGTCAGCTGTGAAGTGAACACCGGAAGTGGAAGGAGAAGGGGGACTAGCAGGTGCACTAGACCAGAAGAAGGCACTTTCAGTTGTGGCGTACAGTACACACAGACACACATGTTGTACTTTACAATGGCTTTAGTGTTTGCTATTTTGGCTTCTATGTAAAGTCACATGGAGTTTATCTTAGTTTGAACTTCCTAGTGTTTGTCATGTGACTGTCAACATGCTGACTATTCATTTTTCCATTCTATTAGTGTGTCACTTAACTTTCCTGTACCCCCTTGTATTTAAGCATGTGTACTTTTGGCTGCCTTACGCCAGTGCAGCAGTTGGTAATTCCGTTGCTAACTTCGTGACAAGGGTTTGCACGCTATTTCTGTGGGGATCGCACCTTCCTTCACACGCGATAATTGGTGACCCGGACGCAAGCTACGAATGCTTCAAAGTCAGTAGTGTCGCACGAGGAAGAACGCCCATCTCTCACCCCTGCAGAAAGCAACCCTGTCACCGTGGCAGCAACTACCATCAAGCTACCACCCTTCTGGCCTGCAGCCAACCGACCACCCCTGCCTGAGCTTGATCACCTCTGGACAGAGGTAGTCCGGCTGCAGTCACTGGTATGTCAACTCGACAGAGACCATCACAGCCATCAGCCATCCCTGTTCACGTCTGACATCCGCCACATCCTGGGATCCCGCAATGCAGCAGCAGATGCCCTCTCTCGTACCCACCTGGAAACCAATGCCCTTCGCAACTCCTCCCAGCCCATCGACTTCAGTGCCATCGCCGCTGTCCAGCACAACGACCGAGAGCTGAGGAACTGGAAGTCTCAACCGTTCCCCTCACTCCGGCTCTCTGCTGTGCCTCTACCTGGTACAACAACCACCGTTATCTGTGACATTGCTATACTGGAACCTCTCGCCCTTTTGTCCCAGCTTCCTTTCGACTTCTGGTGTATAATTCCTTCCACTCCTTGTCACACATCGGTACCTGTGCCACTCAACAGCTCATCACTTCGCGCCTGGTCTGGCCAGGGATCAACAAAGATGTTCAGATGTGGGCCAGAGCATGTTTACAGTGTCAGCGCTCCAAGGTGCATCGACATACCGTCACACCCCTATCAACCTTTGACAGCCTGACATTCGCCTTGACCACATCTACATCGATCTTGTTGGACCCCTCTCACCCTCCAGAGGATACAGATATCCGCTCACCTGCATTGACCGCTTCACACGTTGGCCTGAAGCCATCCCTATACCATATCACAGCTGAGACCGTTGCCCGAGCCCTCATCTCAGGTTGGATTGCTCGCTTTGGTACCCCTTCAACCATCTCCACAGACAGAGGACGCCAGTTTGAGTCTGAACTCTTCACTCAGCTCATGCAGCTCCTCGGTACCAAGCGCATCCGCACGACCGCCTACCACCCCATCGCCAATGGACTGGTAGAACGTCTACACCGTCAGCTCAAGGCTTCTCTCAAAGCGCAACCCGACCCAACCAACTGGACCAACCTACTACCCATGGTGTTACTTGGCATCCGTACTGCTGTCAAGGAAGACATCCACTGCACTGCCGCAGAGCTCGTGTATGGTACCACACTTCGCCTGCCCGGTCAGTTCTTCAGTGCATCTTCCTCAGACATTGACCATACTTCATTCGTACAGCGCCTCAAGTCTACCATGCAGCAGCTTCACGCTCCGCCTGTCCGTCCTCATCATGGCACTGTTCACATTCCCGACAGCCTCACCACATGTACACATGTCTTTGTCCAACACGATGTCATCCGCAAGCCCCTGCAACATTACTATGATACAAGGTACTTCAATGCACACCTTGAACCACCTCATTCTTCAGCATCAGCTGCACCACCATCCAACATACAGCCTACCGCTGAGCCAAGCACAACCTCCCCAGCATCTCCACCACGAGTACTCGCTCCGGACGACACGTTCGCTGGCCTGATCGCTTTCATTACTGAAAGTTGGCCATCTCTCTGGTGGGGGAGTATTTGTGGCGTACAGTACACACAGACACACATGTTGTACTTTAAATGGCTTTAGTGTTTGCTATTTTGGCTTCTATGTAAAGTCACATGGAGTTTATCTTAGTTTGAACTTCCTAGTGTTTGTCATGTGACTGTCAACATGCTGACTATTCATTTTTCCATTCTATTAGTGTGTCACTTAACTTTCCTGTACCCCCTTGTATTTAAGCATGTGTACTTTTGGCTGCCTTACGCCAGTGCAGCAGTTGGTAATTCCGTTGCTAACTTCGTGACAAGGGTTTGCACGCTATTTCTGTGGGGATCGCACCTTCCTTCACACGCGATACAGTCATTCTTCACATCAAACAGGCATTAGATGGCGTTTGGTTCTGCACCTTTTGTCTGATGTGTCAATGAACTGAGTCTTATGGGATTAGTGGCCATTTTATGACATCATAAGCTCACACAAATAATTTCACCATTCAGTTGTTTGTTCGACCCTCCCACACATGACCAATTAATACATCCATCCTTGTAATACGATAATGCCAATACAGCAAGGTGTGTGCTGTGCTAAACTGGCTAGCTAGACCATCCCTAACAAAGGCTGGAGGCGTGGAGAGGGAGGGACGGTTTAGAAAACATTGCCATTAGTTTCACACCTTGCCTGTGGTATTGGACCAATCAGATGCTACTGTCAAAGATCCGTGCTAACAGTATTCATGGCTTCTGATTGATCATCTTCCACCTCTTTCTGACTTTACTAGAGCTTGTTAAAGTGTCCAATCCATCTGGTGGCGTACTTACTAGCTCTGCTCTGAACACTTTGTGGTGGGCACACGCAACCTGTGAACTAATTGTTATGTTTGTTAAACCACCCCTTCCTCTCTGCTCCCCGGTGATTTTTAGAGATGGTCTAACAAAACGGGATGTTGTTGAGTAATCACGTAGCATGCAAGGGGGGTAAATTGCAGTGAGATGTTTCAACCTCGAGGGTCTTTGTCAGTCACAAAACTGAAGACTACAGTTTTTGTGACTGACAAAGACCTTCCAGGTAGAAACGTTTAACGCCGTAGCACAAGCCTCTACCACATCAGGGATGGTCTAGCTAGACAGACTAGATTTGTGTGAGTGTTGTAGCTCTGACAGCATCGTGTAGGATGAGAGGAGGGAACTGACCATATACACACGGATGAGGCCACCAACAATAGTCAAGGCTGGTATAGGGTGGACTGGCTCAACTGTTTGCTGAGCTGACCGTAAACACACAGGTGGGAAGGAGTGCATGAGCACTCTACCACAAAGGGATAAGCGTGCATTGGGATGAGAGCAGAAGTCTACCACCTATCGTACAGGTCTCTTCCAAGGTGTTTCCTGGTCGTCCTACAAATGCTTTAATAATTTGTGTCAATACCACCAAGGGGTGTGGTTTCCAGCTAAAAAAGGATGGTTTTCAGTTGAAATGCTCACTTGGGCCTATTTTAACACTTTAGGGGGAGCATGCCGAATAGTGGGAATTTCTGTGGAACGAGTGTCACACATTTCGCAGATAGATTGCAATTTGCAAAGAGTTTCCCTGCAAACAGTATTATACTCAAGCCAGCCAGCCTACACTGTTCATTGTCAATGATAGTACTGGCATCTACCATTGCAGGTGTCAGTGAAGCAACAAGAAGGTAATCGTCAATGATAAGGTGCCCAGTGTGGAGGAAACTGCTCGTAGTTCTTAGTGCCTCTAGGGCCACCAAACCTACTGTATTTTGTGTGTGCATGTGTGCGTGCTGTGAACAACTCACTCTTCAGCTTTTCCTCCACACGGCAGCCATGTTTCTCCAGCACTTGACAGGCTTCCTGCACTACCTCTGCAGGTTTGGTTGACAGGACTGGATAAAGATGGTCCTTCCACATCCACCTCTCCCTAGCCACCTGGGAGTACTCTTCTGCTGTTAGGAGGTGTCTAGTGAAGAGCTCATTCAGTACTGCAGGGTGGGAATAGGTTTACAAATCACTTGACCACTCACTGCTTCATGCAGTGTGCTGTGTACACATTTTCACTACAGAGTATACACTCAACAGTTGGACACATGTAAAAGGAACCAGAAAGTAAGACCCCTCCTACCCCTACCCCACAACACACACTCTGTTGGAATAGGTGTGATCAGTATAGGCAATGGCAGCACCAAACAATGAAACAACTAGCCTTACCAAATGTCAAGAGCCTACGGAGATAAAGCACTCTGTGGATTATGACGAATAAAGCACTCAAAATTCCTTTAATCTGCCCACACAAGTCAATCTATACTGCTATAGTGTACAATGACTTGTGTATAATTATGTATTTGAAGCAATACGATATCTCCCTACTACACACACACAACACACGCACATGCATAAGTACACAGATACATACTGTACATACGTACATACACATGTAGACACACACACTGGAGCCACGTTATATGCATCCAATTAACAATGAACCATAATGCCCCACACAGTATGGGTTAGATGAGGCCACCAACAATAGCCAAGGCTGGTATAGGGTGGACTGGCTCAGCTGTTAGCTGAGCTGACCGTATACACACGGATGGGAAGGGGTGCAGGAGCACTCTACCACAAAGGGATAAGTGTGCATTGGGATGAGAGCAGCGGTCTACCACCTAGACCAGAAAGTAAGACCCCTCCTACTCCAACCCCTGCACTGGTATTTCCATACATCAGGTAAACACCATTCCAAGTGGAAGGAGAAGGGGGACTAGCAGGTGCACTAGACCAGAAGAAGGCACCTTCAGTCATCCTTCACATCAAACAGGCATTAGATGGCGTTTGGTTCTGCACCTTTTGTCTGATGTGTCAATGAACCGAGTCTTATGGGATTAGTGGCCATTTTATGACATCATAAGCTCACACAAATAATTTCACCATTCAGTTGTTTGTTCGACCCCCACACACATGCCCAATTAATACATCTATCCTAGTAATACGATAATGCCAATACAGCAAGGTGTGTGCTGCGCTAGTCTGGCTAGCTAGACCATCCCTAACAAAGGCTGGAGGCGTGGAGAGGGAGGGACGGTCTAGAAAACATTGCCATTAGTTTCACACCTTGCCTGTGGTATTGGACCAATCAGATGCTACTGTCAAAGATCTGTGCTAATAGTATTCATGGCTTCTGATTGATCATCTTCTACCTCTTTCTGACTTTACTAGATCTTGTTAAAGTGTTCAATCCATCTGGTGGCGTACTTACTAGCTCTGCTCTGAACACTTTGTGGTGGGCACACGCAACCTGTGAACTAATTGTTATGTTTGTTAAACCACCCCTTCCTCTCTGCTCCCCGGTGATTTTTAGAGATGGTCTAACAAAACGGGATGTTGTTGAGTAATCACGTAGCATGCAAGGGGGGTAAATTGCAGTGAGATGTTTCAACCTCGAGGGTCTTTGTCAGTCACAAAACTGAAGACTACAGTTTTTGTGACTGACAAAGACCTTCCAGGTAGAAACGTTTAACGCCGTAGCACAAGCCTCTACCACATCAGGGATGGTCTAGCTAGACAGACTAGATTTGTGTGAGTGTTGTAGCTCTGACAGCATCGTGTAGGATGAGAGGAGGGAACTGACCATATACACACGGATGAGGCCACCAACAATAGTCAAGGCTGGTATAGGGTGGACTGGCTCAACTGTTTGCTGAGCTGACCGTAAACACACAGGTGGGAAGGAGTGCATGAGCACTCTACCACAAAGGGATAAGCGTGCATTGGGATGAGAGCAGAAGTCTACCACCTATCGTACAGGTCTCTTCCAAGGTGTTTCCTGGTCGTCCTACAAATGCTTTAATAATTTGTGTCAATACCACCAAGGGGTGTGGTTTCCAGCTAAAAAAGGATGGTTTTCAGTTGAAATGCTCACTTGGGCCTATTTTAACACTTTAGGGGGAGCATGCCGAATAGTGGGAATTTCTGTGGAACGAGTGTCACACATTTCGCAGATAGATTGCAATTTGCAAAGAGTTTCCCTGCAAACAGTATTATACTCAAGCCAGCCAGCCTACACTGTTCATTGTCAATGATAGTACTGGCATCTACCATTGCAGGTGTCAGTGAAGCAACAAGAAGGTAATCGTCAATGATAAGGTGCCCAGTGTGGAGGAAACTGCTCGTAGTTCTTAGTGCCTCTAGGGCCACCAAACCTACTGTATTTTGTGTGTGCATGTGTGCGTGCTGTGAACAACTCACTCTTCAGCTTTTCCTCCACACGGCAGCCATGTTTCTCCAGCACTTGACAGGCTTCCTGCACTACCTCTGCAGGTTTGGTTGACAGGACTGGATAAAGATGGTCCTTCCACATCCACCTCTCCCTAGCCACCTGGGAGTACTCTTCTGCTGTTAGGAGGTGTCTAGTGAAGAGCTCATTCAGTACTGCAGGGTGGGAATAGGTTTACAAATCACTTGACCACTCACTGCTTCATGCAGTGTGCTGTGTACACATTTTCACTACAGAGTATACACTCAACAGTTGGACACATGTAAAAGGAACCAGAAAGTAAGACCCCTCCTACCCCTACCCCACAACACACACTCTGTTGGAATAGGTGTGATCAGTATAGGCAATGGCAGCACCAAACAATGGAACAACTAGCCTTACCAAATGTCAAGAGCCTACGGAGATAAAGCACTCTGTGGATTATGACGAATAAAGCACTCAAAATTCCTTTAATCTGCCCACACAAGTCAATCTATACTGCTATAGTGTACAATGACTTGTGTATAATTATGTATTTGAAGCAATACGATATCTCCCTACTACACACACACAACACACGCACATGCATAAGTACACAGATACATACTGTACATACGTACATACACATGTAGACACACACACTGGAGCCACGTTATATGCATCCAATTAACAATGAACCATAATGCCCCACACAGTATGGGTTAGATGAGGCCACCAACAATAGCCAAGGCTGGTATAGGGTGGACTGGCTCAGCTGTTAGCTGAGCTGACCGTATACACACGGATGGGAAGGGGTGCAGGAGCACTCTACCACAAAGGGATAAGTGTGCATTGGGATGAGAGCAGCGGTCTACCACCTAGACCAGAAAGTAAGACCCCTCCTACTCCAACCCCTGCACTGGTATTTCCATACATCAGGTAAACACCATTCCAAGTGGAAGGAGAAGGGGGACTAGCAGGTGCACTAGACCAGAAGAAGGCACCTTCAGTCATCCTTCACATCAAACAGGCATTAGATGGCGTTTGGTTCTGCACCTTTTGTCTGATGTGTCAATGAACCGAGTCTTATGGGATTAGTGGCCATTTTATGACATCATAAGCTCACACAAATAATTTCACCATTCAGTTGTTTGTTCGACCCCCACACACATGCCCAATTAATACATCTATCCTAGTAATACGATAATGCCAATACAGCAAGGTGTGTGCTGCGCTAGTCTGGCTAGCTAGACCATCCCTAACAAAGGCTGGAGGCGTGGAGAGGGAGGGACGGTCTAGAAAACATTGCCATTAGTTTCACACCTTGCCTGTGGTATTGGACCAATCAGATGCTACTGTCAAAGATCTGTGCTAATAGTATTCATGGCTTCTGATTGATCATCTTCTACCTCTTTCTGACTTTACTAGATCTTGTTAAAGTGTTCAATCCATCTGGTGGCGTACTTACTAGCTCTGCTCTGAACACTTTGTGGTGGGCACACGCAACCTGTGAACTAATTGTTATGTTTGTTAAACCACCCCTTCCTCTCTGCTCCCCGGTGATTTTTAGAGATGGTCTAACAAAACGGGATGTTGTTGAGTAATCACGTAGCATGCAAGGGGGGTAAATTGCAGTGAGATGTTTCAACCTCGAGGGTCTTTGTCAGTCACAAAACTGAAGACTACAGTTTTTGTGACTGACAAAGACCTTCCAGGTAGAAACGTTTAACGCCGTAGCACAAGCCTCTACCACATCAGGGATGGTCTAGCTAGACAGACTAGATTTGTGTGAGTGTTGTAGCTCTGACAGCATCGTGTAGGATGAGAGGAGGGAACTGACCATATACACATGGATGAGGCCACCAACAATAGTCAAGGCTGGTATAGGGTGGACTGGCTCAACTGTTAGCTGAGCTGACCGTAAACACACAGGTGGGAAGGAGTGCATGAGCACTCTACCACAAAGGGATAAGCGTGCATTGGGATGAGAGCAGAAGTCTACCACCTATCGTACAGGTCTCTTCCAAGGTGTTTCCTGGTCGTCCTACAAATGCTTTAATAATTTGTGTCAATACCACCAAGGGGTGTGGTTTCCAGCTAAAAAAGGATGGTTTTCAGTTGAAATGCTCACTTGGGCCTATTTTAACACTTTAGGGGGAGCATGCCGAATAGTGGGAATTTCTGTGGAACGAGTGTCACACATTTCGCAGATAGATTGCAATTTGCAAAGAGTTTCCCTGCAAACAGTATTATACTCAAGCCAGCCAGCCTACACTGTTCATTGTCAATGACAGTACTGGCATCTACCATTGCAGGTGTCAGTGAAGCAACAAGAAGGTAATTGACACTGATAAGGTGCCCAGTGTGGAGGAAACTGCTCGTAGTTCTTAGTGCCTCTAGGGCCACCAAACCTACTGTATTTTGTGTGTGCATGTGTGCGTGCTGTGTACAACTCACTCTTCAGCTTTTCCTCCATACGGCAGCCATGTTTCTCCAGCACTTGACAGGCTTCCTGCACTACCTCTGCAGGTTTGGTTGACAGGACTGAATAAAGATGGTCCTCCCACTCCCAACTCTTCTTCCTAGCCACCTCAGAGCACTCTTCTGCTGTTAGGAGGTGTCTAGTGAAGAGCTCATTCAGTACTGCAGGGTGGGAATAGGTTTACAAATCACTTGACCACTCACTGCTTCATGCAGTGTGCTGCGTACACATTATCACTACACAGTATACACTCAACAGTTGGACACATGTAAAAGGAACCAGAAAGTAAGACCCCTCCTACCCCTACCCCTGCACTGGTATTCCCATACATCAAGTAAGCACCATTCCCACCATTACCCTACCATAGTCCCTAGCACATAGCCCTATTCTACACACATACAGTAGGTGCTGATATGCAGACCCTCCAGACTGAAACTGCAGGGGTTACGTAGTCTGACAGTGAATGATGCAACATATCAGTGATGTTGCATCACTCAAATACTCAGTGATAGGAGAGAGAGAAGTGTGGACATTTCTGTGGTTGTCACAAAACAGTGAAAAGGCTATGCTGTTATTGTCACATTTTGTCATCACAGCCACACAACTTGTCACACAACAAGTGTAAGCCTATCTACGTACTGTGACATAACAATGGCTGCCACAGTGACAACAACACTGGTAAAGGAAGTGGTGAACATGCAAATAAGTTTAAACAGTGGCTTCTGGAGGACAACTACGCGCATTACTGTGAAAATACTGTACTATAGAAATAGACCTCTCAACTACAACTTCTTTGCTTCCCTGTTTCCCTTCATTACTCTACCATAGTCCCTATTCTACACACATAGGTGTACCGTGGCTATTCTCACATGGACTGCATGTATTTGAAGCAATACGATATCTCCCTACTACACACACACAACACGCACGCACATGCATAAGTACACAGATACATACTGTACATACGTACATACACATGCAGACACACACACTGTAGCCACGTTATATGCATCCAATTAACAATGAACCATAATGCCCCACACAGCATGGGTTAGATGAGGCCACCAACAATAGTCAAGGCTGGTATAGGGTGGACTGGCTCCAGCTGTTAGCTGAGCTGACTCTATACACACGGATGGGAAGGGGTGCACGAGCACTCTACCACAAAGGGATAAGTGTGCATTGGGATGAGAGCAGCGGTCTACCACCTAGACCAGAAAGTAAGACCCCTCCTACTCCAACCCCTGCACTGGTATTTCCATACATCAGGTAAACACCATTCCCATGGAAACATAATTGAATACGGTGGTCAGCTGTGACGGGAACACCGGAAGTGGAAGGAGAAGGGGGACTAGCAGGTGCACTAGACCAGAAGAAGGCACTTTCAGTCATTTTCTACATCAAACAGGCATTAGATGGCGTTTGGTTCTGCACCTATTGTCTGATGTGTCAATGAACTGAGTCTTACGGGGATTAGTGGCCATTTTATGACATCATAACCTCACACAAAGAATTAGACCATTCAGTTGTTTGTTCGACCCCCACACACATGCCCAATTAATACATCCATCCTAGTAATACGATAATGCCAATACAGCAAGGTGTGTGCTGTGCTAGTCTGGCTAGCTAGACCATCCCTAACAAAGGCTGGAGGCGTGGAGAGGGAGGGACGGTCTAGAAAACATTGCCATTAGATGGTCTAACAAAACGGGATGTTGTTGAGTAATCACGTAGCATGCAAGGGGGGTAAATTGCAGTGAGATGTTTCAACCTCGAGGGTCTTTGTCACTCACAAAACTGAAGACTACAGTTTTTGTGACTGACAAAGACCTTCCAGGTAGAAAAGCTATCGTGAGAACGCCTTCGATGGAGCACCATAGCAGTGTGTGCACATTTTCACTACCTACTACACTTATGGTATACAGCACAGTCTCATTGATGCTAGTACACCCACACACATGCCCATCAATACATCCATCCATCCCGTGAACTCCGGAGGTGGAAGGAGAAGGGGGACTAGCAGGTGCACTAGACCAGAAGAAGGCACCTTCAGTCATTCTTCACATCAAACAGGCATTAGATGGCGTTTGGTTCTGCACCTTTTGTCTGAAGTGTCAATTAACTGAGTCTTATGGGATTAGTGGCCATTTTATGACATCATAACCTCACACAAATAATTTGACCATTCAGTTGTTTGTTCGACCCCCACACACATGCCCAATTAATACCTCCATCCTAGTAATACAATAATGCCAATACAGCTAGGTGTGTGCTGTGCTAGTCTGGCTAGCTAGACCATCCCTAACAAAGGCTGGAGGCGTGGAGAGGGAGGGACGGTCTAGAAAACATTGCCATTAGTTTCACACCTTGCCTGTGGTATTGGACCAATCAGATGCTACTGTCAAAGATCCGTGCTAATAGTATTCATAAGTACACAGATACACACTGTACATACGTACATACACATGTAGACACACACACTGGAGCCACATTATATGCATCCAATTAACAATGAACCATAATGCCCCACACAGCATGGGTTAGATGAGGCCACCAACAATAGTCAAGGCTGGTATAGGGTGGACTGGCTCAGCTGTTACACACTGGAACCACATTATATGCATCCAATTAACAATGAACCATAATGCCCCACGCATTAGGAGGAGGAGTAGTTGGGAGGAACGTTACACTTAGGACAACTTGTTTAGTGCAAACAGCAGCAGTAGTAGCCCACGCATTATATCACGGAGAAGGAAACAAAGACAGTGAAGTAGTTGGAGAGATGAAACGAACGCATCGTACCGTTGGTCGGAAATTTTGGCGGGGAATGCATTTTGGCGGGGAATTAATTTTGGCGGATTGGCAGTTTTGAGATCAATCCGCCAATATTTCATCTGCCAAAAAGTATAAGTATAGTATAATACTAATTATGAGCAAAGTGTGCTACTATAGTATAACTCACTCTTCAGCTCCTTCACAGGGTAGCCATGTTTCTCCAGCACTTGACAGGCTTCCTCCACTACCTCTGCAGGTTTAGTTGACAGGACTTGATTAAGATGGTCCTCCCACTCCCACCTCTCCTTCCTAGCCACCTCAGAGCACTCTTCTGCTGTTAGGAGGTGTCTAGTGAAGAGCTCATTCAGTGCTGCAGGGTGGGAATAGGTTTACAAATCACTTGACCACTCGCTGCAGTGTGCTGTGTACACGTTTTCACTACACGGTATACACTGGATAGTTGGACACATGTAAAAGGAACCAGAAAGTAACACCCCTCCTACCACTACCCCACAACACACAGTCTGTCGGAATAGGTGTGATCAGTATAGGCAATGGCAGCACCAAACAATGAAACAACTAGCCTTACCAAATGTCAAAAACCTACAGAGATAAACCACTCTGTGGATAATGATGAATAAAGCACTCAAAAAAATTCCTTTAATCCACCCACACAAGTCAATCTATACTGCTATAGTGTACAATGACTTGTGTATAATTATGTATTTGAAGCAATACGATATCTCCCTACTACACACACACAACACACACACACATGCATAAGTACACAGATACATACTGTACATACGTACATACACATGTAGACACACACTGTAGCCACATTATAAGCATCCAATTAACAATGAACCATAATGCCCCACACAGCATGGGTTAGATGAGTCCACCAACAATAGTCAAGGCTGGCATAGGGTGGACTGGCTCAGCTGTTACACTGAGTTCACTGTTGAGTACTCTGACTACATCACCAACCTCTCAACCGCCTTGCTTCGTCATTGTGTCCATATTTGTCCAGCAAATTAGTAGTTCTGGCTACCACTTCTGGAGGTTTGGTGCACTGGACAACGACAACTGTGTCAGACAGGCCCCCTCTTTCTCCTTTTATCCTCTCCACTTCATCCTCAGTCACCAACTTCTCCTGGTACAACTCCGACAGCACTGTGTGGGATAGCAGCACTGATACACAGACTGGACACACAAAACATTGCTACACTATGCTAATACCAAAGATCTACAATGTGTGTGGGTACACAGTCACTGCTGAAGGTACTGTGGTGATAAAGTGCTGAGTGGAAGAAAACATACAAGCGTGTTAAACACTAATCACATAATAAAACATGGCGGCATCTAGGACTTGTATGGAGTGGGTCAAATCCTCTAGTTGCTGTACAAATCATGTCACCATACCTAGTCACGGAGTTTATACTTGTATAAACATGGTTAACGTGACCAGGTGCGGGGGCGCTAGCTAAGAGCCCTATAGGGGGCTGGTGAGTGTAGATTAGCACCAAGGAGACGAGGCCCGGGGGATAAGACAGGATTCTGACTAGCGGTTTAAGCTGGCGTGAAGAGGTTATAGGTAGGAGGTGCTGCGCATGCGTGGCAGAGCCAATGCCACGTGTTCGTGATATCATTGACTCTGCGATAGAGCAAGGCAGCGCTACTAAAGCTTATCCCACCCACCCACCCTCGAAGCCGATTAAAAAAGCAACCAGGCGCTTTGGGTCCAGGCCCAAAGCGTTTTGTAGGTTCTCCACTGATTAGAATCAGTGTGAAAGGTACAGGGCCAGAAAAACTGAGCAAGTGTTTAACTATTCCCTCCAACAAGCGGCGACGTCGAGGTCTTGACGGGTCACGTGCTAAGACCCGTTGGGTGGGGCCACCGCAAGCCAATAGCTAATCAAGGGAAAGGTAATCAATAGGTGACGAAAAATGATAGACGGCTAATTGAGCATTATCCGGCGAAGAAAAGTAATTGGCTAATTACGAAAAAGAAATTAATTAAGTAAACAAGTAAACGGCATGCCCGCCCCTAGCCTGGTCCTGCACCACGTTCCATACGCAACCAGAGACCCTCTGGTGCACCACATTACAAGGTCCACATGCTGGAGCTACAAGAGATGGTCATATAGAGGTAAGTTGGTAAGATGCATCATGCATGGAGTTAGCCTGTGAATTGGTTGACCCATTGCAACCACACTCACAGGTATCTGCTTATGGACAACTAATGTCAGTGACATTATCATGTATCATTGTCATAATGTCAGTGTCAGTGTGACCAACCTCTGTCACATTTTGACCACATACAGTGCACAGTCAGTGAAAGGAACCAGAATGTAAGACCCCTCCTACCCCTACCCCTGCACTGGTATTCCCATACATCAAGTACGCACCATTCCCACCATTACCCTACCATAGTCCCTAGCACATAGCCCTATTCTACACACATACAGTAGGTGCTGACATGCAGACCCTCCAGACTGACACAGCAGGGGTTACGTAGTCTGACGGTGAATGATGCAACATATCAGTGATGTTGCATCACTCAAATACTCAGTGATAGGAGAGAGAGAAATGTGGACATTTTTGTGGTTGTCACACAACAGTGAAAAGGTTATGCTGTTATTGTCACATTTTGTCATCACAGACACACAGCCTGTCACACAACAAGTGTAAGCCTATCTACGTACTGTGACATAACAATGGCTGCCACAGTGACAACAACACTGGTAAAGGAAGTGTTGAACATGCAAATAAGTTTAAACAGTGGCTTCTGGAGGACAACTACGTGCATTACTGTGAAAATACTGTTCTATAAAATGCCAACCTCTCAACTACAACTTCTTTGCTTCACTGTTTCCCACCATTACCCTACCATAGTCCCTAGCACATAGCCCTATTCTACACACACACATACAGTAGGCAGAAGGTCTACCGTGGGTATTCTAACATGGACAGCTGCTTACAGAACATGTAAACACTGGCAACATGGCCGACCATGTACTGTAACAGTGAGGTATGGGATACTCAGTGGTCTCTTTTGGCACACACACATGCAAATCAGCAAACGTGGCTGACCATGTAAGTGGCAAGTACTACACTGTATCCACATGTGGACACTCGCTGATACACGTGTGCACATGCATGGAAGTGATAATTAGGAGGAGTTAGGAGGAACGTTACACTTGGGACAACTTGTTGGGGGCAAACAGCAGCAGTAGTCGCCCACGCATTATACGTACGTTATATCGTATGGCGATTCTGAAGCATAGAGAGTGCGTGAATGCTCTATTCGCCAGCCAGGGCAAGTAGCAGGTGATGCCATTTGCATTCCTTATTAAACGCCTACGTAGGTGGATGTCACCCTACGAGCCAAATCTGCGCATGCACAGTAAATTCTGGCGCCAATTTCAAATGTTGCATGAGGCTCTCGCTCTCGCTCAAGCGCCCGTTATCTGAACACTTTCAGGCTGTTGCAGGAGAAGAAAAAGAGAGGAAAGAAGTCGAAGAAGCATACATAACACGCGGCGCTGGGCAGTTAGGACGTTTGAGCAATGGAGGGATTTCTACAATTCCAAACAATCAAGAACGAATCCGAGTGCCCATGCGATATTTTGATGACAGAGGATGAAGAAGTGCTGTGTCACTGGCTGTGCATTTTCGTAACGGACATCATAACATGGTGTTGGTGGCAGACAGTGAAGAGTCCCTGCAAGTGAATTTGAAGAAATTGGATGAGACGTTGACAAAGTGGGAAATGAAAATGAATTGGGAGAAGACAGAAGTAATGAAGGTGGGGAGAGAGAGAGGGCATTGCTGTGTGGAAGTTGGGGACAGGAAGTTGGAATCAGTGGAGGTAGCGAAGTATTTGGGGATCATGATAAGTGGGGATGGAAGGATAGAGGAGGAGATCAGGAGTAGGATTGGGAAGGCAGCTAAGGTATTAGGGGTGTTGAATGAACCGGTATAGAAGCAAAAGGAATTGAGTAGGAAGACGAAAATGAAAGTGTACAATGCCATCGTAGTACCCACACTAGTGTATGGAAGCGAAACGTGGGTACTAAACAAACATCAGGAGTCAGCGATACAGGCGACAGAAATGAGGGTGTTGAGGCGAATAGCAGGGAAGAGAATGGTGGACAGGGCGAGAAATGTGGACATCAGAGAGGAGCTGAGGCAGGAGGGGGTGTTGGAGAAAGTGAGAAGGAGGCAAGTGAGTTGGAGAGAAGCCCTGGCAGAGATGGGTCCAGAGAGGCTAGTAAGGAGAGTGTATGAAGCTGAGATGGAAGGAAGAAGAGGAAGAGGGAGGCCCAGAAAGAAATGGATTGATAATTTTAAGCAATGACACATTAATACTACATAGCTATCTATATATAACGTATACCTGTCATAGTTATTGTAAGGACAACCTCCTGCATAGGAGATACTGTCCATTGGTTGATTGATTGATTGAAGTGAGAAAATAGAGTGGAGACCCATACACACCACGAAGCATAGTGCAGCTGATGTCAGGTCTAAATCGTAAGATATCATCGGATGGATCTGGTGTTAATAACATACCAATAGAACTGCTTCTTATCCACTCATCTCATCACTTACCATATTTGTGCTGTTTTTGCATTTAATGTTATAGTAGCTAGCTAGCTAGCTAATTTTGTTCATGATGTCCATTTTAACCTGAACAATTATGTCATCTCATTCAAGTTTGCTTTTGACGTCAATTTTTTAATGCATCTCAATTACTGTGTGCTGAATAGTGACATGTCACGTATGATATGATAATGAACCTCCTTTTGGGGTTGTTATGGCATATAACATACTTCTTAGCCCTATCCTTTACTACAGGATTGTGCAATCGCCATACGATATATGCATCCAATTAACAATGAACCAACCTATCAATACATCCATCCATCCCGTGAACACCGGAGGTGGAAGGAGAAGGGGGACTAGCAGGTGCACTAGACCAGAAGAAGGCACTTCAGTCATTCTTCACATCAAACAGGCACAAGATGGCAATTGGTTCTGCACCTTTTGTCTGATGTGTCAATGAACTGAGTCTTATGGGATTAGCGGCCATTTTATGACATCATAACCTCACACAAATAACTTGACCATTCAGTTGTTTGTTCGACCCCCACACACATGCACAATTAATACATCCATCCTAGTAATACGATAATGCCAATACAGCAAGGTGTGTGCTGTGCTAGGCTGGCTAGCTAGACCATCCCTAACAAAGGCTGGAGGCATGGAGAGGGAGGGACGGTCTAGAAAACATTGCCATTAGTTTCACACCTTGCCTGTGGTATTAGACCAATTAGATGCTACTGTCAAAGATCTGTGCTAATAGTATTCATAAGTACACAGATAATACTGTACATACATACACATGCAGACACACACTGGAGACACATTATATGCATCCAATTAACAATGAACCATAATGCCCCACACAGCATGGGTTAGATGAGACCACCAACAATAGTCAAGGCTGGTATAGGGTGGACTGGCTCAGCTGTTACACTGAGTTCACTGTTGAGTAGTCTGACTACATCACCAACCTCTTAACTGCCTTGCTTTCATATTGTGTCCATATTTGTCCAGCACGTTAGTAGTTCTGGCTACCACTTCTGGAGGTTTGGTGCACTGGACAAAGACAACTCTGTCAGACAGGGACCTTCCTTTTACTTTCATCCTCTTCACTTCATCCTCAGTCACCAACTTCTCCTGGTACAACTCCGACAGCACTGTGTGGGATAGCAGCACTGATACACAGACTGGACACACAAAACATTGCTACACTATGCTAACACCAATGGTCTACAATGTGTGTGGGTACACAGTCACTACTGAAGGTACTGTGGTGAGAAAGTGCTGAGTGGAAGAAAACATACAAGCGTGTTAAACACCTAATCACATAATAAAACATGGCGGCATATACCACATGTATGGAGTGTGTCAAGTCCTAGAGTGCTGAGGAAGCCAGACAAAATTGCTGTGTACAAATCATGTCACCATACCTAGTCCCCATTGCAACCATACTCACAGGTATCTGCTTGTGGACAACTAATGTCAGTGACATTATCATGTATCATTGTCATAATGTCAGTGTCAGTGTGACCAACCTCTGTCACATTTTGACCACATACAGTGCACAGTCAGTGAAAGGAACCAGAATGTAAGACCCCTCCAACCCTCACCCCTGCACTGGTATTCCCATACATCATGTAAGCACCATTCCCACCATTACCCTAGCATAGTCCCTAGCACATAGCCCTATTCTACACACATACAGTAGGCAGAAGGTCTACCGTAGGTATTCTCACATGGACAGCTGTTTACAGAACATTTAAAAGGAGCAAACATGGCTGACCATGTGGCAGTAGGGCTGGGATAGTCAATGGTGGCACAAACACAAGCTGCCCAGTCAACTAGCTTGCCACACTCCACAGACCCCACCTTTATCCACAGCACACATCTACAATGACTTGTGAATAATTGAAGCAATAAATCACATGTACAAAGACAAACACACACATGTAGATAAACACAGATGCACACAAACACACACACACACACAAACACACACACACACACACACACACACACACACACACACACACACACACACACACACACACACACACAGGCACATTATATGCAGGTACAAACGAATAATTTATCTCAACATTGGATATTTGTTGCTCCTAACGAACTAACACTCGAGTACTCACTCCATGGAAAAATAATTGAATTCGGCAGTCAGTTTTGAAGTGAACACCGGAAGTGGAAGGAGAAGGGGGACTAGCAGATGCACTAGACCAGAAGAAGGCACTTTCAGTCATTTTTTACATCAAACAGGCATTAGATGGCCTCCTACCCCTACCCCACAACACACACTCTGTCAGAATAGGTGTGATCAGTATAGGCAATGGCAGCACCAAACAATGGAACAACTAGCCTTACCAAATGGCAAGAACCTACGGAGATAAAGCACACTGTGGATAATGATGAATAAAGCACTCAAAATTCCTTTAATCTGCCCACACAAGTCAATCTCTACTGCTACAGTGTACAATGAAACATCAACATGAAGCATTTTCATGTCCCAACTTTGTGAGACTCAGCATAATCAGAAGCTATGTATACACTCCGTCAGACCGGGTATAGTTATTGGATTCACCAATGTCAGAAGCTTTGACTGTCCCATCATCATGATAACTACCAGAATCCTATTTTGGAAGCCCCATCGTAGAAATGCTATCGTGAGAACGCCGTCGATGGAGCACCATAGCAGTGTGTGCACATTTTCACTACCTACTACACTTATGGTATACAGCACAGTCTCATTGATGCTAGTACACCCACACACATGCCCATCAATACATCCATCCATCCCGTGAACACCGGAGGTGGAAGGAGAAGGGGGACTAGCAGGTGCACTAGACCAGAAGAAGGCACCTTCAGTCATTCTTCACATCAAACAGGCATTAGATGGCATTTGGTTCTGTACCTTTTGTCTGATGTGTCAATGAACTGAGTCTTATGGGATTAGTGGCCATTTTACGACATCGTAACCTCACACAAATAATTTGACCATTCAGTTGTTTGTTCGACCCTCCCACACATGACCAATTAATACATCCATCCTAGTTAATACGATAATGCCAATACAGCAAGGTGTGTGCTGTGCTAGTCTGGCTAGCTAGACCATCCTTAACAAAGGCTGGAGGTGTGGAGAGGGAGGGACGGTCTAGAAAACATTGCCATTAGTTTCACACCTTGCCTGTGGTATTGGACCAATCAGATGCTACTGTCAAAGATCTGTGCTAATAGTATTCATAAGTACACAGATACATACATACATACGTACACATGTAGACACACACTGGAGACACATTATATGCATCCAATTAACAATGAACCATAATGCCCCACACAGCATGGGTTAGATGAGGCCACCAACAACAGTCAAGGCTGGTATAGGGTGGACTGGCTCAGCTGTTAGCTGAGTTCACTGTTGAGTAGTCTGACTACATCACCAACCTCTCAACTGGTTTGCTTCCTCATTGTGTCCATATTTGTCCAGCACGTTAACAGTTCTGGCTACCACTTCTGGAGGTTTGGTGAATTGGATAAGGACAACTCTGACAGACAGGGACTCTCCTTCTCCTTTCATCTTCTTCACTTCATCCTCAGTCACCAACTTCTCCTGGTACAACTCCGACAGCACTGTGTGGGATAGCAGCACTGATACACAGACTGGACACACAAAACATTGCTACACTATGCTAATACCAAAGGTCTACAATGTGTGTGGGTACACAGTCACTGCTGAAGGTACTGTGGTGAGAAAGAGCTGAGTGGAAGAAAACATACAAGCGTGTTAAACACCTAATCACATAATAAAACATGGGGGCATATATACAGGACACCTATGGAGTGAGTCAAATCCTAGAGTGCTGGGAAGCCAGATAAAATTGCTGTGTACAAATCATGTCATCATACCTAGTCCCCATTGCAACCATACTCACAGGTATCTGCTTATGGACAACTAATGTCAGTGACATTATCATGCATCATTGTCATAATGTCAGTGTCAGTGTGACCAACCTCTGTCTCATTTTCACCACAGGGATCACCACATCAAACAGGCATTAGATGGCATTTGGTTCTGTACCTTTTGTCTGATGTGTCAATGAACTGAGTCTTATGGAATTAGTGGTCATTTTATGACATCATAACCTCACACAAATAATTTGACCATTCAGTTGTTTGTTCGACCCCCACACACATGACCAATTAATACATCCATCCTAGTCACACGATGATGCCAATACAGCAAGGTGTGTGCTGTGCTAGGCTGGCTAGCTAGACCATCCCTAACAAAGGCTGGAGGCGTGGAGAGGGAGGGACGGTCTAGAAAACATTGCCATTAGTTTCACACCTTGCCTGTGGTATTAGACCAATCAAATGCTACTGTCAAAGATCCGTGCTAATAGTATTCATGGCTTCTGATTGATCATCTTCTACCTCTTTCTGACTTTACTAGACCTTGTTAAAGTGTCCAATCCATCTGGTGGCGTACTTACTAGCTCTGCTCTGAACACTTTGCGGTGGTCACAAGCAACCTGTGAACTAATTGTTATGTTTGTTAAACCACCCCTTCCTCTCTGCTCCCCGGTGATTTTTAGAGATGGTCTAACAAAACGGGATGTTGTTGAGTAATCACGTAGCATGCAAGGGGGGTAAATTGCAGTGAGATGTTTCAACCTCGAGGGTCTTTGTCAGTCACAAAACTGAAGACTACAGTTTGTGTGACTGACAAAGACCTTCCAGGTAGAAACGTTTAACGCCGTAGCACAAGCCTCTACCACATCAGGGATGGTCTAGCTAGACAGACTAGATTTGTGTGAGTGTTGTAGCTCTGACAGCATCGTGTAGGATGAGAGGAGGGAACTGACCATATACACATGGATGAGGCCACCAACAATAGTCAAGGCTGGTATAGGGTGGACTGGCTCAACTGTTAGCTGAGCTGACCGTAAACACACAGGTGGGAAGGAGTGCATGAGCACTCTACCACAAAGGGATAAGCGTGCATTGGGATGAGAGCAGAAGTCTACCACCTATCGTACAGGTCTCTTCCAAGGTGTTTCCTGGTCGTCCTACAAATGCTTTAATAATTTGTGTCAATACCACCAAGGGGTGTGGTTTCCAGCTAAAAAAGGATGGTTTTCAGTTGAAATGCTCACTTGGGCCTATTTTAACACTTTAGGGGGAGCATGCCGAATAGTGGGAATTTCTGTGGAACGAGTGTCACACATTTCGCAGATAGATTGCAATTTGCAAAGAGTTTCCCTGCAAACAGTATTATACTCAAGCCAGCCAGCCTACACTGTTCATTGTCAATGATAGTACTGGCATCTACCATTGCAGGTGTCAGTGAAGCAACAAGAAGGTAATCGACAATGATAAGGTGCCCAGTGTGGAGGAAACTGCTCGTAGTTCTTAGTGCCTCTAGGGCCACCAAACCTACGGTATTTTGTGTGTGCACGTGTGCGTGCTGTGTACAACTCACTCTTCAGCTTTTCCTCCACACGGCAGCCATGTTCCTCCAGCACTTGACAGGCTTCCTGCACTACCTCTGCAGGTTTGGTTGACAGGACTGGATAAAGATGGTCATCCCACAACAGCCCCTTCCCAGCCACATGAGAGCACTCTTCTGCTGTTAGGAGGTGTCTAGTGAAGAGCTCATTCAGTACTGCAGGGTGGGAACAGGTTTACAAATCACTTGACCACTCACTGCTTCATGCAGTGTGCTGCGTACACATTATCACTACACAGTATACACTCAACAGTTGGACACATGTAAAAGGAACCAAAAAGTAAGACCCTCCTACCCCTACCCCTGCACTGGCATTTCCATACATCAAGTAAGCACCATTCCCACCATTACCCTACCATAGTCACTAGCACATAGCCCTATTCTACACACATACAGTAGGCAGAAGGTGAACCGTGGGTATTCTCACATAGACAGCTGTTTACAGAACATGTAAAATGAGCAAACATGGCTGACCATGTGGCAGTAGGGCCGGGATAGTCAATGGTGGCACAAACACAAGCTGCCCAGTCAACTAGCTTGCCACACTCCACAGTCCCCACCTTTATCCACAGCACACATCTCCTATACTGCTATAGTGCACACACACAGATTCACCTACAATGACTTGTGAATATTTGAAGCAATAAATCACATGTACAAAGACAAACACACATGCACGCACACACACACACACACACACACAGGACACACACATACACACACACACACACACACACACACACACACACACACACACACACACACACACACACACACACACACACACACACACACACACAACACACACACACAGACACACACACACACACACACACACACACACACACACACACACACACACACACACACACACACACACACACACACACACACACACACACACACACACACACACACACACACACACACACACACACACACACACACTGGACACACACTGGACACAATGGAAATATGCAAAGGCAGATTATATGCAAGTACAAACGAATTATTTACATATCTCAACGTTGGATATTTGTTGCTCGTAACGAACTAACACTCGAGTAGTATTCTCTCCATGGAAACATAATTGAATATGGTGGTCAGTTGTGAAGTGAACACCGGGAGTGGAAGGAGAAGGGGGACTAGCAGGTGCACTAGACCAGAAGAAGGCACTTTCAGTCATTTTTTACATCAAACAGGCATTACATGGCCTCCTACCCCTACCCCACAACACAAACTCTGTTGGAATAGGTGTGATCAGTATAGGCAATGGTAGCACCAAACAATGGAACAACTAGCCTTACCAAATGGCAAGAACCTACGAAGATAAAGCACTCTGTGGATAATGATGAATAAAGCACTCAAAATTCCTTTAATCTGCCCACGCAAGTCAATCTATACTGCTATAGTGTACAATGAAACATCAACATGAAGCATTCGTTTTCATGTCCCAACTTTGTGAGACTCAGCATAATCAGAAGCTACGTATACACTCCGTCAGACTGGATATAGTTATTGGATTCACCAATGTCAGAAGCTTTGACTGTCCCATCATCATGATAACTACCAGAATCCTATTTTGGAAGCCCCATCGTAGAAATGCTATCGTGAGAACACCATCAATGGAGCACCATAGCAGTGTGTGCACATTTTCACTACCTACTACACTTTGGTATACAGCACAGTCTCATTGATGCTAGTACACCCACACACATGCCCATCAATACATCTATCCATCCCGTGAACACCGGAGGTGGAAGGAGAAGGGGGACTAGCAGGTGCACTAGACCAGAAGAAGGCACCTTCAGTCATTCTTCACATCAAACAGGCATTAGATGGCATTTGGTTCTGCACCTTTTGTCTGATGTGTCAATGAACTGAGTCTTATGGGATTAGTGGCCATTTTATGACATCATAACCTCATACAAATAACTTGACCATTCAGTTGTTTGTTCGACCCCCACACACATGCCCAATTAATACATCCATCCTAGTAATACAATAATGCAAGTACAGCAAGGTGTGTGCTGTGCTAGGCTGGCTAGCTAGACCATCCCTAACAAAGGCTGGAGGCGTGGAGAGGGAGGGATGGTCTAGAAAACATTGCCATTAGTTTCACACCTTGCCTGTGGTATTAGACCAATCAGATGCTACTGTCAAAGATCCGTGCTAATAGTATTCATGGCTTCTGATTGATCATCTTCTACCTCTTTCTGACTTTACTAGATCTTGTTAAAGTGTCCAATTCATCTGGTGGTGTACTTACTAGCTCTGCTCTGAACACTTTGCGGTGGTCACAAGCAACCTGGGAACTAATTGTTATGTTTGTTAAACCACCCCTTCCTCTCTGCTCCCCGGTGATTTTTAGAGATGGTCTAACAAAACGGGATGTTGTTGAGTAATCACGTAGCATGCAAGGGGGGTAAATTGCAGTGAGATGTTTCAACCTCGAGGGTCTTTGTCAGTCACAAAACTGAAGACTACAGTTTGTGTGACTGACAAAGACCTTCCAGGTAGAAACGTTTAACGCCGTAGCACAAGCCTCTACCACATCAGGGATGGTCTAGCTAGACAGACTAGATTTGTGTGAGTGTTGTAGCTCTGACAGCATCGTGTAGGATGAGAGGAGGGAACTGACCATATACACATGGATGAGGCCACCAACAATAGTCAAGGCTGGTATAGGGTGGACTGGCTCAACTGTTAGCTGAGCTGACCGTAAACACACAGGTGGGAAGGAGTGCATGAGCACTCTACCACAAAGGGATAAGCGTGCATTGGGATGAGAGCAGAAGTCTACCACCTATCGTACAGGTCTCTTCCAAGGTGTTTCCTGGTCGTCCTACAAATGCTTTAATAATTTGTGTCAATACCACCAAGGGGTGTGGTTTCCAGCTAAAAAAGGATGGTTTTCAGTTGAAATGCTCACTTGGGCCTATTTTAACACTTTAGGGGGAGCATGCCGAATAGTGGGAATTTCTGTGGAACGAGTGTCACACATTTCGCAGATAGATTGCAATTTGCAAAGAGTTTCCCTGCAAACAGTATTATACTCAAGCCAGCCAGCCTACACTGTTCATTGTCAATGATAGTACTGGCATCTACCATTGCAGGTGTCAGTGAAGCAACAAGAAGGTAATCGACAATGATAAGGTGCCCAGTGTGGAGGAAACTGCTCGTAGTTCTTAGTGCCTCTAGGGCCACCAAACCTACGGTATTTTGTGTGTGCACGTGTGCGTGCTGTGTACAACTCACTCTTCAGCTTTTCCTCCACACGGCAGCCATGTTTCTCCAGCACTTGACAGGCTTCCTGCACTACCTCTGCAGGTTTGGTTGACAGGACTGGATAAAGATGGTCATCCCACAACAGCCCCTTCCCAGCCACATGAGAGCACTCTTCTGCTGTTAGGAGGTGTCTAGTGAAGAGCTCACTCAGTACTACAGGGTGGGAACAGGTTTACAAATCACTTGACCACTCACTGCTTCATGCAGTGTGCTGCGTACACATTATCACTACACAGTATACACTCAACAGTTGGACACATGTAAAAGGAACCAAAAAGTAAGACCCCTCCTACCCCTACCCCTGCACTGGCATTTCCATACATCAAGTAAGCACCATTCCCACCATTACCCTACCATAGTCACTAGCACATAGCCCTATTCTACACACATACAGTAGGCAGAAGGTGAATCGTGGGTATTCTCACATAGACAGCTGTTTACAGAACATGTAAAATGAGCAAACATGGCTGACCATGTAGCAGTAGGGCTGGGATAGTCAATGGTGGCACAAACACAAGCTGCCCAGTCAACTAGCTTGCCACACTCCACAGACCCCACCTTTATCCACAGCACACATCTCCTATACTGCTATAGTGCACACACACAGATTCACCTACAATGACTTGTGAATATTTGAAGCAATAAATCACATGTACAAAGACAAACACACATGCACGCACACACACACACACACACACACAGGACACACACACACACACACACACACACACACACACACACACACACACACACACACACACACACACACACACACACACACACACACACACACACACACACACACACACACACACACACACACACACACACACACACACACACACACACACACACACACACACACACACACACACACACACACTGGACACACACTGGACACACTGGAAATATGCAAAGGCAGATTATATGCAAGTACAAACGAATTATTTACATATCTCAACGTTGGATATTTGTTGCTCGTAACGAACTAACACTCGAGTAGTATTCTCTCCATGGAAACATAATTGAATATGGTGGTCAGTTGTGAAGTGAACACCGGGAGTGGAAGGAGAATGGGGACTAGCAGGTGCACTAGACCAGAAGAAGGCACTTTCAGTCATTTTTTACATCAAACAGGCATTACATGGCCTCCTACCCCTACCCCACAACACAAACTCTGTTGGAATAGGTGTGATCAGTATAGGCAATGGCAGCACCAAACAATGGAACAACTAGCCTTACCAAATGGCAAGAACCTACGAAGATAAAGCACTCTGTGGATAATGATGAATAAAGCACTCAAAATTCCTTTAATCTGCCCACGCAAGTCAATCTATACTGCTATAGTGTACAATGAAACATCAACATGAAGCATTCGTTTTCATGTCCCAACTTTGTGAGACTCAGCATAATCAGAAGCTATGTATACACTCCGTCAGACTGGATATAGTCATTGGATTCACCAATGTCAGAAGCTTTGACTGTCCCATCATCATGATAACTACCAGAATCCTATTTTGGAAGCCCCATCGTAGAAATGCTATCGTGAGAACGCCATCGATGGAGCACCATAGCAGTGTGTGCACATTTTCACTACCTACTACACTTATGGTATACAGCACAGTCTCATTGATGCTAGTACACCCACACACATGCCCATCAATACATCTATCCATCCCGTGAACACCGGAGGTGGAAGGAGAAGGGGGACTAGCAGGTGCACTAGACCAGAAGAAGGCACCTTCAGTCATTCTTCACATCAAACAGGCATTAGATGGCATTTGGTTCTGCACCTTTTGTCTGATGTGTCAATGAACTGAGTCTTATGGGATTAGTGGCCATTTTATGACATCATAACCTCACACAAATAACTTGACCATTCAGTTGTTTGTGTCGACCCCCACACATGCCCAATTAATACATCCATCCTAGTAATACAATAATGCAAGTACAGCAAGGTGTGTGCTGTGCTAGGCTGGCTAGCTAGACCATCCCTAACAAAGGCTGGAGGCGTGGAGAGGGAGGGATGGTCTAGAAAACATTGCCATTAGTTTCACACCTTGCCTGTGGTATTAGACCAATCAGATGCTACTGTCAAAGATCCGTGCTAATAGTATTCATGGCTTCTGATTGATCATCTTCTACCTCTTTCTGATTTTACAAGATCTTGTTAAAGTGTCCAATTCATCTGGTGGTGTACTTACTAGCTCTGCTCTGAACACTTTGCGGTGGTCACAAGCAACCTGGGAACTAATTGTTATGTTTGTTAAACCACCCCTTCCTCTCTGCTCCCCGGTGATTTTTAGAGATGGTCTAACAAAACGGGATGTTGTTGAGTAATCACGTAGCATGCAAGGGGGGTAAATTGCAGTGAGATGTTTCAACCTCGAGGGTCTTTGTCAGTCACAAAACTGAAGACTACAGTTTTTGTGACTGACAAAGACCTTCCAGGTAGAAACGTTTAACGCCGTAGCACAAGCCTCTACCACATCAGGGATGGTCTAGCTAGACAGACTAGATTTGTGTGAGTGTTGTAGCTCTGACAGCATCGTGTAGGATGAGAGGAGGGAACTGACCATATACACATGGATGAGGCCACCAACAATAGTCAAGGCTGGTATAGGGTGGACTGGCTCAACTGTTAGCTGAGCTGACCGTAAACACACAGGTGGGAAGGAGTGCATGAGCACTCTACCACAAAGGGATAAGCGTGCATTGGGATGAGAGCAGAAGTCTACCACCTATCGTACAGGTCTCTTCCAAGGTGTTTCCTGGTCGTCCTACAAATGCTTTAATAATTTGTGTCAATACCACCAAGGGGTGTGGTTTCCAGCTAAAAAAGGATGGTTTTCAGTTGCAATGCTCACTTGGGCCTATTTTAACACTTTAGGGGGAGCATGCCGAATAGTGGGAATTTCTGTGGAACGAGTGTCACACATTTCGCAGATAGATTGCAATTTGCAAAGAGTTTCCCTGCAAACAGTATTATACTCAAGCCAGCCGGCCTACACTGTTCATTGTCAATGATAGTACGGTATCTACCATTGCAGGTGTCAGTGAAGCAACAAGAAGGCAATCGACAATGATAAGGTGCCCAGTGTGGAGGAAACTGCTCGTAGTTCTTAGTGCCTCTAGGGCCACCAAACCTACGGTATTTTGTGTGTGCATGTGTGCGTGCTGTGTATAACTCACTCTTCAGCTTTTCCTCCACACGGCAGCCATGTTTCTCCAGCACTTGACAGGCTTCCTGCACTACCTCTGCAGGTTTGGTTGACAGGACTGGACAAAGATGGTCCTTCCACTTCCACCTCTCCCTAGCCAGCTGGGAGCACTCTTCTGCTGTTAGGAGGTGTCTAGTGAAGAGCTCATTCAATACTGCAGGGTGGGAACAGGTTTACAAATCACTTGACCACTCACTGCTTCATGCAGTGTGCTGCGTACACATTATCACTACACAGTATACACTCAACAGTTGGACACATGTAAAAGGAACCAAAAAGTAAGACCCCTCCTACCCCTACCCCTGCACTGGCATTTCCATACATCAAGTAAGCACCATTCCCACCATTACCCTACCATAGTCACTAGCACATAGCCCTATTCTACACACATACAGTAGGCAGAAGGTGAACCGTGGGTATTCTCACATAGACAGCTGTTTACAGAACATGTAAAATGAGCAAACATGGCTGACCATGTGGCAGTAGGGCTGGGATAGTCAATGGTGGCACAAACACAAGCTGCCCAGTCAACTAGCTTGCCACACTCCACAGACCCCACCTTTATCCACAGCACACATCTCCTATACTGCTATAGTGCACACACACAGATTCACCTACAATGACTTGTGAATATTTGAAGCAATAAATCACATGTACAAAGACAAACACACATGCACACACACACACACACACACACACACACACACACACACACACACACACACACACACACACACACACACACACACACACACACACACACACACACACACACACACACACACACTGGACACACACTGGACACACTGGAAATATGCAAAGGCAGATTATATGCAAGTACAAACGAATTATTTACATATCTCAACGTTGGATATTTGTTGCTCGTAACGAACTAACACTCGAGTAGTATTCTCTCCATGGAAACATAATTGAATATGGTGGTCAGTTGTGAAGTGAACACCGGGAGTGGAAGGAGAATGGGGACTAGCAGGTGCACTAGACCAGAAGAAGGCACTTTCAGTCATTTTTTACATCAAACAGGCATTACATGGCCTCCTACCCCTACCCCACAACACAAACTCTGTTGGAATAGGTGTGATCAGTATAGGCAATGGCAGCACCAAACAATGGAACAACTAGCCTTACCAAATGGCAAGAACCTACGAAGATAAAGCACTCTGTGGATAATGATGAATAAAGCACTCAAAATTCCTTTAATCTGCCCACGCAAGTCAATCTATACTGCTATAGTGTACAATGAAACATCAACATGAAGTATTTTCATGTCCCAACTTTGTGAGACTCAGCATAATCAGAAGCTATGTATACACTCCGTCAGACTGGATATAGTCATTGGATTCACCAATGTCAGAAGCTTTGACTGTCCCATCATCATGATAACTACCAGAATCCTATTTTGGAAGCCCCACCGTAGAAATGCTATCGTGAGAACGCCATCGATGGAGCACCATAGCAGTGTGTGCACATTTTCACTACCTACTACACTTATGGTATACAGCACAGTCTCATTGATGCTAGTACACCCACACACATGCCTATCAATACATCCATCCATCCCGTGAACACCGGAGGTGGAAGGAGAAGGGGGACTAGCAGGTGCACTAGACCAGAAGAAGGCACTTCAGTCATTCTTCACATCAAACAGGCACAAGATGGCAATTGGTTCTGCACCTTTTGTCTGATGTGTCAATGAACTGAGTCTTATGGGATTAGCGGCCATTTTATGACATCATAACCTCACACAAATAACTTGACCATTCAGTTGTTTGTTCGACCCCCACACACATGCACAATTAATACATCCATCCTAGTAATACGATAATGCCAATACAGCAAGGTGTGTGCTGTGCTAGGCTGGCTAGCTAGACCATCCCTAACAAAGGCTGGAGGCGTGGAGAGGGAGGGACGGTCTAGAAAACATTGCCATTAGTTTCACACCTTGCCTGTGGTATTAGACCAATTAGATGCTACTGTCAAAGATCTGTGCTAATAGTATTCATAAGTACACAGATAATACTGTACATACATACACATGCAGACACACACTGGAGACACATTATATGCATCCAATTAACAATGAACCATAATGCCCCACACAGCATGGGTTAGATGAGGCCACCAACAATAGCCAAGGCTGGTATAGGGTGGACAGGCTTAGCTGTTACACTGAGTTCACCGTTGAGTAGTCTGACTACATCACCAACCTCTCAACCGCCTTGCTTCCTCATTGTGTCCATATTTGTCCAGCACAATAGTGGTTCTGACTACCACTTCTGGAGGTTTGGCCCACTGGACAAGGACAACTCTGTCAGACAGGTCCCCTCTTTCTCCTTTCATCCTCTTCACTTCATCCTCAGTCACCAACTTCTCCTGGTACAACTCCGACAGCACTGTGTGGGATAGCAGCACTGATACACAGACTGGACACACAAAACATTGCTACACTATGCTAATACCAAAGCTCTACAATGTGTGTGGGTACACAGTCAGTGCTGAAGGTACTGTGGTGAGAAAGTGCTGTGTGGAAGAAAATATACAAGCGTGTTAAACACCTAATCACATAATAAAACATGGGGGCATACAACACGTATGAAGTGTGTCAAATCCTAGAGTGCTGAGGAAGCCAAACAAAATTGCTGTGTACAAATCATGTCACCATACCTAGTCCCCATTGCAACCATACTCACAGGTATCTGCTTATGGACAACTAATGTCAGTGACATTATCATGTATCATTGTCATAATGTCAGTGTCAGTGTGACCAACCTCTGTCTCATTTTCACCACATACAGTGCACAGTCAGTGAATGGAGGGTAAGATCAGAAGTGTGGAGAAGTGTGTCTACACAAGCTGATGCCTAAACATAGCTTACTTTTGATTCCCTTAGCAGCTCTGCCATACCAACTGGCTCTCATGTGTTGCTCCAACACACCCAGGGTCTCCTGTACTGCACCTTTCACTACTATGACAACAGCAAGCTCATCAGTCCACCAGAACCCGGCCTTCCCAACACTTCTGCACTCTTCTTCATTGAGGATGTGATTGACACAGTGTAGAGTCTTCAGCACTGCACACACCAGTAATAAACAACACACAATTTAGCTACAGCAGAACAAACAGACTTCCAACACAGCTACTCAGTCAGGTGTGGCCGATCCACCCTTTACTACCAGTGGCTACACTAGTGACTATGATCTGCATCTGACGACACTGTCACTATGAGGCACTTCGAGTCACTACGAGACTGCATCTGACTGGTAGAGAGGCCCTCAGTGATACTGAGAGAGAGCGGATAGCCTTGACAGCAAGGAATGGAGGACTTGGCATCCCACACCCACTACAACTGCCCTTCATCACTTCACTGCCTGCTCATCAGTGACAGCTCCCTAGTGGAGCTCATCCGACAACAGAACACCAATTGCCCTGTTGGTGCACGTCTGAAACAGGGACAGGTAAAGGTCACCATTCACATCAGCACCGCAGTGGTGCAACCACAGAGGAGATGGCACTGAAGCCCGAGCTGTCCAAGGACCAGCAATGTGCCAAGGGGCAAGCCAACGAGAAGGGGCCTTGTCATGGCTGACCTCCATCCCTCCAGAGAAGTACCACTTCAGCCTCCATAAGCAGGCGTTCAGGGACGCTCTTGTCTCAAGACTGCCTTCTCACTAATTCAGTCAGCAGTTGTATCTGTGTGGACCCAGATCCTCTGCCATGTGCACCAAGTCCATCTGACCACCCCTGGACCTCACCCGACAGGAGGTCCACCTTTGGTGTAGCTACACTTGTTCTAGCTACGCCGTTACCACACGGCACTACCGAATGAAGTGCGTGTATCTATATACGATGAAATATCGTCCCACCATCTAGGACTATGCGGAACACTAGCGACTGCGCCGAACTAGCTAACTCTAGATCTACTGCGATCAAGTATATGAAAACAACAACCACTCAACATCCCCAGCTGTAGGCAGCTCGAACTCACCGGGAAGGCCGTAATTACGAAAGTGGGATGATTCAAAATATTCCTTGTCGTCTGTGCATGGGCAGCCTCTACTCTCTACCAACGCAGCCATGAGCTCGGCTTATAGAGACAGGAATATAACTGACCATGAATATAGTTAAATTCACAATGAATACTATTATAACGCAGTGTGAATAATTGTATAGACCACACAGAGTGTGAATGTTATTGTCACATAGGAAGATGACCAAGGTAAGTATTTACATTGTACAGGAACATGACCATATGTCAGAGAGGTCAATGAAAGGATGCAAGCAGCTGCAAGGATGACCTAAGAATTGGCGGGAAATTGGCCATTGGCAGTATGGCAGAAGAGGGATATTCCTGCTCCAAGTGTCCAAAGCAGTTCTCTTCACGCTCAGGCCTTCTACGACATCAGAAGAAAGAGCATGGCATGGAAACTGAGGGAGGCGTCAAATGCTGCGAGGAAAACTGTGAATTTTCTTGCTGCTTCATGTGGCAGCTCAGAAACCATCTGAGCCAGGAGCACGACATGAAGATGAGCACTGAATGGAAGGAATTCAAGAGTGAAGCAGGTTCATTATTGCTATATCATAATGGTATGTAGCTAGCTACAATAGGCACCTACCTACAAGGTTACTTCCACACAATGTAACCACTGCAGAGTTTACTGAGTGGAAAGCTGACTATGAGGCAGAACATGATGCCATGTACGTGAAAGGCACTGGAGACAAAACCACTGACGGGTGCACCACATCCTACTACCAATGCAATAGAAGTGGGGTTTTCCAGTCCAAATTCTAGATGGTATACGCAACTCAGTTAGCGATAACTTCAAAAGAATACACTTAATCCAAAGAAAGGACATCAACAACATGGAACGTGCATTCAAGCTGGATGGAGGTCAGAGGCACCGTGATGATGCCACCAGTGTTGCGGCATGGGTGGAGGAGATGAGGGGAAAGGGAGAGGGCAATGTTGTGCTCTCCTGTAAACCTCAAGGTGCCGATGACCACAAAACAGGACTGAAGAGAGAAGACTTCCTCATGTGATGACAAAACAGGACTACAAACGGACGACTTCATCATTGTCCTGCAAACTCCAGTCCAAGCAGAAATGCTGAAAAAATTCGGAGGAAAAGTTGTTTGTGTTGATGCAACAATTGGTACTAATGCTTACGAGTTCAAACTAATTACACTGCTAGTTGTAGATGAATATGGAGAGGGTTTCCCAGTAGCCTGGTGCATAGCAAATAGGGAGGACCGAGTCCTGCTGATCGAGTTTTTCACCTCTATACGCACAAAGTGTGGGATGGTGCGCCCTCAGTGGTTCATGTCAGACATGGCCGATCAGTACCACTTGGCATGGGTCAGTGTGTTTGACGACTCACCCCGGAAGCTTGTTTGCACCTGGCATGTTGACAGGGCATGGAGGGGAGCCCTGCAGCAGCATGTACAGGGGGATGGAGAAGCAAGCTGCTGTGTACAGCCAGCTGAGGGTCCTCTTAGAAGAGCTGGCTGTAGACAAGTTCATCACCTTAATTGGCAAGGTACATATAGTAATATTCAATAAAACTGCTGACGAAGGCCCCCGTGGCCGAAACGTTCTGAACTGAATTAGTTGTCTGCTACATTACCCCGCTCGTAAGCCGGTGCATTTGTGCCCCCCTTTTGAAACCAATTGCAGTGAAGCATATATGTATATATATACCTTTTTTCATATCATCCATGTACACAATTAAAGGTTCAGACTCAACTAAGTGCAGACGTTGACACACGTGAGTTTGGTGAGTACTTCCAGAAGTACTACACCAAGTGCCCAGAGGAGTGGGCCAGCTGTCACCGCCAGGTAAAACACAAGGAGTATTGTACATGATATACATACAGTGTAGGTATTTGAAGTGGTTTACTACTGTATACACTCAGGGTGCAGGGACCAACATCAACATGTTTGTAGAAGCCTTCCACAACACCCTGAAGCAAGTGTACATGCAAGGGCGAATCAACAGGCGTGTTGACAACTGCCTGCGTGTACTGCATGCTGCGACTGGCTAGGGACAAGGCATTCGACCGCCTAGTGAAGCTCGAGAAGGGCCAGAACACAAGCAGGCTGAGCGTCATCCATGCCCGGCACAAAGCCAGTCTGGAGCTTTCCAGCAAGTTGGTCAAATACATTTATAGTTTCCTGCACATTTGAAAGTATACTAGATGTGGAGACTACTGGTATGATGCATACAGACATACATAGTATAGTAATTTATACAGATACTGACCATAGTCTGTAGTACTGCCATCACACACCTTAGTGTCCCTTAATTAATGACTATATAATATTATGTTTTGCAGGTTGGTGGCAGCCACAGGGAGCACCACATGGGCTGTAACTTCAGGAGACCAGGAGTACACAGTTGCACTCAAACAGGAGCAATGTGCACAGGATTGTGCACTGGAGTGCTCACAGTGCAATATTTGCTTGCACATGTACTCCTGTACCTGCTACGATCACCTAATCCATGGCACCATTTGTAAACATATCCACCTTGTTGCACGTACCATTCCACCAGAAGCCACCTGGCAGGGGGCTCCTCACACAACCACCCGGGAGGAGACTGCTGTGATTCTGCAGGCAATAAAGCCACCACCCGCCCCTCCCTCCACCCTTAGCCGTAATCGCTCGCTGGCCAGGTTGGAGATGACCTTGCACTCTGTGTCAGAGAGTGTTCCAATGTAGAGGCACTCTCTGCGGTGGAGAGACACATTACAGCTGACATCTCTGTGCTAAAGGCAATTACATGCCAGATGCACCAACCCAGCCTAGTAACAAGAAGATGACAGTTCAGCGATTCAAATCTACAGAGAAGAGCCGCACATCAGCAAAGGTGTGATTGGTAAAGTCCTGTAGGAAAGATGCCATGCAATTACACTCCTTATATACGTGTCTACTAAGGCATCTCGCGAGGAAAAGGCAACTGTCATGGTTAGCTTACTGTCTGATACTCCACCCTTGGTAGCAGCAGATAATGATGATAATGATAATGACTATCATGTGTCAAGTTCAGTGCCAAATCCTATACTATCATTATGATCTCCAACCACAATGACCACATGCAACATCCTGTTTCAAATTTAGTTCTCAGACCTGTGTATTTGAATTGCAATAAGTCAGCAGGTGCACCCTCCACTTCAAGGTAGATGCATGCACACTTGGCATGTCCCCTGTATGTTCACTGTGCTACAGAGGAGAGTGGTCCATGCAGTGGACAACAGTACAGAGGATGGTGTTGCAGAGGAGGACGGCTGTGAGAGGTCTGGGACAGCGAGGCAACCTAAGCTGCAGCAACAAGAGTTTTAGGTGGGAGCACTGCAAAGCACACAGTGACCTCCAGTGTTATCCCGTTGCACAATCCCACATTCAATGCATTAACTGCAATCAGCTAAAGCAAGAGCAATCGAGGACCTCAGCAACAAAACCAAAGATGAATTGGAGGAGATAATCCAAGAAGGTGGGTTCACACATGTGCAAGGAACTCTGAATTGACATGGCATGAACGGCACTACTGTACTGCAGGGATGCATGTTACATGAAGTATTGAAATTTCGATGCAACCTCACAGACAAGGAAAGCCTTGAGAGATGCCATGTGATCCCAACTACACAGCACAGCTAAATCAGTGTATGTCTACATTATGGCTATTTCATTACAAAAACACTTGAGGAGCTAAACCACAACAAACTCCGTTACGATGTGCGTTCTCCTTATTGTGTACAGCACTGGCACACTGCACCTCATTGGCGGCAACACCACCTGCAGAGCTACCTCTGTGAGTGATTCTATAGTCAAGGTGCATAAGCAGTCTCACTTCACATGTGCCAACTACATTTGCAGTGACATAGTATTCATTGAAGCTACGGTTGTGGAGCTCATTGACAGGGAGAGAGACAAGGTTTGAGGGGACGTTCACTCTGATAGATCTATAGGGACTGTATGTCATGTACGTACGTACGTACGTATGCATGTATAAACACATCCAGGGATAATTTGCAGCTATTTTGAAGGGGGATGTCCCCAGCTGCTACTGGTCAGAGTGCAAGCAACGGCATGGGGGAATCCATTTAAGTGGGCTTATCTATGGGACAAATTCCCACTTAGCAAGCAGCCTGTGCCTCGTAGTGAGAATGGATGCATAGCCACTACCACTTCTTAGGTAACATGCACTAAACCATCCCATGAACCTGCACACACTGTTCTGCAGGTGCTTAAACGTTCTGAAAAGCAGATGATCTACTTTGACCCCAAGAAGAGGCCTGCAGACAGACACGTCTTGGCTAAAGTGACAGCCTTCATTCGCTGTCGGCTTAGGGATACCACAGAGTGGAAAGTTACAGCACCGACAGATATTCCTTCACAAGAAACAGCAATGACCGTGGAGTGTTCGTATGCATGCTAAGTTGCTGTCTCTGTATTTTGAAGTGGTGTAGCTAACACCACAATTTCACATGTGACGTTCAATGTTCACATCTAATCCCACCCCACCCACCTATGTTGATGGCCACCCCACTCCCACTCCACTCACCCATGTTGACGTCCACCCCCAGTACGCTGTTGGTGGTCCAGTACTGGTGCTCACAACGTACCTGTGTGGTGGGCAACAGTGGAAGAGTGCCCATGGAAGCTAACCATTCCACTTGAAACAGGGAGTGGTTCAGAAGCATACAGCAAGGCACGACACATTCTCTACCCTGAGGTATCTACATCACACAGCAAGGCTGAATAAACAGCTACCAATACAAGGCTGTAGGGTGCAACTGTGTACTCTTGCATAGGTCATGACCTGCCTCCTCATGGACAACCTCCATGTGGAGGGAGAGAGAGGCTGCACGTGCACTGTACAGCTCAGGCAGACAGACTGCTCGGCTCATCAACTGTGCAGCAAAGGGGTACGTATCCTATACAGTTTGTCATACCTGTGATGAATAAGCCCATTATGAATATCTGTCACTTGGAACTACTGCAGCTTGGTAACACTACACTTGGAGCTGAGTGCAGCCCTCCAACATCAGCAGTGTGCAAAGTGCACTTCTGGTGGCCGTGCGAGTGCATACACAGCTGATCACACTTGGAGCTGAGTGCAGCCCTCCAACATCAGCAGTATGCAAAGTGCACTGCTAGTGGCCGTGTGAGTGCATACACAGCTGATCACACTTGGAGCTGAGTGCAGCCCTCCAACATCAGCAGTATGCAAAGTGCACTGCTAGTGGCCGTGTGAGTGCATACACAGCTGATCGCACTTGGAGCTGAGTGCGGCCCTCCAACATCAGCAGTATGCAAAGTGCACTGCTAGTGGCCGTGTGAGTGCATACACAGCTGATCACACTTGGAGCTGAGTGCAGCCCTCCAACATCAGCAGTATGCAAAGTGCACTGCTAGTGGCCGTGCGAGTGCATACACAGCTGATCACACTTGGAGCTGAGTGCAGCCCTCCAACATCAGCAGTATGCAAAGTGCACTGCTAGTGGCCGTGTGAGTGCATACACAGCTGATCACACTTGGAGCTCAGTGCAGTCCTCCAACATCAGCAGTATGCAAAGTGCACTGCTAGTGGCCGTGTGAGTGCATACACAGCTGATCACACTTGGAGCTGAGTGCAGCCCTCCAACATCAGCAGTATGCAAAGTGCACTGCTAGTGGCCGTGTGAGTGCATACACAGCTGATCACACTTGGAGCTCAGTGCAGCCCTCCAACATCAGCAGTATGCAAAGTGCACTGCTAGTGGCCGTGTGAGTGCATACACAGCTGATCACACTATGGGGATGCTTGCACTCCATTAGAAACACTGCTTGGAACCTCCTAATGTTCAGCAACTCAGCCCCAGCCATAGGTGGCCATTGACTGATGAACAGGTAGAGGAGGTACACTCACACATGTTGGCAACCACACGTCATGCCTAGCTCCGACCATGATTTGGCTGCCATGCGTGCACAGGTGAAGCAGTACTGGCAGCCTGGAACAGAAAGTGACTCCTTGAGATTAGCAGTAGAGGAACAGTGAGAGGCCACCCTCAAGAACGGGACAACAGGGGAGCAGTTTGAAACACAATGTAGTGTGTATGTATTGTCAGTGGGTAGTGGAGGGCAGGGGGAGAGGAGGTGGAAGGACACAAAGGGTTGGACCACAGAGAGAGTTGCACACATTTCTTACAATCCATCTGATTTGAATTTGCGGACCATGTACCACAAGTTGATTCTTTGAATCAGTGGAATTGATGTTTCATAATAAGTTGATTTAGGAGGACCAGAGCCAATGTTCAAACTAGGTAAAATTTCATAAGCAACTCAAATTACGTATACGTGCAGGGAAGGTGGGCTACACTGTATTTCCCCTCTACAACACTTGATAGGCTCTGTGGGCACTTCATGTACCTTTGGACACATGTACAGTACATATGGGTGTACACATTAGAGTGGGGACGGATGCTACAGTTTGGCTTCGAATATTCGTTCTACATATTACATACATTCTTATGTATGGCCTAGTTCTACATATTCGACAGAGTGGATGACCCAATTTTGCTATGGCTTATATAAGTATATAATTGTGTAATACAAACATTGTGGTTTGTATATCTGCTGATTAGACAAGTGTGTCGAAGCGTATTACGGTTGGCTCCAGCTGAACCTAGCACTATCTATGGTGGAAGTAACAGTTCTGCTTGCAGTCCAAAGCGCTGATAAGCTGGCGGTAAACCGTTCCACGGAGAAACGATTCGCGCTAGTGGGGATTCTGGTTGGAGCTTATCTACCTTCCACTGTAAGATTAATTCATAATATGCCAAAGTATGTTCATATAAAATGGTAATACAAACACATTCGAATGTTTGGCTAACATGTCCTTGATACTGACAACTGAAAATGTGTTCCAAGCAATCTCACCTGGAGTAGAAACACTTGGACTGCCTGCTCCCTCAACTCAGAGCTTGCCTCACTCCACCGAACAGCCTCTGACCAAAGATGGGGTGTTCCACCAACCAGCTGTTGGATGTGTTGTGACTTCTGCTGTCCAACTCGGGAGAGGGCAGATTCCGGCTTCCGCTTCTTCTCACTTAACCAAGATTTAAACTCAGACCATGATGCTAAGAACATTCAAGACAGCACACAACACACACACTGCATCAATCATACCCACCTCCTAAAAGGAGAAGTATAACACAATACATCCACTTCATATCGTCTCCTCACAGCTGATCCCCTCAGGAAACATGCAATCAGCTAAAACACATACAGTAGAACCTGTCTGGGGACGGTCATTGCACACACAAGGCAGCTCTAACAGCTAGCCGGCCTCCCAAACAGCACCAACACACCACTCAAACAATCACCTTCATGAGGCAGCAATCTCTCCGTAACAGCACTTCTGGTCACTGCTCAATGAACTAAGTGGTGTCGTGCTACACTTCATCCCCTGATTTTGTATCCCCTGGTCGGTGAAGTGAACTAGGACCTTACCCCCTGCTGTCAGTGTTTTAGTTCTGTTGGTGTACTTCACCACAGGGGTGTTGCGACATCCAGCAGCCATGCTAGAGCTACATGTAACAGCTGGCCTTCACTTGCTGCTAACATTCTGACTGATTTCACCTCACAAGCTCACACTCTATAGCAATGTTGCACACGCATACAATGTCCGCCAGATTGCAAAACTGCAGGCCCTCGTGTGTGCCTATCAAACACTTCTGTTTGCTGTAGCAGTAATCTCTTGAAGTGGGAGGCATTCTACTTTTTTACGGTGGGAATCCACACACACACACAAGTGGGTGGATTTCACAAGTGGGGAGGGTTACTCTCCTGCCATCAACTATCCACCGTCCAATCAGTCTGTCTACCAGGGGACACTGGCAATACAGGGGACACCACTCCAATACCACTGTCCCTCAATCAGCTGGCTACCATTTTAAACTGACACTGAATGGAGGGGGACGGTCATGCTGCGACAATCATATTGTTACATTATTCATACATTGCTAATACATTGCACATTCCCTGAACTGAGCTTCATGCACTCGGTCCACGTAATTTAATACGCTCTACATTGCACTTACATACATCCACAATAGACATAGATACGTGACTCCACTCGGTCCACATTCGTTCATACACTCTCACACAACACACGTTGCTACCACGTTCCCTGACAGCTCCACTCGGTCCACCAAGGCGGACCAGCTCACCGTGGACCTTGCACAGAGGGCACACCAGTCCCCCGTCGTCTTGTTGATGAAGACGGTCTGAGAGGTCTCCCTCTCGCACAGCGGACATGCAGGTCAGAGGCAGAGCGGCGTGCATGGTGGCCTTCCTTGTGTGGGAGCTTGTTCGCCTCCAGGAACCGCTTCACCGTCGACGGAGAGAGGACAGCTTGCGTCTTGCCCGTCAAATCCGTCACTGGTCTCTTCGTCATTCTGTTTAGCAAGAGCGAGAGCAGATGTCGAAAAGAGAACGCGGACAGCAGACTGAGGTGTGCGCTCGAAGCTGTTCGAGGCAGCTTGCAGAACATTCCTACTAGATCGCCATTTTGTCCGTGACGTAATCTGCATGCATGGAACCAGGAGAGAAGAGATTGAAGAGTGCTCCTGCACTACTCTGCTAGTTGGTGTAGCTATATAGCTGGCAGTCCAGCTCCTCGCTAGCTGGTTGGTTAGCTAGCAGCTGGTTGGGGTGTTGACTACTTATGAGACATACATACGTCGGGCCACCGGAGGTCACTCACAGTCATGACGTGTATGAAGGAGAGTGACGTGCACCGAAAGGTGTATGTGACATGACTGGTGACATGCTCAAAAGTGGTGTATGCAGTGAAAAACAAAGTACATTCAATTAGAAAAACACCTCCAACAATGTGTCACTAAACCAGACAGTGTCACTGATGTGTGTGTGTGGGGGGGGGGGGGGGCAGCTGTTAGTCTGTGCAAACTGTGCCTTCAGCTCTCTAGCAACAAGAGAGAGAATACAAGCACATTAGTGCTAGCCACCAAGAGCTCTAGCTCTCTCTCTGAGGTGATAAGACTCACACGTTTACCTGACAAGTACACACTCTTGCACATGCACTCATTCACACACACACGCACACACACACACACACACACACACACACACACACACACACACACACACACACACACACACACACACACACACACACACACACACACACACACACACACACACACACAACTTCCATCATGTGCAACAACATACCAATTGGGTGTGAAGTTCCTTCTTCAGATCCTCAATGTGCTGCTGAGCAATCTTGGTGTACTCCATTGCTGAAATGAGCACCTCCCAGGTGGGAGGTTGGCGGCCTTGCCCACCGCTCCATCTGGTGAGACCAGCCTGTACTGCCTCCTCCTCATCCAGGGGATGGCTACTGAAACAGGCGTCTATTGTCTCTGTGAGAAGCCCCACCCCCTCAAGGACTGCCCTCCCCTTTTTTGCAGCGTTTCTGCTCACAAATGTTCTGAAGAGTATGAGTTGGTCTGTACAGTCTGCAGAGAAGGCACAGCACTTCACAGCACATTCCTCACAAGTGGCAGAGCTAACCAACTCACCATACACATTCTGGGACAACACAGGGTCTCTTCCACTATCAACAGTGGAGGCTCCAGTGTGTGAAATATCTAAGGGAGACCACAAGTGAAAGGGTTGGGTTAAATGAGCACACTCCACATCAGGTGACTGCATACAGTGACAACGGAAAACTACTGGTAGACAACGGGTACTACAGGGGCTCATACAAGGCAAACAATGAATTGATATATTTGGAAAGCAGTTGTTGGCAATGCTAACGTACTGGATAACATCCTATACCTCAAGACGCA
>OX465035.1:8062731-8077731 GCA_949841015.1 Aplysina aerophoba | reverse complement strand
CTAATGACTTGTGGGTGAATGGGCTTGCATTACTGACCTTTGACCCCTGATGCTTGGAGTCCTCTTCAACGTCCTCTGAGCTCAGCTTTGTGTGGCTCTGGGAGTCCACTGAATCAGTGGAACGTTCAGGACTTTTAAATGTATCACTTGGCAATCCATAGATCTGGGTGCTCCCTGGATCACTTGACATCCCTGGATGTAGAACGGACATACAGGAGGATGACACCTGGTGTTTGCTGCAGCTCCTCTGCATCTTACACAACAGCACAGAGCACACAGTCTAACACATGCAGTTACTGCAGATGGTACAGAGAGAGTTGCAGTAGGTCTGGCCTGACCAGGGGCAGCCTCTCTGAGCATGCAGTGTGCAGTGTGATAGTCACACACCACATGTGAGAGTTGTGGACAGTCTTGTCACAACCCCAGCAACCTGAGCTCCCTCTCTGTGCATCACCACATGTGTAGTGTAATCAAACATGGTCCAGACATGGTCACATGACCAGACCACTCCCACTGGACACAATGGGCTAGAGGTGGTCTTAGAGTCTCACGTCTGATGCCTACCCTTTAGGGGCTTATGACTACCCTATTCCTGTAACTCCAGCCAGACTGCAAGTTGGCATAATGCAGTACTCGGAACGCAACTTCACAAAGTGTGTTACTATAGTATAACTCACTCTTAAGCTCCTCCTCCACTTGGCAGCCATGTTTCTCCATCACTTGACAGGCTTCCTGCACTACCTCTGCAGGTTTGGTTAACAGGACTTGAATAAGATGGTCCTCCCACTCCCACCTCCTCTTCCTAGCCACCTCAGAGGACTCTTCTGCTGTTAGGAGGTGTCTAGTGAAGAGCTCATTCAGTGCTGCAGGGTGTAAATAGGTTTACAAATCACTTGACCACTCACTGCTTCATGCAGTGTGCTGCGTACACATTTTTACTACACAGTATACACTCAACAGTTGGACACATGTAAAAGGAACCAGAAAGTAAGACCCCTCCTACCCCTACCCCACAACACAAACTCTGTCAGAATAGGTGTGATCAGTATAGGCAATGGCAGCACCAAACAATGGAACAACTAGCCTTACCAAATGTCAAGAACCTACGGAGATAAAGCACTCTGTGGATTATGACAAATAAAGCACTCAAAATTCCTTTAATCCTCCCACACAAGTCAATCTATGTGTACAATGAAACATGAACATGAAGCATGTGCATAATTATGTATTTGAAGCAATACGATATCTCCCTACTACACACACACAACACACATGCATAAGTACACAGATACATACTGTACATACGTACATACGTACATACACATGTAGACACACACACTGGAGCCACGTTATATGCATCCAATTAACAATGAACCATAATGCCCCACACAGCATGGGTTAGACGAGGCCACCAACAATAGTCAAGGCTGGTATAGGGTGGACTGGGTCAGCTGTTAGCTGAGCTGACTGTATACACACGGATGGGAAGGAGTGCATGAGCACTCTACCACAAAGGGATAAGTGTGCATTGGGATGAGAGCAGCGGTCTACCACCTATCAAAAAGGTCTACGTATTCAAAAGTGTTTCCTGGTCTGCTTTAATAATTTGTCTCTATTAATTTATCCTTCTAAGGTATACGTAGTGTGTGTGGTCAGTACATGTGTGTGTGTGTGTGTGTGTGTGTGGCAAAGTGTGCTACTATAGTATAACTCACTCTTCAGCTCCTTCACAGGGTAGGCATGTTTCTCCAGCACATGACAGGCTTCCTGCATTACCTCTGCAGGTTCGGTTAACAGGACTTGATGAAGATGGTCCACCCACTCTGTCATCCCCTTTCTAGCCACCTCAGAGAACTCTTCGGCTGTTAGGAGGTGTCTAGTGAAGAGCTCATTCAGTACTGCAGGGTGGGAATAGGTTTACAAATCACTTGACCACTCACTGCTTCATGCAGTGTGCTGTGTTCACATTTTCACTACACAGTATACACTCAACAGTTGGACACATGTGAAAGGAACCAGAAAGTGAGACCCCTCCTACCCCTACCCCACAACACAAACTCCGTCGGAATAGGTGTGATCAGTATAGGCAATGGCAGCACCAAACAATGGAACAAATAGCCTTACCAAATGTCAAGAACCTACGGAGATAAAGCACTCTGTGGATTATGATGAATAAAGAACTCAAAATTCCTTTAATCCCCCTACGCAAGTCAATCTATACTGCTATAGTGTACAATGACTTGTGTATAATTATGTATTTGAAGCAATACGATATCTCCCTACTACACACACACAACACGCACGCACATGCTTAAGTACACAGATACATACTGTACATACGTACATACACATGTAGACACACACACTGTAGCCACATTATATGCATCCAATTAACAATGAACCATAATAAATGCCCCACACAGCATGGGTTAGAAGAGGCCACCAACAATAGTCAAGGCTGGTATAGGGTGGACTGGCTCAGCTGTTACACTGAGCTGACCGTATACACACGGATGGGAAGGGGTGCACGAGCACTCTACCACAAAGGGATAAGTGTGCATTGGGATGAGAGCAGTGGTCTACCACCTAGACCAGAAAGTAAGACCCCTCCTACTCCAGCCCCTGCACTGGTATTTCCATACATCAGGTAAACACCATTCCCATGGAAACATAATTGAATACAGCGGTCAGCTGTGACGTGAACACCGGAAGTGGAAGGAGAAGGGGGACTAGCAGGTGCACTAGACCAGAAGAAGGCACCTTCAGTCAATCTTCACATCAAACAGGCATTAGATGGCGTTTGGTTCTGCACCTTTTGTCTGATGTGTCAATGAACTGAGTCTTATGGGATTAGTGGCCATTTTATGACATCATAACCTCACACAAATAATTTGACCATTCAGTTGTTTGTTCGGCCCCCACACACATGACCAATTAATACATCCATCCTAGTAATACGATAATGCCAATACAGCAAGGTGTGTGCTGTGCTAGTCTGGCTAGCTAGACCATCCCTAACAAAGGCTGGAGGCGTGGAGAGGGAGGGACGGTCTAGAAAACATTGTCATTAGTTTTCGCACCTTGCCTGTGGTATTGGACCAATCAGATGCTACTGTCAAAGATCCGTGCTAATAGTATTCATGGCTTCTGATTGATCATCTTCCACCTCTTTCTGGCTTTACTAGATCTTGTTAAGTGTCCAATCCATCTGGTGGTGTACTTACTAGCTCTGCTCTGAACACTTTGCGGTGGTCACAAGCAACCTGGGAACTAATCGTCATGTTTGTTAAACCACCCCTTCCTCTCTGCTCCCCGGTGTTTGTTAGAGATGGTCTAACCAAACCGGGGTTGTTGTTGAGCAATCACGTAGCATGCAAGGGGAGTAAATTGCAGTGAGACGTTTCGACATCGAGGGTCTTTGTCAGTCACAAAAATGAAGAGTAAAGGTTTTTCTCCAATTTACTTTACAACTATGTGATTGCTCAACAACATCCCCATTTGCATGAAGCAGTGTGCTGTGTACACATTTTCACTGGGCAGTTGGACACATGTAAAAGGAACCAGAAAGTAAGACCCCTTTTACCACTACCTCTGCACTGGTATTCCCATACATCAAGTAAGCACCATTCCCACCATTACCCTACCATAGTCCCTAGCATAGCCCTATTCTACACACATACAGTAGGCAGATGGTCTACCGTGGGTATTGTCACATGGACAGCTGTTTACAGAACATGTAAACACTGGCAACATGGCCGACCATGTACTGTAACAGTGAGGTGTGCGATACTCAATGGTTTCTTTTGGCACACACACATGCAAATCAGCAAACGTGGCTGACCATGTAAGTGGCAAGTACTACACTGTATCCACATGTGAGCACTCGCTGATACACGTGTGCACATGCATGTAAGTGATAATTAGGAGTAGTTGGGAGGAACGTTACACTTTGGAAAACTTGTTTAGTGCAAACAGCAGCAGTAGTCGCCCACGCATTATACGTACGTTATATCGTATGGCGATTCTGAAGCATAGAGAGTGCGTGAAGACTCTATTCGCCAGCCAGGGCAAGTAGCAGATGACGCCATTTGCATTCCTTACTAAACGCCTACGTAGGTGGATGTCACCCTACAAGCCAAATCTGCACATGCGCAGTAGATTCTGGCGCCAATTTCAAATGTTGCATTTGCGATCCGCGATGGAACAGCAGAAAACTCGGAGGCTCTCGCTCTCGCTTAAGCGCCCGTTATCTGAACGCTTTCAGGTTGTTGCAGGAGAAGAAAAAGAGAGGAAAGAAGTCGAAGAAGCATACATAACACGCAGCGCTGGGCAGTTAGGACGTTTGAGCAATGGAGGAATTTCTACAATTCCAAACAGTCAAGAACGAATCCGAGTGCCCATGCGATATTTTGATGACAGAGGATGAAGAAGCGCTGTGTCACTGGCTGTGCATTTTCGTAATGGAAGGCTGTTGCAGGAGAAGAACGCATCAATTACTGTGTGCTGAATAGTGACATGTCACGTATGATGTGATAATGAACCTCCTTTTGGGGTTGTTATGGCATATAACATACTTTTTAGCCCTATCCTTTACTACAGGATTGTGCAATCGCCATACGATATATGCATCCAATTAACAATGAACCATAATGCCCCACACAGCATGGGTTAGATGAGGCCACCAACAACAGTCAAGGCTGGCATAGGGTGGACTGGCTCAGCTGTTACACTGAGTTCACTGTTGAGTAGTCTGACTACATCACCAACCTCTCAACTGGTTTGCTTCCTCATTGCATCCATATTTGTCCAGCATGTTAACAGTTCTGGCTACCACTTCTGGGTGTTTGGTGCACTGGACAAGGACAACTATGTCAGACAGGGACCCTCCTTCTCCTTTCATCCTCTTCACTTCATCCTCAGTCACCAACTTCTCCTGGTACAACTCCGACAGCACTGTGTGGGATAGCAGCACTGATACACAGACTGGACACACAAAACATTGCTACACTATGCTAATACCAAAGGTCTACAATGTGTGTGGGTACACAGTCACTGCTGAAGGTACTGTGGTGAGAAAGTGCTGAGTGGAAGAAAACATACAAGCGTGTTAAACACTAATCACATAATAAAAAACATGGCAGCATACACAACATGTATGGACTGGGTCAAATCCTAGACTGCTGAGGAAGCCAGACAAAATTGCTGTGTACAAATCATGTCACCATACCTAGTCCCATTGCAACCATACTCACAGGTATCTGCCTATGGACAACTAATGTCAGTGACATTATCATGTATCGTTGTCATAATGTCAGTGTCAGTGTGACCAAGACCCCTCCTATCCCTACTCCTGCACTGGTATTCCCAGACATCAAGTAAGCACCATTCCCACCATTACCCTAGCATAGTCCCTAGCACATAGCCCTATTCTACACACATACAGTAGGCAGAAGGTCTACCGTGGGTATTCTCACTTAGTCAGCTGTTTAAAGAACATTTAAAAGGAGCTAACATGGCTGACCATGTGGCAGTAGGGACGAGATTAGTCTGGCTAGCTAGACCATCCCTAACAAAGGCTGGAGGCGTGGAGAGGGAGGGACGGTCTAAAAAACATTGCCATTAGTTTCACACCTTGCCTGTGGTATTGGACCAATCAGATGCTACTGTCAAAGATCTGTGTTAATAATATTCATGGCTTCTGATTGATCATCTTCTACCTCTTTCTGACTTTACTAGATCTTGTTAAAGTGTCCAATCCATCTGGTGGTGTACTTACTAGCTCTGCTCTGAACACTTTGCGGTGGTCGCAAGCAACCTGTGAACTAATCGTTATGTTTGTTAAACCACCCCTTCCTCCCTGCTCCATGGTGTTTGTTAGAGATGGTCTAACCAAACCGGGGTTGTTGTTGAGCAATCACATAGCATGCAAGGGGAGTAAATTGCAGTGAGACGTTTCGACATCGAGGGTCTTTGTCAGTCACAAAAATGAAGAGTAAAGGTTTTTCTCCAATTTACTTTACAACTACGTGATTGCTCAACAACATCCCCATTTGCATGAAGCAGTATGCTGTGTACACATTTTCACTACACAGTATACACTTAACAGCTGGACACATGTAAAAGGAACCAGAATGTAAGACCCCTTCTACTCCTACCCCTGCACTGGTATTCCCATACATCAAGTAAGCACCATTCCCACCATTACCCTACCATAGTCCCTAGCACATAGCCCTATTCTACACACATACATACAGTAGGCAGTAGGTGTACCGTGGGTATTCTCACATGGACAGCTGTTTACAGAACATGTCAACACTGGCAACATGGCTGACCATGTACTGTAACCGTGAGGTATGGGATACTCAATGGTCTCTTTTGGCACACACACATGCAAATCAGCAAACGTGGCTGACCATGTAAGTGGCAAGTACTACACTGTATCCACATGTGGGCACTCGCAGATACACGCGTGCACATGCATGGAAGTAATAATTAGGAGGAGTTGGGAGGAACGTTACACTTAGGACAACTTGTTTAGTGCAAACAGCAGCAGTAGTCGCCCACGCATTATACGTACGTTATATCGTATGGCGATTCTGAAGCATAGAGAGTGCGTGAAGACTCTATTCGCCAGCCAGGGCAAGTAGCAGATGACGCCATTTGCATTCCTTACTAAACGCCTACGTAGGTGGATGTCACCCTACAAGCCAAATCTGCACATGCGCAGTAGATTCTGGCGCCAATTTCAAATGTTGCATTTGCGGTCCACGATGGAACAGCAGAAAACTCGGAGGCTCTCGCTCTCGCTTAAGCGCCCGTTATCTGAACGCTTTCAGGTTGTTGCAGGAGAAGAAAAAGAGAGGAAAGAAGTCGAAGAAGCATACATAACACGCGGCGCTGGTCAGTTAGGACGTTTGAGCAATGGAGGAATTTCTACAATTCCAAACAGTCAAGAACGAATCCGAGTGCCCATGCGATATTTTGATGACAGAGGATGAAGAAGCGCTGTGTCACTGGCTGTGCATTTTCGTAATGGAAGGCTGTTGCAGGAGAAGAACGCATCAATTACTGTGTGTTGAATAGTGACATGTCACGTATGATGTGATAATGAACCTCCTTTTGGGGTTGTTATGGCATATAACATACTTTTTAGCCCTATCCTTTACTACAGGATTGCGCAATCGCCATACGATATATGCATCCAATTAACAATGAACCATAATGCCCCACACAGCATGGGTTAGATGAGGCCACCAACAACAGTCAAGGCTGGCATAGGGTGGACTGGCTCAGCTGTTACACTGAGTTCACTGTTGAGTAGTCTGACTACATCACCAACCTCTCAACTGGTTTGCTGCCTCTTTGTGTCCATATTTGTCCAGCGCAATAACTGTTCTGGCTACCACTTCTGGGTGTTTGGTGCACTGGACAAGGACAACTCTGTCAGACAGGTCATCTACTTCTCCTTTCATCCTCTTCACTTCATCCTCAGTCACCAACTTCTCCTGGTACAACTCCGACAGCACTGTGTGGGATAGCAGCACTGATACACAGACTGGACGCACAAAACATTGCTACACTATGCTAATACCAAAGCTCTACAATGTGTGTGGGTACACAGTCACTGCTGAAGGTACTGTGGTGAGAAAGTGCTGAGTGGAAGAAAATATACAAGCGTGTTAAACACCTAATCACATAATAAAACATGGTTGCATATACAACATGTATGGAGTGGGTCAAATCCTAGAGTGCCGAGGAAGCCAGACAAAATTGCTGTGTACAAATCATGTCACCATACCTAGTCCCCATTGCAACCATACTCACAGGTATCTGCTTATGGACAACTAATGTCAGTGACATTATCATGTATCATTGTCATAATATCAGTGTCAGTGTGACCAACCTCTGTCTCATTTTGACCACATACAGTGCACAGTCAGTGAATGGAGGGTAAGATCAGAAGTGTGGAGAAGTGTGTCTACACAAGCTGATGCCTAAACATAACTTACTTTTGATTCCACTAGCAGTGATGTCATACCACCAGTCTCTCTTGTATTCCTCCAACACACCCAGGGTCTCCTGTACTGCACCTTTCACTACTATGACAACAGGAAGCTCATCCCACCAGGGCCTGGCCTTCCCAACACTTCTACACTCCTCTTCATTGAGGACGTGCTTGACACAGTGTAGAGTCTTCAACACTACACACACCAATAATAAAGAACACACAATTTAGCTACAGCAGAACAAACAGACTTCCAACACAGCTACTCAGTCAGGTGTGGCCGACCCACCCTTTACTACCAGTGGCTACACTAGTGACTGTGATCTGCATCTGACGACACTGTCACTATGAGGCACTACGAGTCACTACGAGACTGCATCTGACTGGTAGAGAGGCTCTCAGTGATACTGAGAGAGAGCGGCTAGCCTTGACAGCAAGGAGTGGAGGACTTGGCATCCCACACCCACTACAACTGCCCTTCATCAGTTCACTGCCTGCTCATCAGTGACAGCTCCCTAATGGAGCTCATCCGACAACAGAACACCAATTACCCTGTTGGTGCACGTCTGAAACAGGGACAGGTGGAGGTCACCATTCACATCAGTACCGCAGTGATGCAACCACAGAGGAGATGGCACTGAAGCCCAAGCTGTCCAAAGACCAGCAATGTGGCAATGGGCAAGCCAACGAGAAGGGGCCTTGTCATGGCTGACCTCCATCCCTCCAGAGAAGTACTACTTCAGCCTCCATAAGCAGGCGTTCAGGGATGCTCTTGTCTCAAGACTGCCTTCTCACTAATTCAGTCAGCAGTTGTATCTGTGTGGACCGAGATCCTCTGCCATGTCCACCAAGTCCATCTGACCACCCCTGGACCTCACCCGACAGGAGGTCCACCTTTGATGTAGCTACACCACACGGCACTAGCGAATGAAGTGCGTGTATCTATATACGATGAAATATCGTCCCACCATCTAGGACTATGCGGAACACTAGCGACTGCGCCGAACTAGCTAACTCTAGATCTACTGCGATCAAGTGTATGAAAACAGCAACCCCTCAACATCCCCATGCAGCTGTAGGCAGCTCGAACTCACATGGGCGTGGGTCACCAAACACTGAAAACTGTACCACTCCCGTACATGTACAGCCACTCCCTTCTTCCACGGCCATGTTGGGTACGCACGGCTAGAGACAGGTTCATGACCATCCATGAATATCATTATAGTGCTATGAATATAATTATGCATGTGCATATAATTATGTGCATACCAGACTATGAATTCGATTATAGAGGGAGGTTCGCGATCAGCTGTACACTGATTATAATATTATACAGACAGAACAACTGACCAGCTGCACAAGGTGACATATATACATCATATGGTGTTTGGCGGGAAAGTTGTGCTGCAGCATGGCAGACCAGGTCCATTCCTGCTCCCACTGTTCAAAGCAGTTTTCCTCACAATCGGGCCTCCTCCGACACCTAAAGAAGGAACATGGGGTGGAGAGTGAGGGCGGAATCAAGTGCCTAGAGAAGAACTGTAAATTTTCTTGCCGTTACACATGGCAGCTAAGGAGCCACCTGATGCAGGAGCATGCCATACAGATGGAGAGTGAAGTGAAAGAATTCAGTAATGGAAAAGGTTCAGTCACATCAACGACTTAAAAATTGGATAGCTAGATGGGACATATGCATATGTGCTAGCATACACTGCTTGTAGTCTTGGTTGTATCTACATTCTTGCATACATGTACATGAAGGAAACATAGGACATTAACCTACATGGGCATAGTGCACTACATGCTCATCATTCTTGCCGAGTTTGAAGAGTGGAAAGCTGCGTATGAGGCAGAGCAGAGTGTAATGTTTGTGAAGGGTACTGGTGACAGAACCACGGAGGAGTGCACCATTTCCTACTTCCAGTGCAATAGGTCAGGGGTTTTCCGACCCAAAGGGGAAGGACTAAGAAGACTCAAAAGCCAGGGCTCCTCCAAAATTAACCACCATTGCACAGCTGCTATCACACTGACAGTGAATCACACTACACAGTCAGTGAAAGCAGAAGTGTGCCACACACATTATGCACACGAAAGCAGACTAGGCCACATTAGGTTAAGTGAAGAAGATAGACTTAAGGTAGCAGGTAAACTAGCTCAAGGAGTAGCATTTGACAAAATCCTAGATGACATACGTAGCTCAGTTAGTGACACTTTCAAAAGAATACACCTAATACAGCGTAAGGACATCAACAACATAGAAAGAGCACTTAAGCTGGAGGGAGGTCAGAGGCACCATGATGACGCCACCAGTGTTGCGGCATGGGTGGAGGAGATGAGGGAAAAGGGAGAGGACAGTGTTGCCCTCTACTATAAACCTCAAGGTACCGATGACGACAAAACAGGACTGAAAAGAGAAGACTTTCTCATTGTCCTGCAGACCCCTATCCAAGCTGAAATGCTCAAGAGGTTTGGAGGCAAAGTTGTCTGTGTTGATGCAACACATGGCACAAATGCCTACGACTTCAAGCTAATTACACTGATAGTTGTAGACGAGTACGGTGAGGGTTTCCCAGTAGCTTGGTGCATCACAAACAAGGAGGACCGAGTCCTGTTGATTGAGTTTTTTGCCTCTGTACGCACAAAGTGTGGGATGGTGCGTCCTCTGTGGTTCATGTCAGACATGGCAGAGCAGTACTACCTGGCATGGGTCAGTGTATTTGACAGCACACCCAGGAAGCTCCTCTGCACCTGGCATGTTGACAGGGCGTGGCGGGGAGCCCTACAGCAGCATGTCCAGGGGATGGAGAGGCAAGCTGCTGTGTACAGCCAGTTGAGGGTCCTCCTGGAGGAGCTGGAACGCGACAAGTTCACAACCCTCATTGGCAAGGTACATATAATGCTGCACCCTTGTCACATGCAGTAAATGTGCATGTGCACGACATATATAATGAATTTCCCAGCTATGTGAGATCTATTCTTCTATCTACCCACAAGGTTCAGAGTCAGCTGTGCGCAGACTCTGAGACACATCAGTTTGGCGAGTACTTCAAGAAGTACTATGCCAACTGTACCGAGGAGTGGGCTAGCTGTCATCGTCGGGTGAGGAATTAGGTGCATGTGTTATTATAATGTTTGATGATTGGCAATTGTCTACCTATTGCACTCAAGGGTGCGGGGATCAATACCAACATGTTTGTGGAAGCTTTCCACAACACCCTGAAGCAAGTGTACATGCAAGGGCGAGTCAACAGGCGTGTTGACAAGTTCCTGCATGTACTGCTGCGACTGGCTCGGGACAAGGCATTTGATCGCCTGGTCAAATTGGAGAAGGGCAAGACCACAAACAGGCTCAGTGTCATCCATGCTCGACACAAAGCCAGCCTGGAGCTTTCGAGCAAGTTGGTGGTATATATATTAGGCTAAATCCAGTTTGAAACTAAGTTGCTCTAAGACTTAAGTGTATATACAAACGTACGTATATACTGGTAACTGCACACAATCCCCACATTCTCACAAGGGTACCCAGTCAGGATTTGTAGTCAAGATGGTTATTAACTATGCTTTACACAGGTTGGTGTCAGTCACAGGCAGCACCACATGGAGTGTGACAAATACAATGATGAGACTCTCTTTGGTACTACAATAGGATGTTCCCTTACAAACCAACAGCTATGATTGTGGAGTTTTTGTGTGCATGGTAAGGATCATGCAGTAAGGACTGACTACACTTTATCAGTTTCATTCAAAAGCATTTCTGACATCTACTCCACATATGTAGTATGCCATGTTTCGGATGTTTCAGAGTGGACAACACCCCATCTTCAAGTTCAAACAAGTAATATTAAAGGGTGCACTGCTCTGCCTGGCCTGTACATTAGTTAATAGCAAATGTACACAACGGGCACACATGCGCACTGCCCTGTAGCTATAAGAAAGCAATAATAATAATGATAATGACATGGAGAATACGTATATAACTTGCAGCATGTTTGTCAAAAATACAGATTGTGTTACTAGTTTAGCAATTGGGGATCTTGCCCTCACTGACCACCAAATCAAGCTGGCCTTCACAGAGGGCAGTTGTCCGGCAGGCCCTGTTCGATGTGGAACGTGCACCGCGAACACACATGATGGCCGATCTCAACAAGGAGAAGTTCAGCAGGCAACGGATCCAGCTCATGGTCTTCGAGTACGACTGTGCATGCTTGTCTGCCAGGAGGGATGCCAATCTCTTATACATGACTGTTGCTGCTGTGCCCATCCCACCCACTGCAGAGAAGACTAGTGGGGTGAACGAGCCATGTTCCACTTCGAGGATCCTCCTCTCATAGCAGCGCCTCTTCTCTCTCTCATGTCTCCTGTACACCGATTCCATGGTGGACTTGCAGTTAGTTGGTGCGTAAGGGTTGAAGACCCTTATGTCAAAAAATGCACCCTGGTGTTTGTCCCCCCAGAATCCTTGTGCACGCACGTCCAATCTTGCCCCATCCTCGGTGTTCGTAGTCCTGTGCTGGAATTGTTCTTCAGAGAGTGTTTGGAGATCCGGCTCCACAGCAACGTTGTGGCATACCTCTGCGAGGAGGTTAGCAGTGATGTCTCTCACGTCATTATGTCTGAGTGAAGGAAATCCACCCCGTGCGCAGCTAAAAGCATGCTCAACAGTGAAATGCTTCCCACAGACACAATTACTTGGAAGGTGGGTTAGTTGCCATCCATAGCGTAGGCTTATTGCATCCCGGAATGCCCCCTTGTGCAGGTTAAACCCGTGTTCAGTTAGGGGTAGCACTCCTAGCCAGCTAGACGCACCCTTCTCACTGCCAAAATCCATAGACTTCTGCAGATCACTAGAAAGGTTCTCTCGCAGCAAGGCAGCCTCAGCAGCCTGTTTGCGGCGTTGCTGAGCCTTGACCTTGTTCACAGCAGTGGTTTGCTCATTCTCTACCCTTGAAGGATAGGTTTGGTGTTGTTGAAGAATGAGTGCTGTCAGTGGTCCTGTTACCTGTTGGGAACTGTCAAACATGAAGTTAGCGGACTTGGTGGGGTTGGGGATACCAAGGCCGCCCAGTCTAGTGGGGAGTGCAAACAGGTCCCTCTCTTGTTCCGTGAAGGCACTTCTGCCTGTGAGAGCTGGCAATAATTTGTAGCGAATGGCATTCTCAAGAGGCTGAAAGAGGTCGCTGATGTTGGAGATCGTTCTCGACAAGTACGACCACTTACTGGAAAGGCCATGTGTCAGAGCAGCGTATGCTGCATGTGGCTGGCTACTGGCAATAGCTGCCAACTGCTCAATTTCTCTCACCCACTCCTGAACCTTGCCCGTCACATATGTCTCAACAAAGGTTCGAGACCCCAGTGCAGCCCCAAGATGTCTCTGCCCTTCCTTGGTAATCTGCACATCAGTGCCTTGAAACAGTTCAGCAGCCCGGGCTGTGTGTTCCTCCTTGACAATGAGCCATGACTTTGTGGCATTAGCATAGCAAAATAACCTGTACATTAGTCCTAACTCACAGTACTGCAATATCTCTCTTCTGCCTTTAGTGCGATGGAGACGCCATCAGGCAATGGATGATGTGGAAACTTCTTCAAGCGCTTCTAGATGACTGCCATTTTATATAGCTAATATTCATAGATTAATCTTATATATTCATGTTGTGCGGTAGGTTAATGATATTCATGATCAAACTAAGGATATTCATGATCAAACTAAGGATATTCATGATCAAACTAAGGATATTCATGATCAAACTAAGGATATTCATGATCAAACTAATAATATTCATGGATGGTCATGAACCTGTCTCTAGCCAAGCGTATGTTGGGTAAAGATGACTGTTGCCATTCCCGTTCACAATTCACACTGGAAATCATAAACATGGTCAGTTTCAGACCACGTTTAAAGACCACCACTCTGCAATCATCAGCGACCTCATGCAACACTGTCAGTCTGATGGAGTTGACCTTCTCCCCATGCATGGATCTTCATGTGTGCATGTACATCAACTGTCCCCCCCCCCCACGGCATTCCTGTTACAAATTCACAGCTCATGAATAACTGAGCACCCTAGTGGTTTGAAGCCATTGGGTGACATTGTCAACATGCACTGGTGACGTCATTGCTGACAGACACTCTTTTGTCTCCAGAGGACACCCCTCCACCACACAACTGTACACATCAGGTGGACCTGCATGAAGTGGACAGGAGGGAGGGTCACCAGTGGTGGTGAGAGGTGGACACACACAAGGGGGAAGCAGAAACGCTCCTTTAGCTCCGCTTACAGGACACTTCCATTCCAACACACACACTATTAGTGTAAGGGGCTGAAACCACCTCACTGATTGGGATCCCCTCCCACCTCCCTCCCCCTCCCCCTCCCTCTCTTACTCTCTCTCTACCGATCCCCCTTCACCTCACAATCCGCTCTCAGTTCATCAGAGAACTCCTCGTCCTTTTCTGTCAGAGCCAACTTGAAGCTCCTGTCTCCTCCAACCATCAAAAACCAAGCAGGCTGCAGGAAGGGGAGGGAGGGAGAGAGGGAGGAGGGGGGACAGGGGTGGATTTCACAGCCATTGTCTGTAACTTCTACCACAAGTTGAAGTCAAATCCTTAATTGCTCCACATCCCACCCTTCCCCTGTCACAAGCCCCATCTGACCTCTTGCTCTGTCCCTGCCCCACCCTGGTCCACCCACTCTGCAGCTCTCATCACAAACTGCCGTCTGCTGAGTGTCGGTGAGGCCGACCACTTGCTCCAGGAGAAGGCAAACACCCCACTCAGCATGCCCAGGTGCACACACAATTGGTCCTCCACAGTGTGACTCTACAGGGGGAGGGCGGGGAGAGCAGGTGGGTGGGGCTTGGTGATGCAATACACCAGGTGAGGGAGTGGAGGGGCATGTGCAGTTAACTCAGGACTGCTTGCAAAACTGCAGGAGTTGGCAATTCACTGACGAGTCATTTGAACCAATGGAATTCAAAGATTCCCATGTTAAGTGCAC
>OX465035.1:7952731-8057731 GCA_949841015.1 Aplysina aerophoba | reverse complement strand
CCGTGCATGCTAGAAAAAGAGCTGACATGCTGCCCACAGCTGCCTGGTGTGTTAAGGCAGTGGATGTAAGCTAGACAGCATAAAGCCTGCGGAAAACATGCCATACATAAGAGCCAGTGTATGTACGTGACGCAACCAGCATGTTACACCGAGTGCACACACGTGCTGTGTAGAGTAGGTGTGCTAAAGCTAGGTCAATTCAGTAATCGTAGTGGGCGGCCTGCTAAATAGAGCGGCACAGAGTGAGGGTGCCACCAGTGTGCGTAGGAACTGATAATTATCTGACACTGAACTGTTCTCACACCACAGGGTGTGAACTGAAGTTGTATTCCATAAAACAATATAACAGACAAAACAGGTGTGGGGAATCACACAGCAAAAGTGACACAGAGTGAATTAAGGCCTAATGTAGAGCTAGCCTGCACACCCATATACAGTAGGTCTGCTACACCCAATGAGCACAGGGTAGCAATACATTGCGCTACACGAGGGAGTGTAATACCAGGAGCAGGGATGTGACAGAAGGGAGCATGGCACCACACTCAGCAAGCATGCTGCAGGCCTCCTACGCAGGGCAGGCAGGTCGTGCCACTGCATGTGAGCTAAACTGGAGCAGACACACGCCATGCTCCCAGCAATTTGTATAGAATGGATGTGCCAGGCCTGAGCTTGCAGCTGCTGATGTGTGGCCCAGCTACCATCCTAAGCTGAGCAGGTGTGCTGCCTGGACCACCTTGCATAGTCATACAAAATATACCCATATAATGCTAAAACAGGAAATAAGGAAAGAACAAAGAAAAAAGAATGGGAAAGAGGAGTCGTCCACAGGGTGGATGTGGAGTTTGAGTGCACACAGAGCACATACACCAAAACAGGTGAACCACACAATGCAGTTGCTATCCAGAGCAAGTGTGCCAAGGAAGGCCCTGCCATCTTTCAGCACAGAACATATATACGTATATCTGTGCTTGATAACATTTTTGTGAGGTGGAAGTGCAGCGGAGACACAAAGGAACCTGTCTGCATGTTGCAAGAGACTGCATGATAACTTGGGAATTCAGCAGAAGTGCAAGGGTACACAGCCCAGGAGGGCCCACACCAGGGACAAATATACCACAGGTGTGCTGCATTGGTACGTGAAATAAAATATGCCATTTATAACATGGGCCATGCATGGCAGAAAGGCTGCTACACCTTGCCGGCTAAAATTGAACCACCACCCAATGGGTGTGCGTAGTGGACAGTCGTCGCTGAAGCTGAGCGGCTTATGCTAAGGGACCATCCAATGCAGTGTGTTACGTGCGCCAAGTGGGCACATGACGCTGAGCGGTGCTGTATGGCATGTGAACTACACCATTCAGGTGTTCTGCAGGGCGGATTGCAGGCTATACAGCAGTGTGTGTGCGTTGTGCAGATTAAGGCTAGCTCTTGCACTGCAGATTGAGGCATACTCTGCAAGCCATACCCTGCAGATGTGTCCCACAGAGTAAGGCTATACCAATCAGATGTATAGTGTCAACCGTACATGTGCCACAGACAGTGAGGCAAGCGTGCTGCACAAAATGCCAGAAGTGCCTCCTCCTGCTGGGAGCAAGCGTGCTACACAGGTCCACCTGAGCAGCCTCAGAGAACAGATCAAAACTTTATGCAGGACAAGCTGGCGGAGTGGAGTGTGCTGGGGCTTTACGAACATAGGACAGTGGCGAGTACGACACCTACATTCAGTCGGTAACGCACCCGCTCTGAAGACACACGTTTATACATTAACTCACCTGGACCACTCCCCCACCAGCACTGCCGTGCCAGGGGAAGGCCACACACGGTAGATCTCCCACCTCACCAGAGGGGGAGGGAACTGGAGGGGCGGGGCCAGAGGAGGAGGGGCAGATAAAAGGAGACATTAACGTACTTGGTGTGTGTGAGTAACCAACTACAGTCACATTGTCCACTACCAATTCACAGTCTCACACAACACACGTCCATACATTGCTACCACGTCCCCTGACGGCTCCACTCGGTCTATATACCACGGCGGACCAGCTCACCGTGGACCTTGCACGGAGGGCACACCAGTCCCCCGGTCGTCTTGTTGATGAAGACGGTCTAAGAGGTCTCCCTCTCGCACAGCGGACAGGTCAGGGTCAGAGCGGCGTGGTGGCCTTCCTTGTGTGGGAGCTTGTTCGTCTCCAGGAACCGCTTCACCGTCGACGGCGAGAGGACGGCTTAAACAGCACTCACATCTTTTCGGTCAAATCCGCCACTGCATGCACTGAGGTCACAGTCACAGGGAAGATGTCGATTGGGCCGCCCAAGGATCGATGCAGAAGGATACTGTGGAAACTTTGCCGTTTGCGCGCGAAAGACCGCCATTTTGTCTGAGAAAACGCAATCATTCACGTGACACAACATCTACATTATTTACACTGTATCCACTGCATGCACTGCATGGACGAATACATACACTAGACAGAGGACAACATCTGTAGGCCAGTTCAACTGACTCCAGTGGACCTACAGCGAGGGAAGGTGAAGACATTACTGTGACAAGTCTCACTCAGTGTGCAATGAAGTACAACCACCGTGAGTTGGAGGTCGAGCTATGCACATTACTCTACTGATGTGATCACTCAGTGACAGGTGCAGTGGAGAGGGGGTTGGTGGTGTGTGCTCAGATCAAGAGTGAGGGAACCAGCTTGCATCTCACACGGCACAATGATGGCAGCTACAAGTGACAATGTCAGCTGTGTAACTCACTGTAGCTAGGTGACACGGTGACACACTGTCACTGTGACAGAGTCAGTCCATGCTTTTGTGCTAAGTTTTCTGCAATGGCTACAAATCCTGTTTCCTTCACTGCCTCTACTACAGTCTGCCATGTGCGAGGGAGGGTCCCTGTTCCTGCCTGGTTGGAGGTCCACCTGCCCAACAGGTCCAGCATGCAGTCTTCTGGTTGGCCACGCTTACTTGTTTCAATGATATTCATGGTTTGGTAGTCCACACGCAGGAAGGTACCAAAGTGCCGCCATCGTGCATCCAGTTGGTGGTTGAGAGCTTTGACAATGTCTGCAGGCAAAGGAGAGGAGGGCAGAAGATAGGAGAGAGGGATGTGGTATAGTTGTGCTGTGAAGCAACTGCAGTTGTACCACAGACTCACCGGCAGTGTCAGGTGGTAGAGGTGTGGAAGGAGGGAGGGGGGTGGGAGCACCAGAGTCTGGTACCACAGAGGGTGGGGAGGTGGTGGTGTGCAGGGAGGAGGGAGAGGAAAGGCATGAAAATGGCTTGTATCCTGGTCACATTCCACTCACATACATTAGATATACCGAGTGCAGTGCGGGGGCGGTGAATAGATAGATCTGGTAACATTGCCATATCATCCATTGTACTGGAGAGGCTACGCTGCCAATGAACAAACACATGTGGTATAAACATGAAGGCATAAATCTCACATCAGACACTACTGCAGCAAGAGATGGAGTCATGACCTGCAGCATCTCCTTCGGAGACCTGTTGGGTATGGGAACAAATTCCCAGTGTTAAGAACAGGAGAGTGCTCGAAGTGTTCACGGATTGAAAGGACCAGCCTGCGTCAGTGAGCCCTAGTTAGGCAGCTAGTAAGCATGCATCATCATTGAAAGGACCAGCCTGCGTCAGTGAGGCCTAGTTAGGCAGCTAGTAAGCATCCATCATCATACGCTTACACACGTATGTTCAGCCTTTTCATTTACCTCCAGCTATACAAGATACAAAAGAGAGTGAATCGAAGTGTGCGACTCTGAACCACCTGCATACAACTGATCATGCATTACCTTGTGCTACAAGAGCACTCTGTGATCTCATTAGGCGCACCCAATCCTGGCGCTGGTATGGAAATGATATGCAAGTAAGAGGTGAAGGGGGTGGGGTCTAGAGAAGAGTCCACAGTCCACCTGACTGTGTTACAGCTGACCAATGGGAGTGCACAGACACAAATCGTGTCATGTGGTGGTCGTACCCTGAACCTAGCTGGGTTCAGAGAGGGTCTAGCAGGCCAGACTAGCAGGCCTCAAGCAGGGAACAGTAGACAACAGCAGTGACACACACACATATGGTCAGAGAGGGTCTAGCAGGCCAGACTAGCAGGCCTCAAGCAGGGAACAGTAGACAACAGCAGTGACACACACACTCATATGGTCAGAGGGTCTAGCAGGCCAGACTAGCAGGCCTCAAGCAGGGAACAGTAGACAACGGCAGTGACACACACACCCATACGGTCAGAGGGTCTAGCAGGCCAGACTAGCAGGCCTCAAGCAGGGAACAGTAGACAACAGCAGTGACACACACACCCATACGGTTAGAGAGGGTCTAGCAGGCCAGACTAGCAGGCCTCAAGCAGGGAACAGTAGACAACAGCAGTGACACACACACCCATACGGTCAGAGGGTCTAGCAGGCCAGACTAGCAGGCCTCAAGCAGGGAACAGTAGACAACAGCAGTGACACACACTCCCATACGGTCAGAGATGGTCTAGCAGGCCAGACTAGCAGCTCAAGCAGGGAACAGCAGACAACAGCAGTGACACACACACCCATGCGGTCAGAGGGTCTAGCAGGCCAGACTAGCAGGCCTCAAGCAGGGAACAGTAGACAACAGCAGTGACACACACACCCATACGGTCAGAGGGTCTAGCAGGCCAGACTAGCAGGCCTCAAGCAGGGAACAGTAGACAACAGCAGTGACACACACACCCATACGGTCAGAGAGGGTCTAGCAGGCCAGACTAGCAGGCCTCAAGCAGGGAACAGTAGACAACACAACGACCTTATCATGTAATGTGACATAGGTAAGGCAGTGACACAAGACAGTGAGTGACACTTTGTTACACATGGGGCAGTGATATTGTCACAAGAGAGGTTGTGACACTGTCACATGAGAGGTTGTGACACTGTCACATGAGAGGTTGTGACAGTCACCTCAATGACGCTCTTGACGTCTTCAGCGCCGTGGAAGCCTAAGAAGTACATTGGGAGCTGTTCCATCTTGTCTGCCCAGAAGGGGAACTGCGTCAGGTGCTTCTCCAAGTTTAGTCTGTGGTGGAGTGAGGGGTGGGGTGAGGGGTGGGGTGAGGTGAGGGGTGGGGTGAGGGGTGGGGTGGAGTGAGGGGTGAGGGGTGGGGTGGGATGAGGGATGGGATGAGTGATAGGTGAGATGGAGAAAAGGGTGAGGGGTGAGGTAAAGTGAGGTGTGTTGGTGAGGGTGGTGAGGTTTACAGCTCCACTCACTCACCCTGACAACTGTCTCAACATTATCTTTGCCAGTCGTACATTCTTGATCTCAAAACTACCCCATAAGGTGGGCACCTTCAGGAGAATGGGGCAACAGGAGTCAGATACCTTGTACAGAACACATGTATCTATTCTGGTTGGTTTAATGCAACCTTTAACTGCTGAAGGTTTTCTGACGTACAGTACATGTACCAGAAAGATTACAAACACCTTCTTCCTCCCTCCCTCCCTGGTTGCAGGAACCCTTCCTCCCTTCTCGCTTATCTCTTCCCCTCCCTCCAACTCTCCTCCACTCCACTCCCCCCTCTATTCCCTCCCCCTACATCTCTCACTCACCCCTCACTCCTCACTCCTCACTCCCCCTCCCCCCCTCTCTCCTTCCTCCCTCAACCCTCCCATTGACCCCTTTCATTGACCCCTCCTACTCACCCCTCCCACTCACCCCTCCCATGCACTCACCCCCTGCAGACTGAGGTCCAGAGACAGCTCACTCATGAGAGTGGTCTTACCACTGCCAGTGGGGCCCGTGAATATCGTTAACTCTCCAGCCCGGTGGCCCTTCAGAATATTGGACAAGTGAGGGAACCTCCTCCACTGAAAGAAGTGGGGTATAGGGGAGAGTGAAGATGTTTTCTGTACACACACATACACACCCATACACACACACGTCAACACATTTACACACATACTCACACACGCACACACACATGCACACACAGATGCACACGCACACACACACACACACACACCTTCACTCCTGCCACTTGGTCAACATTAGCCAATTCTCCATAAACCTCTTCCCGGAGCTGCAAGCACACAAAGGAGTCATGTGACTGGCACGTGACAGTCACATGACCTCCATCTGACTTGTGTAAAGTGGAGTATCTTGCTGTGCTTGAAGGGTTGTGCGGCCTTCACTATCTCTCCCAAGTCCAGACCCTTGTTCAAGGCATCCAGAGGAGAGTCAAACATGGCCGACTCCTCACGGCACCTTCGTGGACAGAGAAGACAACTGCAGGTATGTGTGCACCACGGCCTTCCTGCGAGCGACTGCAGCTCAACAGTCCTCAGTCAAGTGGAAGTTTCCTCGGCTGTACAGTGAGCACATGTACTAACACATTAGTACAGAAACTATGCCAGCACAATCCTATATAATACACCAGACATTTTTTGCAAGGTGACACTTCAAGAGTAGGGTTGGGGAGGGGGGGGAGCAAGCCCAGCTGGATGTGAACAACGTAGGGCTTGATAAAGTTCAAAGGGGGAGGGTTGGGCAAGAATATACGTACACAGCAAGTACATGGACGCAGCAAGGGGGAAATCCCCCTGTGCCCCTCCCCCCCATCAGGTGCAGTCACATGAGCTGATGAACACTATGTACACTGCTTCAGAGATGCACACACACACAACAGATTTGATTGGACAAGAGCAGTAAACAGTGACATTCGCTCACAAAATACACAAGTAGAATAGAATATACACTAGTTGCCTTGCAGTTTCCAAGACAACCCTCTCCCTCACCTGACGAGATAACACCTCTCAGTGGAGAGCTTCCGAGCGAAGTGGTGTGACATCTGTCGAGACTGGTCACCTCCCAGCCAGAGAGTGACTCGCTCAAACGGCTCCAACAGGGGGAGGAGCTCCAGTGGCAGGTGGGTGTGTCCAGCGGGGAGGGACACAGCGGGGAGCCCGGTGGACTGGTGCACTGCCATGGCATCAAACGCGTGGGCGGTGAGGACAATCTGAGGAGAGGAGGGGACTGGTGTGTGTGTGTGTGGTGTGTGTGTGTGTTGTGTGTGTGTGGTGTGTGTGTGTGTGTGTGTGTGTGTGTGTGTGTGCATGTGTGTGTGTGTGTGTGTGCATGCGTGCATGTGTGGTGTGTGTGTGTGCGTGGTGTGTGTGTGTGTGGTGTGTGTGTGTGTGTGTGTGTGTGTGTGTACACGGACACCTGTATGCGGACGACCTGACCCTAGTTGCAGAAAACAGGAAGGAGCTACAGCAGATGATAGATGCCCTTGACAAAGCTTGCACCCGATGGGGAGTGAGGATCAGTGGGGACAAGACCAAAGTGCTCAGCATTGGAGAACCACCAGGAGACCACCCAGCCATCACACTGAAAGGCCAGGCACTTGAGGAAGTGGATTCCTTCTCGTACCTGGGAAGTGAGGTACAGCAGACAAGTAAGGCGGAGAAAGAGGTGAAGACCAGAATTGAGAGAGCAGCCACCGTTTATCAAATGTGGAGAAGGAAGGTGTTCAGGAGTCGGAACCTCAGCAGAAGAACCAAAGTGCAGGTGTTTCGAGCAATGGTCATGTCGGTGCTACTTTATGGAGCGGAGACCTGGACAGTAACCCAGCAAGACATCAGGAGACTGAAGACTTTCCAAATGAGATGCCTCCGGGACATTGTGGGTGTGACTCTGTGGGATATGCGGCGCAATGTGGACATACTGGAGGAGACTGGAGAGCTACCAATCAAAGAGCAGCTGAGACTGAAGAGGCTCCAGTGGTTCGGACACCTGCAGAGAATGCCAGATCATCGGCCACAGAAGCAACTGCTGCGGTGCAGACTGAGAGGAAAGAAGAGGCGACCAGGAGGGACTTGCTTGCGGTGGGTGGACGTCATCAGCAGAGACCTGACGGAGATCCCACAATGGCAAGATGTGGTGACAGACAGAAGTGCGTGGCGTAGTGCTATCCACAAGCCCAGATCAACCCAACCCTAATTTCGTGACGAAGTGTAACAACTGGATCCTGCCCAACGTCCATGAGGACAAGGCGTAAAGAAGAAGAAGAAGAAGTGTGTGTGTGTGCATGCATGCGTGTGTGGTGTGTGTGTGTGTGTGCATATGTGTGTGTGTGTGTGGTGTGTGTGTGTGTGTAGGAACGTCTCAAAGACCACACCTCTCTGGCGGAGTGGTGTGTGGTCTGCCATCCAAACAGTCCTGGTTGCCCCTGTCTCGGCTCCACCGCCGTCTGCCTGTTAGGGGGCGTGTCCAAGGTCTCCACCTTGACCCCAATCAACTCACCCGGACCACTCCTCCCACCAGCACTGCTGTACCAGGGGAAGGCCACACACGGCAGATCTCTCACCTCACCTGAGGGGGAGGGGAACTGGGAGGGGCAGGGCAGGAGGAGAGGTTGGCAATAGGAAGTAATGAAGTTAGTCCATTGACTGTAATAGTCAGGGGCTACACAGTCACCTCAGACAATGTCACTGCTCAAGCACTGTCTGACATAGGTAGTAAAATGGCCGACATGGCTTACTTTGCAGGTTACAAAATGGACATGGTATTTGTCAAATGATTCTGGCTTCAGATGCTGCAGTGTGTGAGTGTGTGTGTGTGTGTGTGCGCATGTGTGTGCATGTGTGCATTAAGTCAAAGATTCAGCCACACACCATTGGCACTGACACAGGTTGCATACATACAATGAACGTGTTTGTGTTCCAAATCTCACCTGGAGTTGAAACACTTGGACTGCCTGCTCCCTCAACTCAGAGCTTGCCTCACTCCACCGAACAGCCTCTGACCAAAAATGGGGTGTTCCACCAACCAGCTGTTGGATATGTTGTGACTTCTGCTGTTCAACTTGGGAGAGGGCAGATTCCGGCTTCCGTTTCTTCTCACTTAACCAAGACTTAAGCTCGGACCATGTCGCTATAAACATTCAAAGACAGCATACAACACACACACACTCCATTAAATGATTAATCATACCCACCTCCTCTAGCGAGAGGTTACAACACGACATAATTATTCATTTCACATCTACCCTCATTGCTGTTTGAAGTGGGCGCCTTCAACTACATAGCTCCTACCATCAACTACATAGCTCCTACCTTCAACTACATAGCTCCTACCTTCAACTACATACCATCAACTACATAGCTCCTACCATCAACTACATAGCTCCTACCATCAACTACATAGCTCCTACCATCAACTACATAGCTCCCACCCTCAACTACATAGCCCCTACCATCAACTACATAGCTCCTACCATCAACTACATAGCTCCTACCATCAACTACATAGCTCCTACCATCAACTACATAGCTCCTGCCATCAACTACATAGCTCCTACCATCAACTACATAGCTCCTACCTTCAACTACATAGCTCCTACCATCAACTACATAGCTCCTACCATCAACTACATAGCTCCTACCACCAACTACATACCATCAACTACATAGCTCCTACCATCAACTACATAGCTCCTACCATCAACTACATAGCTCCTGCCATCAACTACATAGCTCCTACCATCAACTACATAGCTCCTACCTTCAACTACATAGCTCCTACCATCAACTACATAGCTCCTACCATCAACTACATACCATCAACTACATAGCTCCTACCATCAACTACATAGCTCCTACCATCAACTACATAGCTCCTACCATCAACTACATAGCTCCTACCATCAACTACATAGCTCCTACCATCAACTACATAGCTCCTGCCATCAACTATATAGCTCCTGCCATCAACTATCCACCGTCCCATCAGTCTGTCTACCAGGGGACACTGGCAATACAGGGGACACCACTCCAATACGATACCACTGTCCCTCAATCCATAGACACACGAAGTCTATGCTCAATCAGCTGGCTACCATTTTAAACTGACACCGAATGTCATGCTGCGACAAATCATATTGTTGCATAATTCGTAATTTAATACGCTCTACATTGCACTAACATCCATCCATAGTACACATAGATACATGAATCCACTCCGTCCACCAAGGCGGCCCAGCTCACCGTGGACCTTGCACGGAGGGCACACCAGTCCCCCGGTCGTCTTGTTGATGAAGACGGTCTGAGAGGTCTCCCTCTCGCACAGCGGACAGGTCAGGGTCAGAGCGGCGTGGCCTTCCTTGTATGGGAGCTTGTTCGCCTCCAGGAACCGCTTCTTCACCGTCGACGGAGAGAGGACGGCTTGCGTCTTGCCCGTCAAGTCCGTCACTGGTCTCTTCGTCACTCTGTTTAGCGACAGCGAGAGCAGATGTCGAAAAGAGAATGCGGACAGCAGACTGAGGTGTGCGCTCGAAGCTGTTCGAGGCAGCTTGCAGAACATTCCTAACTCTAGACCGCCATTTTGTCCGTGACGTAATCTGCGTGCATGGACCAGGAGAGAAGAGATTGAAGAGTTCCTGCACTACTCTGCTAGTTGGTGTAGCTATATAGCTGGCAGTCCAGCTCCTCGCTAGCTGGTTGGTTAGCTAGCAGCTGGTTGGGGTGTTGACTACTTATGAGACATACGTCGGCCCACCGGAGGTCACTCACAGTCATGACATGTATGAAGGAGAGTGACATGCACCGAAAGGTGTATGTGACATGACTGGTGACATGCTCAAAAAGTGGTGTATGCAGTGAAAATAAAGTACAATTCAATTAGAAACGCATGCACTTTCCAACAATGTGTTACAAGACTAAAACAGACAGAGTCACTGATGTGTGTGTGTGTGGGGGGGGGGGGGGGGCAGCTGTTAAGTCTGTGCAAACTGTGCCTTCAGCTCTCTAGAAAAGCACACAACACCGACCAACCTCCTAGAGGAGTAAGAATACAAGCACACATTGAGTTAGTGAGTTGGACACCGAGAGCTCTCTCTCTGAATGCATTAGGCCAAAAGATTTACTACACACTCATTCACACACACCCTTCACATACCAATTGGGTGTGAAGTTCCTTCTTCAGATCCTCAATATGCTGTTGTGCAATCTTGGCGTACTCCATAGCTGAAATGAGCACCTCCCAGGTGGGAGGTTGGCGGCCTTGCCCACCGCTCCATCTGGTGAGACCAGCCTGTACTGCCCCCTCCTCATCCAGGGGATGGCTACTGAAACAGGCGTCTATTGTCCCTATGCGAAGCCCCACCCCCTCAAGGACTGCCCTCCCCTTTGTTGCAGATTTTCTGCTCACATACTTTCTGAAGAGTTTGAGGTGGTCTGAATGGTCTGCAGAGAGGGCACAACACTTCACAGCACATTCCTCACAAGTGGCAGAGCTAACCAACTCACCATACACTTTCTGGGACAACACAGGGTCTCTTTCACTATCAACAGTGGAGGCTCCAGTGCGTGAAATATCTAAGGGAGACCACATGTGAAAGGGTTGGGTTAAATGAACTCCACATCAGGTGACTGCATACAGTGCAGCTACTCACCACCAGTCAATTTGACTTCATGTTAAAGGTTTCACTCACTGACTCACAGTAGAGTCACAGCCACTACCAACACACGAACATACCTTCATTAAAGGCAAGATCAGCGAGAGCACTTCTGAGAGCTTCAATGTCCTGCTGGGCAATGTTTGCATACTCAATGGCCTCAACAAGTACTCTCCATGTGGGAGGTTGAACACCATTGCCTCCACACCAATTGGTCAGCCCTTCCTGCACTGCTCCTTCTTCATTCAAGGGATGGGCAGTGAAGCATGCCGCTATTGTGGGCACGTCAAGCCCCACTCCTTCAAGGACTGCCCTCCCGTTGCCTGCAGCTCTTCTGCTGATATGCCTTCTGAATAGCATGAGGTGACGTGGGTGATCTGCAGAGAAAGAAAGACTCTTCACACTCACACTCTTCCACAGTGATACCAGGATAACCAACTCACCATACACCTTTTCTGACAAGATGGCATCATCACTCTGTGGTGAATCTGTTGAAGAGGTGAGAAGAGGAAATGGAACAGACTGTACTGATGTACACTTCTACCACGCACACACATGCACTCTCATTCACACTCTAACTCAGTAGCAACGTACACACCAGTACAGGTGGGCAAATAGTGCAGGCAGCTATGCAGACATAGTGATTGGGTGATATTCACGTGTAGAGAATAGAAATTGTCACTGTAAAGAAGCAAAGCCTTTTCAAAGATTGCACAGATTGAGCAAACTGTTCACTGATGAAAATGTTAGAGCGCCCTAGGGCATAAGGGGTCAATGCATCTGAATTACATAATAACACAGTTAACAAACAAGCAGCATGGAGCAGCACCAAAACCACAACCAAGAGGGTGGGAGAGGACTAGCGAATGTGACAGACGAGGATGTTGTATGTATGTATGTATGATGCCCTGTTCATTGTGCTAGGCTCCACCCTGATGTGCCACTCAACTTTTCACTTACTGTACAACTCGACACATACTAACAAAACACACCACGCAGGTAGTCATTTCCCGCCCTTTTCCCCCGCCGTTTGCTTGCGTAAAAATGGTTGCTTGCCTTATACTTCACACATTATTGCCACTGATGAAGACCCTGGATCGGGTCGAAGCATTTGGCAGATTGACACTTAATTGGCAACTGTATGGCTCGGCTAGTGTACTTTGGCCCACTGACAACTGGTAGACAATTGGTACTACTGTAGCTGGGGTGTGTCGATGAATGAAGTGGGTGGAGTGTGAACTAACCTGTTTGAGAGGGTGGAATTTCCCCTGACCCCGCCCCCTCCAGAGTACAGCCAGTGTGCTGTCTCGCTACAACAGCCTGTTGGGGAAGAGAAGAAAGTACTTCTGTAAGTGAGGAAGAGAGCAACTTCTCTTACAGCAGTCAACTCACATATTGAGACATGTTCTGGAACAGATCACATTCTGATTCGCTGAGTTTCTTCGCAGCCGTTATCCTCGGGCAGCGAACAGTCATAGTGACGCGACCCACCTTCAGCTCAGCAAAGTGTGGGGCTGCAGGAGTGTCACATGGAGTACGACATTCCTGGCATGTCTGCCCGAGGACCAGGTAGGGGCTCTTCACACACTCACTGCAGGGCCCGCTCCGAGGGTCCTTGGCGGACGTGCTGTGGAAGAGGAAGCAGTACGAGTCTGCAACGGCTTCTATGACGGTGTCACGGTATTCTCGATATTCGCCTTTGTGGCGATCCATGCTCACACTGATGTGGTTGGCATGATCGAGCAGAGTTACAGTTCCTTCTGCTCCTACAGTGAACGTCATACGCTTACGAGAGATATACTCGGTGAATATCGCCCACCCCGATGCATTTTGCAACCGTGCGCTCATTCCTGTGAACACCCCACAAGGAATGAAGGATGTGTTCTCAAACGTGACGGCAAAGCCTAGCGACTCCTCCTGTGGCCCAGTACTGACTCCTGATGGGGCTGCATCATCTGGTGAGGAGGTCAGTACTGACGGGACAAAGAGAATCCTGCCTCCCTCCTGTGACTTGATCTCCGCTCCAATGAAGAGTTGCACCAGGAGATCCATGAAGTGGTCGGGGTCGAGTTGAACCCCAAGCTCTCGAAGAGCATCCCTTGTCAATTTCCCTTCATGCTTTAGCAGGATTTTGTCACCTCCCCTGACCTCTTCAAACTGCACTAGATACAGTTTGGAAATGTTCTCAAAGAGGTGGGAGGGATTGGTGAAGACCAGGCAGGCACTCTCCTCAGTGTGCCCCATATCAGCCCCACAGAGGTGAATGAGGAGACCCAGAGCATGGAAGTAGGTCACCATGGCGTGAAACTCCCCGACGTCGGTAACAGAGCCTTCCGCTCTGCACCTTTCATACAGCTCACTGTATGAGTAGAATGGCTTCTTGCTCTGGCTCAGCTCCAACAGCTGGTGGAGGTACCACCTCACGGGGACGTCTACCTTAACAGCATCTTCCTTTGCCTGCTTCGTGATTTTCTCCTTGAGGTTCTTGGTGGCACGGCAGTGCTTACATTTACAGTGCTTATGCGACAGATGACTCTTGTCAACATACAGTTTATTGTTGACAGGAAAGAACATCAATTCCTTGTTTGGAACGATGTCTCTTTCTAAAAGGCGTGATTGCAGCTGCAATGCTTTCTGCAGTATTTCATCGGAAGCCCTCAATTTCTCATCTGCATCCGTTTCATCCAGGATATCAAGGTGAGTGCCCACCAATATAACGCGGGGCTTACTCTCACTCATTACATGTGGGAGAAGTGGAACCTTCCTGTTAGCAAGCGAACGCACTGTCATCACAGAGCGTGTAACCATCTCAGCAACGGAGAGGGCAGATTTAGCTGCGTACGTCGTATTTCCTTCAGTGGAGCACAGCTCATCTGTAGGGCATTTCGTCAGCTCCTCTGCGACGTTGAATACATTTAGGTAGATGGCTGGTATGGTGACAAAGAGTGGGAGGATATCGTGGTATGCTAGCTGGCCCCCACAGTCTAGGAATTGTAGGAGATGTGCATCGGACAGGGCAACATCAGCTAAATCAGGGTTCTGCAATTCTCGGTATATTCGACGACTCATTAACGCAACGGAGGCGGATTTATCACCTGAAGGCTGAATGGCTGCTTCACGGTGCATGCTTGCATGTGTGCTGGGTAGCATGACCTCCTCAGCTGCTGCCTCATGTGAGCTGTGTAGAACGCTGTCATCGGCTTCTGTCTCATGTGTGCTGGGGAGGTTGATATCCTCGGCTCCTTTCTCATAAGCCACTGGCTTCTGTGCGGTCCTGCTCCGAGCTGCTATTGTATCCCGCAGGTGTGTGAGTAGACTGAGTATTCCACTGTCATTGTTCACCAACACCCACCTATTTTCTGATACTAGAAACATACGGTTATCAACTTCAGATGTACACACACTGACTGTTTCTGCCGTCTTCATCACTGGAGTGCTACTGCTGACCTCAGGTGGTTCCAGCTCAAGGAGGTGGTGACGCAGTGCAGTCTTGCCAGCCCGGGGAGGGCCAATGGTCATGGCCTTGGAAACATGAAGGGTGATGGTGGGGTTGTCGCTGATGGCTTTGTGGTACAGTGTGGAGCAATCCCCCTCTGTGAAACCTAGAATATAAGGCAGACATGCAATAATAATTCAGTAATAGAGTAAACATTCTCTGACATGAAGTGTCAATAGACAAAGGGTATGTACGTATGTACACTAACAGTGTACAGACACATGCACATGCACACAAATGCACACACTGTGCAAGTGTCCACACTCTTGCTACAGTGTATGGCAGTCAAGAAGGCTTTGAATATCATGGCATCCATGCACACATATGCACAGTGTGCAAATGTCCACACTCTCATGTACACTAACAGCATACAGATGGACACACACACACACGCACACACACACACGCACACACACACACACACACACACACGCACACACACACACACACGCGCGTGCGACCCCCTACACACACATCCTCCTCTGCCCTCCTTGTCCTCTAAAAGGTTAGGCTAGCCTATACACGCGCACACACTCCATCCCCCATGTTCATCACCTAATGTACGCACGCACGCACGTACGCATGCACGCACACACACACATCACACACACACATCACACACACACACACACACACACACACACACACACACACACACACACACACACACATCACACACACACACACACACACACACACACACACACACACACACCTTGAACCTTGAACCTTGAAAGCCGTCCATCGTAAGATGATAACGGTATCCTTGGGCACGTAGTGCCCTGAATAAAATGGCTTGGGACCACTAGGGGGGAGCTGTGCCATCAGCTGCGCAAAAACGGTTGTGTCTTGTGAGGTCCCCTCTCCTTCGAAAGGATCTCCCACATGTACAGACATAGGCTGTATCTCCATTAGTGGGTACACCTCCTGAAGACCAACCCTGACTGTGCTGTTTGACCAGAGACGAAATCCCATCCCAGCACAGAGCTTGCCATGCCTGTCTGTCCTGTGCTACCTTGTACCAGTCTTCACTCGTTCCGACTGCCTTAATGTCTGCTGTCACTACATCGCGCCACCTTCTCCTTGTTCCATGCCTAGGTCTCCTCTTGTCTAACTCTCCGTAGAGAATTTGTTTGGGCAAGCGATAGGGCTCCATACGGGCTAGGTGACCAAGCCACCTCAGGCGGCACTTCATCAAGAGGTGTGTCATCGTTTCTTCCATCCCAAAGGCAGCCGCCAGTCTCCTTGATGTTATTTTGTCCTTCCATTGTTGGTACCTCGTAATGCCCATGATTGTCCTGACACATCTGTTGTGGAAGGCATTCAATCGTTGCAAACTCTCAGCTTTGACGGTCCATGTTTCTGCTCCGTACATAAGCACTGACAACACTGTGGCTCTGTACACTTTCCTTCTTGTCTCGGTTGAAAGTCTCCGATTTTGGAAGATAGATTTCTGAAGACACCCAAAGGCCTTGGCAGCCTTGGCAATGCGGCACTTTACTTCATCCCTGATCTCACCATCCACAGTGACATTACTTCCGAGATAGGTGAAATTGTTCACCAATTCTATTGGTCCTTCCGCAGTGTGCACTGGCTGGGTATCCTCAGGAACAAGATGGCTATTGATGGACATTCCCTTGGTCTTGTGAATGCTCACTGTCAAACCCCAATGAGAGGCTGTATCAATGAACTTCTGCGTGGTACTTTCAAAGGCATCTCGAGACGTGCTGTACAGTGCAGCATCATCTGCAAACTGTGACTCTGTGACTTTGATCTCGTTCAGACGTGACTTAACAGTTCTATCTCCAACTAACTTCCTGCCATGCTTGTACTTCACCATTACACCAGCCTCCGGGCATCTTGCTCTCCAATAGGCCACCACTGCACCAAAGTAGATGTTAAAAAGTGATGGCGCAAGTGTGCAACCTTGTCTCAGGCCATTGTTAACAATGATCTTCTCTGTGGTGGCATCACCAATTCTCACTTCTGCCTGCATACCACTGTGGAATGACCTGATGATGGATAGCATTGTAGGTGGAACCCCATATCGCTCAAGCACACTCCAGAGGGCAGACCTTGGCACCGAGTCATAAGCCTTTCTCAAGTCAACAAACAGTGCAAACAGGGCATCATTGTGTTCACGGCACTTCTCCACCAGCTGTCTCGCTACAAATATCATATCAGTACACCCTCTCCCCTTCCGAAAACCACATTGAGACTCTGGTAAGATATCCTCTGCTATGGCCTGCAATCTCCCTTGAATGACACGTGCAAAGACTTTCCCAGCCACGTCCAACAGACTAATTCCCCGCCAGTTATCACATTTTCTCAAATCTCCCTTCTTAGGGATAGGCACTATCACTGCATTCTTCCAGTCTTCCACGACCCTTCCTGACCTCCACACATCTTGCATGACCTGAAGGAGCCTGTCAAACAAGCCCGTACCTCCGTACAGCAGCATCTCTGGCAACAGCCCTGTCTTTCCTCCCGCCTTACCCCTCTTGAGTGCATTCAGTGCTGCTATCAGCTCTTCCATGGTGGGGGAACCGTCTAGCTCTAGACGGGGGGGAAGACTTGGCATCTCCTCAATCACTTCAGGAGAGAAGTCACTGTGGACATTCAGGATCTCTTCAAAGACACACACACACACACACACACACACACACACACACACACACACACGAATGCACACACACACACACACACACACACACACGAATGCACACACATCACACTGCGCAAATACCCACACTCTCCTGCTACAGAATATGTTGAATGCACAGTACAGGCACACCAGACTGACGTTGGCAGTGGTTAGTGTTGGCAGTGAGTGATGCAACATGTCAGCATCACCTCTCCTCATATTGGTGGTGGGAACCAACATGGACAGACAGACAGCAACTCTGCACTCACCCTTCACTGTGGCTGGTTCTGATTCTTCATGAGGATCTGACTCTCCTCCGACAGGCTCAGAGGGGACCTGCATGGTTGGGGAGAAGGAGGCACAAGTCACGTCTTGGTGGGTGGGGACTAATGACTTGTGGGTGAATGGACTTGCATTACTGACCTTTGACCCCTGATGCTTGGACTCCTCTTCAACTTCCTTTGAGCTCAGCTTTGTGTGGCTCTGGGAATCCACTGAATCAGTGGAATGTTCAGGACTTGTAAATGCATCACCTGGCAATCCATGGGTCTGGGTGCTCCCTGTAACACTTGACATCACTGGATGTAGGATGGACATACAGGAGGATGACACCTGGTGTTTGCTGCAGCTCCTCTGCATCTTACACAACAGCACAGAGCACACTGTCTCACACGTGCAGATACTGCAGATTGTACAGAGAGAGTTGCAGTAGGTCTGGCCTGACCAGGGGCAGCCTCTCTGAACAGTGTGTAGTGTGATAGTCACACACCACATGTGAGAGTTGTGGACAGTCTTGTCACAACCCCAGCAACCTGAGCTCCCTCTCTGTGCATTGCCACACGTGTAGTGTAATCAAACATGGTCCAGACATGGTCACATGACCAGACCACTCCCACTGGACACAATGGGCTAGAGGTGGTCTTAGAGTTTCACGTCTGATGCCTACCCTTTAGCGGCTTATGACTACCCTATTCCTGTAACTCCAGCCAGACTGCAAGTTGGCATAATGCAGTACTTGGAACGAAACTTCGCAAAGTGTGTTACTATAGTATAACTCACTCTTCAGCTTCTTCTTCACAAGCAAGCCATGTTTCTCCAGCACTTGACAGGCCTCCTTCACTACCTCTGCAGGTTTGGTTAACAGGACTTGATTAAGATACTCCTCCCACATCACCTTCCCAACCACCTCAGAGCACTCTTCTGCTGTTAGGAGGTGTCTAGTGAAGAGCTCATACAGAACTGCAGGGTGGGAATAAGTTTACAAATCACTTGACCACTCACTGCTTCATGCAGTGTGCTGTCTACACATTTTCACTACACAGTATACACTGGACAGTTGGACACATGTAAAAGGAACCAGAAAGTAAGACCCCTCCTACCCCTACCCCTGCACTGGTATTCCAATACATCAAGTAAGCACCATTCCCACCATTACCCTAGCATAGTCCCTAGCACATAGCCCTATTCTACACACATACAGTAGGTGCTGATATGCAGACCCTCCAGACTGAAACAGCAGGGGTTACGTAGACTGACAGTGAATGATGCAACATATCAGTGATGTTGCATCACTCAAATACTCAGTGATAGGAGAGAGAAAGTGTGGACATTTTTGTGGTTGTCACACAACAGTGAAAAAGGTTATGCTGTCATTGTCACATTTCGTCATCACAGCCACACAGCTTGTCACACAACAAGTGTAAGCCTATCTACGTACTGTGACATAACAATGGCTGCCACAGTGACAACGATACTGGTAAAGGAAGTGTTGAACATGCAAATAAGTTTAAACAGTGGCTTCTGGAGGACAACTACGCGCATTACTGTGAAAATACTGTACTATAGAAATGCCGACCTCTCAACTACAACTTCTTTGCTTCCCTGTTTCCCACCATGAACTTACCATAGTCTTTAGCACATAGCACTATTCTACACACATACAGTAGGCAGAAGGTCTACCGTGGGTATTCTCACATGGACAGCTGTTTACAGAACATGTAAACACTGGTAACATGGCCGTCCATGTACTGTAAGCGTGAGGTATGGGATACTCAATGGTCTCTGTTGGCACACACATGCAAATCAGCAAACGTGGCTGACCATGTAAGTGGCACGAGCACATGCATGGAAGTGATAATTAGGAGTAGTTGGGAGGAACGCTACACTTGGGACAACTTGTTTAGTGCAAACAGCAGCAGTAGTCGCCCACGCATTATACCGTTGGTCAGAAATTTTGGCGGGAAAAGCATTTTGGCGGGAAATTCATTTTGGCGGAGTGGCGGTTTTGAGATCAATCCGCCAATATTTCATCCGCCAAAAAGTACAAGTATAGTATAACTCACTCTTCAGCTTTTCTTCCACACGGCAGCCATGTTTCTCCAGCACTTGACAGGCTTCCTGCACTACCTCTGCAGATTTGGTTAACAGGACTTGATTAAGATGGTCCTCCCACTTCCACGTCTTCCCAGCCACCTCAGAGCACTCTTTTGCTGTTAGGAGGTGTCTAGTGAAGAGCTCATTCAGTGCTGCAGGGTGGGAATAGGTTTAGAAATCACTTGACCACTCACTGCTTCATGCAGTGTGCTGTCTACACATTTTCACTACACAGTATACACTCAACAGTTGGACACATGTAAAGGGAACCAGAAAGTAAGACCCCTCCTACCCCTACCTCTGCACTGGTATTCCCATACATCAAGTAAGCACCATTCCCACCATTACCCTACCATAGTCCCTAGCACATAGCCCTATTCGACACACATACAGTAGGTGCTGATATGCAGACCCTCCAGACTGAAACAGCAGGGGTTAGGTAGACTGACAGTGAATGATGCAACATATCAGTGATGTTGCATCACTCAAATACTCAGTGATAGGAGAGAGAGAAATGTGGACATTTCTGTGGTTGTCACACAACAGTAAAAAGGCTATGCTGTTATTGTCACATTTTGTCATCACAGCCACACAGCCTGTCACACAACAAGTGTAAGCCTATCTATGTACTGTGACATAACAATGGCTGCTACAGTGACAATAATACTGGTAACGGAAGTGTTGAACATGCAAATAAGTTTAAACAGTGGCTTCTGGAGGACAACTACGTGCATTACTGTGAAAATACCATACTATAAAATGACTACCTCTCAACTACAACTTCTTTGCTTCCCTGTTTCCCACCATGAACTTACCATAGTCCCTAGCACATAGCCCTATTCTACACACCTACAGTAGGCAGATGGTCTACCGTGGATATTCTAACATGGACAGCTGCTTACAGAACATGTAAACACTGGCAACATGGCCGACCATGTACTGTAACCGTGAGGTATGGGATACTCAATGGTCTCTTTTGGCACACACATGCAAATCAGCAAACGTGGCTGATCATGTAAGTGGCACGAGCACATGCATGGAAGAAATAATTAGGAGTTGGGAGGAAGGTTACACTTGGGACAACTTGTTTAGTGCAAACAGCAACAGTAGTCGCCCCCGCATTATACCGTTGGTCGGAAATTTTGGCGGGGAATGCATTTTGGCGGGGAATTTATTTTGGCAGATTGGTGGTTTTGAGATCAATCCGCCAATATTTCATCCGCCAAAAATTATAAGTATAGTATAATACTAATATGAGCAAAGTGTGCTACTATAGTATAACTCACTCTTCAGCTTCTTCACAAACAAGCCATGTTTCTCCAGCACTTGACAGGCTTCCTCCACTACCTCTGCAGGTTTGGTTAACAGGACTTGATTAAGATGGTCCTCCCACTCCCACACCCCCTTCCTAGCCACGTCAGAGTACTCTTCTGCTGTTAGGAGGTGTCTAATGAAGAGTTCATTCAGTACTGCAGGGTGGGAATAGGTTTACAAATCACTTGACCACTCACTGCTTCATGCAGTGTGCTGTGTTCACATTTTCACTACACAGTATACACTCAACAGTTGGACACATGTAAAAGGAACCAGAAAGTAAGACCCCTCCTACCCCTACCCTACAACACAAACTCCGTCGGAATAGGTGTGATCAGTATAGGCAATGGCAGCACCAAACAATGGAACAAATAGCCTTACCAAATGTCAAGAACCTACGGAGATAAAGCACTCTGTGGATTATGATGAATAAAGCACTCAAAATTCCTTTAATCTGCCCACGCAAGTCAATCTATACTGCTATAGTGTACAATGACTTGTGTATAATTATGTATTTGAAGCAATACGATATCTCCCTACTACACACACACAACACGCACACACATGCATAAGTACACAGATACATACTGTACATACGTACATACACATGTAGACACACACACTGGAGCCACATTACGTATATGCATCCAATTAACAATGAACCATAATGCCCCACACAGCATGGGTTAGATGAGGCCACCAACAATAGTCAAGGTTGGTATAGGGTGGACTGGCTCAACTGTTAGCTGAGCTGACCGTATACACACAGATGGGAAGGGGTGCACGAGCACTCTACCACAAAGGGATAAGTGTGCATTGGGATCAGAGCAGCGGTCCACCTAGACCAGAAAGTAAGACCCCTCCTACTCCAACCCCTGCACTGGTATTTCCATACATCAGGTAAACACCATTCCAAGTGGAAGGAGAAGGGGGACTAGCAGGTGCACTAGACCAGAAGAAGGCACCTTCAGTCATCCTTCACATCAAACAGGCATTAGATGGCGTTTGGTTCTGCACCTTTTGTCTGATGTGTCAATGAACTGAGTCTTATGGGATTAGTGGCCATTTTATGACATCATAACCTCACACAAATAATTTGACCATTCAGTTGTTTGTTCGACCCCCACACACATGCCCAATTAATACATCCATCCTAGTAATACGATAATGCCAATACAGCAAGGTGTGTGCTGTGCTAGTCTGGCTAGCTAGACCATCCCTAACAAAGGCTGGAGGCGTGGAGAAGGAGGGACGGTCTAGAAAACATTGCCATTAGTTTCACACCTTGCCTGTGGTATTGGACCAATCAGATGCTACTGTCAAAGATCCGTGCTAATAGTATTCATGGCTTCTGATTGATCATCTTCTACCTCTTTCTGACTTTACTAGATCTTGTTAAGTGTCCAATCCATCTGGTGGCGTACTTACTAGCTCTGCTCTGAACACTTTGCGGTGGTCACAAGCAACCTGTGAACTAATCGTTATGTTTGTTAAACCACCCCTTCCTCTCTGCTCCATGGTGTTTTTGTAAGAGACGGTCTAACCAAACGGGGACGTGCTACTATAGTATAACTCACTCTTCAGCCTCTTCCTCACAAAGCAGTCATGTTTCTCCAGCACTTGGCAGGCTTCCTGCATTACCTCAGCAGGTTTGGTTAACAGGACTTGATTAAGATGCTCCTCCCACCTCTCCTTCCTAGCCACCTCAGAGCACTCTTCTGCTGTTAGGAGGTGTCTAGTGAAGAGCTCATTCAGTGCTGCAGGGTGGGAATAGGTTTACAAATCACTTGACCACTCACTGCTTCATGCAGTGTGCAGTGTACACATTTTCACTACACAGTATACACTGGACAGTTGGACACATGTAAAAGGAACCAGAAAGTAAGATCCCTCCTACCCCTACCCCACAACACAAACTCTGTCGAAATAGGTGTGATCAGTATAGGCAATGGCAGCACCGAACAATGGAACAACTAGCCTTACCAAATGTCAAGAACCTACGGAGATAAAGCACTTTGTGGATTACGTATGATGAATAAAGCACTCAAAATTCCTTTAATCCGCTCACACAAGTCAATCTATACTGCTATAGTGTACAATGAAACATGAACAATAAGCATTTTCATGCCCCAACTTTGTGAGACTCAGCATAATCAGAAGCTACGTATACACTCCGTCAGACCGGGTATAGTTATTGGATTCACCAATGTCAGAAGCTTTGACTGTCCCATCATCATGATAACTACCAGAATCCTATTTTGGAAGCCCCATCGTAGAAATGCTATCGTGAGAACGCTGTCGATGGAGCACCATAGTAGTGTGTGCACATTTTCACAAGTGGAAGGATATCCTCCCCCACGTACCAATTGTCCAAACACCTCTCTAAGATCTTAGCCCCACTAGTTGGTAACACCAGCCACAGTGTACGTAACTCCACAGATTTTGCCACATTCATATCCTCACAGACCCTTAATGACAACGAAACCCTAATTTCCTTTGATGTTGTTTCCCTTTTCACTAAGGTTCCCACGAGCCTCGCCATCCAGGTTGCCCGACAGCGCCTTCTAGACGACACTTCCTTAACTGGGCGCACCTCACTAACAACAGACCAAATCACCACATTGCTCGAATTTTGCCTGAATGCCACTTTTTTCGCCTTCCGTAACTCCCTCTACCAACAGGTCCATGGCACGGCCATGGGTTCCCCAGTCTCTGTAGTGGTAGCTGACCTTGTAATGGAAGATATTGAGTCTAGAGCCCTAACTTCTTTCACCTCCCCATCTCGTTTCTGGAAGAGGTATGTAGACGACACGTGTTGCGCCATTAGAACTGATTCTGTAGAGGACTTCCACCGCCACCTCAACTCCATAGAACCCAGTATTCAATTTACCCTAGAGGCCGAATCCGAAGGACAACTTGCCTTCCTAGACGTCCTAATCTCACGCAACCCAGATGGATCCATGGATACGACTGTGTATAGAAAGCCCACCCACACAAACAAGTACCTTGACTTTTCTTCTCATCACCCCCTAGCCCACAAGATAGCAGTAGTACGAACCTTGTACTCCAGGGCACAGGCTCTCACGTCATCAGCTGTCAATAGGACTCAGGAACAACAAACCATTTCCAGAGCCTTAGCCCAGAATGGCTACCCAGCCACCTTTATTCACCGCCATTCCCAGCCCTCGCATGATCCAGCTCCTCTTTCACAGCCCCCCAATGTCACTACCTCAGCCACAATACCATACATCAAAGGCACCTCAGAGGCCATCAGACGAGTCCTGTCCCCCCTAGGCATTAGAACCACTTTCCGCCCTATTAACACTTTACGACAACTCCTAGTACACCCTAAGGACCAGGTCCCCCAACAAGAAAGGCCAGGTGTAGTATACCGCATTCCCTGCACAAATTGCCCTAGAACATACATAGGACAAACAGGTAGGACCCTAACACAGCGCCTTAAAGAACACCAAAGAGCAGTACGGAATGCCGACACAGCCACCTCGGCCCTAGCAGAACATGCCCACTCCACCGGTCATCCTGTTAACTGGACTGAGGCTCGTGTGATTGACACCTGTCCCTACACCTCCAGACGATGCCTCCTCGAGTCCTGGATGATCCATAAGGAGACCAACCACCTGAACAGAGAACTAGGTACACTGCCCCACATCTATAAGACCCTCATTAAGCACCCATAGTTCCTCACCCACAGACTGTTAATTAACAAACATCCATGTAATATTCATTTTCAATTCATTTTTAAATTCATTTAAATTCATTTTTAATTTTAATTCATTTTTATCTTCACCTCACATCATCAGCTGTCACCCTCACACATTTAACACATGCACACTCTGTAAGCCACTACCACTGATGAAGGCAGCAGCAAGCTGCCGAAACGTTTGGTATTTCAAAGAAAATCTTTGGTTGGTGATTTCCGCAAAAAAGAACCCTGAGTGATGCAACCCAGCCGGACAAGCTTCTTCAACAAGTATTCATGGCTTCTGATTGATCATCTTCCACCTCTTTCTGACTTTACTAGATCTTGTTAAAGTGTCTAATCCATCTGGTGGTGTACTTACTAGCTCTGCTCTGAACACTTTGTGGTGGTCACAAGCAACCTGTGAACTAATCGTTATGTTTGTTAAACCACCCCTTCCTCTCTGCTCCATGGTGTTTGTTAGAGATGGTCTAACCAAACCGGGGTTGTTGTTGAGCAATCACGTAGCATGCAAGGGGAGTAAATTGCAGTGAGACGTTTCGACATCGAGGGTCTTTGTCAGTCACAAAAATGAAGAGTAAAGGTTTTTCTCCAATTTACTTTACAACTATGTGATTGCTCAACAACATCCCCATTTGCATGAAGCAGTGTGCTGTGTACACATTTTAACCGGACAGTTGGACACATGTAAAAGGAACCAGAAAGTAAGACCCCTCCTACCCCTACCCCTGCACTGGTATTCCCATACATCAAGTACGCACCATTCCCACCATTACCCTAGCATAGTCCCCAGCACATAGCCCTATTCTACACACATACAGTAGGGAGAAGGTCTACCGTGGGTATTCTCACATGGACAGCTGTTTACAGAACATGTCAACACTGGCAACATGGCTGACCATGTACTGTAACAGTGAGGTATGGGATACTCAGTGGTCTCTTTTGGCACAAACACATGCAAATCAGCAAACGTGGCTGACCATGTAAGTGGCAAGTACTACACTGTATCCACATGTGGGCACTCGCAGATACACGTGTGCACATGCATGTAAGTGATAATTAGGAGTAGTTGGGAGGAATGTTACACTAAGGACAACTTGTTTAGTGCAATGAATGCTCTATTCGCCAGACAGGGCAAGTAGCAGGTGACGCCATTCGCATTCCTTATTAAACACCTACGTAGGTGGATGTCACCCTACAAGCCAAATCTGCGCATGCGCAGTAGATTCTGGCGCCAATTTCAAATGTTGCATTGCGATCCGCGATGGAACAGCAGAAAACTCGGAGGCTCTCGCTCTCGCTCAAGTGCCCGTTATCTGAACGCTTTCAGGTTGTTTCAGGAGAAGAAAAAGAGAGGAAAGAAGTCGAAGAAGCATACATAACACGCAGCGCTGGGCAGTTAGGACGTTTGAGCAATGAAGGGATTTCTACAATTCCAAACAATCAAGAATGAATCCGAGTGCCCATGCGATATTATGATGACAGAAGATGAAGAAGTGCTGTGTCACTGGCTGTGCATTTTCGTAATGGAAGTGAGAAAATAGAGTGGAGACCCATACACACCACGAAGCATAGTGCAGCTGATGTCAGGTCTAAATCGTAAGATATCATCGAATGGATCTGGTGTTAATAACATACCAATAGAACTGCTTCTCATCCACTCATCTCATCACTTGACCATATTTGTGCTGTTTTTGCATTTAATGTTATAGTAGCTAGCTAGCTAGCTAATTTTGTTCATGATGTCCATTTTAACCTGAAAAATTATGTCATCTCATTCAAGTTTGCTTTTGACGTCAATTTTTTAACCCATCAATTACTGTATGCTGAATAGTGACATGTCACGTATGATATGATAATGAACCTCCTTTTGGGGTTGTTATGGCATATAACATACTTTTTAGCCCTATCCTTTACTACAGGATTGTGCAATCACTATACGATATATGCATCCAATTAACAATGAACCATAATGCCCCACAAAGCATGGGTTAGATGAGGTCACCAACAATAGTCAAGGCTGGTATAGGTTGGACTGGCTCAGCTGTTACACTGAGTTCACTGTTGAGTAGTCTGACTACATCACCAACCTCTCAACCACCTTGCTTCCTCATTGTGTCCATATTTGACCAGCACGTTAGTAGTTCTGGCTATCACTTCTGGAGGTTTGGTGCACTGGACAAGGACAACTCTGTTAGACAGGGACCCTCTTTCTCCTTTCATCCTCTTCACTTCATCCTCAGTCACCAACTTCTCCTGGTACAACTCTGACAGCACTGTGTGGGATAGCAGCACTGATACACAGACTGGACACACAAAACATTGCTACACTATGCTAATACCAAAGATCTACAATGTGTGTGGATACACAGTCACTGCTGAAGGTACTGTGGTGAGAAAGTGCTGAGTGGAAGAAAACATACAAGTGTGTTAAACACCTAATCACATAATAAAACATGGCGGCATATACAACATGTATGGAGTGTGTCAAATCCTAGAGTGCTGAGGAAGCCAGACAAAATTGCTGTGTACAAATCATGTCACCATACCTAGTCCCCATTGCAACCATACTCACAGGTATCTGCTTATGGACACCTAATATCAGTGACATTATCATGTATCATTGTCATAATGTCAGTGTCAGTGTGACCAAGACCCCTCCTACCCCAACCCCTACCCCTGCACTGGTATTCCCATACATCAAGTAAGCACCATTCCCACCATTACCCTAGCATAGTCCCTAGCACATAGCCCTATTCTACACACATACAGTAGGCAGAAGGTCTACCGTGGGTATTCTCACGTGGACAGCTGTTTACAGAACATGTAAACACTGGCAACATGGCTGACCATGTACTGTAACAGTGAGGTATGGGATACTCAATGGTCTCTTTTGGGACACACATGCAAATCAGCAAACGTGGCTGACCATGTAAGTGGCAAGTACTACACTGTATCCACATGTGGGCACTCGCTGATACACGTGTGCACATGCATGTAAGTGATAATTAGGAGTAGTTGGGAGGAACGTTACACTTGGGACAACTTGTTTAGTGCAAACAGCAGCAGTAGTCGCCCACGCATTATACGTACGTTATATCGTATGGCGATTCTGAAGCATAGAGAGTGCGTGAATGCTCTATTCGCCAGCCAGGGCAAGTAGCAGGTGACACCATTTGCATTCCTTACTAAACGCCTACGTAGGTGGATGTCACCCTACAAGCCAAATCTGCGCATGCGCAGTAAATTCTGGCGCAAATTTCAAATGTTGCATTGCGATCCACGATGGAACAGCAGAAAACTCGGAGGCTCTCGCTCTCACTCAAGCGCCCGTTATCTGAACACTTTCAGGCTGTTGCAGGAGAAGGAAAAGAGAGGAAAGAAGTCGAAGAAGCATACATAACACACGGCGCTGGGCAGTTAGGACGTTTGAGCAATGAAGGGATTTCTACAATTCCAAACAATCAAGAACGAATCCGAGTGCCCATGCGATATTTTGATGACAGAGGATGAAGAAGTGCTGTGTCACTGGCTGTGCATTTTCGTAATGGAAGTGAGAAAATAGAGTGGAGACCCATACACAACACAAAGCATAGTGCAGCTGATGTCAGGTCTAAATTGTAAGATGTCATCAGATGGATCTGGTGTTAATGACATACCAATAGAAATGCTTCTCATCCACTCATCTTATCACTTACCAGATTTGTGCTGTTTTTGCATTTAATGTTATAGTAGCTAGCTAGCTAGCTAATCTTGTTCATGATGTCCATTTTAACCTGAACAATTTATTATCTCATTCAAGTTTGCTTTTGATGTCAATTGTTTAACGCATCAATTACTGTGTGATGAATAGTGACATGTCTAGTATGATATGATAATGAACCTCCTTTTGGGGTTGTTATGGCATATAACATACTTTTTAGCCCTATCCTTTACTACAGGATTGTGCAATCACCATACAATATATGCATCCAATAGAGGATATGCATGAGTTGCGCAATAGCGGAAGGTCAAAAGGTCGACGGTGAACGGTACGCGTCTAATACACGTAGAGGATAGGCAAATAAATGAAAATCGACCTGCTTCATGATGTGGGACATCTGTGCAGTGTTTGGATCAGCACAAACAGAAAGGGTTGATGCCCAGAAGATATTCGCGGCAAGCGGAGGTGCTGTTGCGACGACTTACGCACTAAATCCAAAGTCGGCGCCTTGCTCACACTGCACAGGATCGACAAAATGCCCCGACTATCAGCAGGGACTTAGTAAAACGTCCAATAGTATGTGAAAGGCTTGTCGGTGCTTTTTAGAAGCCTGGGAGCGACGATTGCGCCTGCAACTCCCACTATGAAGGTGTTCAGGAGTCGTCTAGCACGAACGATAACGAACTAGCCAACGACGCTGTTCAAGCAGCGACAGCGACAAGATTGCCTACTGCAGAAAGCTAAAAAAAACAGCTGCGGCGTCTAGAGTGGCCCGAACTACCTGTCACGTTTCCTGACACCTTCTTAGAGGATCATGAAAGTGAGGAATGTGACAGATTTCTTTTTATAATGAATGGCTTCAAAACGCAACTTCTAACAGTGATCCTCCAGCCATTGCATCACAGTAAGCCTCAGCCAGTCTATCCATGCAGTGGGTCAGGGGCACTGTAGTGGCAGTTGAGCTGTGGATGAAGTGTATAGGCTGCTGCTAGAGTCGTGCATCTGTCTGTGACTTGAGACAGATCACCGACACTCCAGCCACAGGTTCTCGACACTCCAGCCACTTGTTGTAAGACTCTCGATAGGTAGCGGTGCTGGTACACTGATGTTCTAGAGCACGCTACAGCTCCTAGCTCCGCTTGCAGCGCTTCGACCTCCTGAAAGTCGGCGAATCTCCTCACCAGCTCGCTCTTTCTACCCCTGACTGGAAGCTCCTTCTCTTTGAGAAAGATTTTAGCCATTTAGCGGACCAGAGACTGTGTGGAGGCTCCGTCGATGTCATACAAGCGCTCGAGGTGTCCATTTTCCCAATGTTTACGTATTGCGGCTGTGCGCACTATTCACCGCCGACCTTTTGACCGCAGGGTGGGCGGAGTTCATGCATATCCTCTATTAACAATGAACCATAATGCCCCACACTGCATGGGTTAGATGAGGCCACCAACAACAGTCAAGGCTGGTATAGGGTGGACAGGCTCAGCTGTTACACTGAGTTCACTGTTGAGTAGTCTGACTACATCACCAACCTCTCAACCACCTTGCTGCCTCTTTGTGTCCATATTTGTCCAGCAAATGAACAGTTCTGGCTACCACTTCTGGAGGTTTGGTACACTGGACAAGGACAACTCTGTCAGACAGGAAACCTTCTTCTCCTTTCATCTTCTTCACTTCATCCTCAGTCACCAACTTCTCCTGGTACAACTCCGACAGCACTGTGTGGGATAGCAGCACTGATACACAGACTGGACACACAAAACATTGCTACACTATGCTAATACCAAAGATCTACAATGTGTGTGGGTACACAGTCACTGCTGAAGGTACTGTGGTGAGAAAGTGCTGAGTGGAAGAAAACATACAAGCGTGTTAAACACCTAATCACATAATAAAACATGGCGGCATATACAACATGTATGGAGTTTGTCAAGTCTTCGAGTGCTGAGGAAGCCAGACAAAATTGCTGTGTACAAATCATGTCACCATACCTAGTCCCCATTGCAACCATACTCACAGGTATCTGCTTATGGACAACTAATGTCAGTGACATTATCATGTATCATGGTCATAATGTCAGTGTCAGTGTGACCAACCTCTGTCACATTTTGACCACATACAGTGCACAGTCAGTGAAAGGAACCAGAATGTAAGACCCTTCCAACCCTCACCCCTGCACTGGTATTCCCATACATCAAGTAAGCACCATTCCCACCACTACCCTAGCATAGTCCCTAGCACATAGCCCTATTCTACACACATACAGTAGGCAGAAGGTGTACCGTGGGTATTCTCACATGGACAGCTGTTGACAGAACATTTAAAAGGAGCTAACATGGCTGACCATGTGGCAGTAGGCCGGGATAGTCAATGGTAGCACAAACACTAGCTGCTCAGTCAACTAGCTTGCCACACTCCACAGACCCCACCTTTATCCACAGCACACATCTCCTATACTGCTATAGTGCAGACACACAGGTTCACCTACAATGACTTGTGAATATTTGAAGCAATAAATCACATGTACAAAGACAAACACACACATGTAGATAAACACAGATGCACACAAACACACACACACACACACACACACACACACACACACACACACACACACACACACACACGCACGCACGCACGCACTCACGCACACACACACACACACACACACACACACACACACACACACACACACACACACACACACACACACACACACACACACACACACACAGGCAGATTATATGCAGGTACAAACGAATAATTTATCTCAACATTGGATATTTGTTGCTCCTAACGAATTAACACTCGAGTACTCACTCCATGGAAAAATAATTGAATTTGGTGGTCAGTTTTGAAGTGAACACCGGAAGTGGAAGGAGAAGGGGGACTAGCAGGTGCACTAGACCAGAAGAAGGCACTTTCAGTCATTTTTTACATCAAACAGGCATTAGATGGCCTCCTACCACTACCCCACAACACACTCACTGTCGGAATAGGTGTGATCAGTATAGGCAATGGCAGCACCAAACAATGGAACAACTAGCCTTGCCAAATGTCAAGAACCTACGAAGATAAAGCACTCGGTGGATAATGATGAATAAAGCACTCAAAATTCCTCAAATCTGCCCACGCAAGTCAATCTATACTGCTATAGTGTACAATGAAACATGAACAATAAGCATTTTCATGTCCCAACTTTGTGAGACTCAGCATAATCAGAAGCTACGTATACACTCCGTCTGACCGGGTATAGTCATTGGATTCACCAATGTCAGAAGCTTTGACTGTCCCATCATCATGATAACAACCAGAATCCTATTTTGGAAGCCCCATCGTAGAAATGCTATCGTGAGAACGCCGTCGATGGAGCACCATAGCAGTGTGTGCATATTTTCACTGCCTACTACACTTATGGATACAGCACAGTCTCATTGATGCTAGTACACCCACACACATGCCCATCAATACATCCATCCATCCCGTGAACACCGGAGGTGGAAGGAGAAGGGGGACTAGCAGGTGCACTAGACCAGAAGAAGGCACCTTCAGTCATTCTTCACATCAAACAGGCATTAGATGGCATTTGGTTCTGCACCTTTTGTCTGAAGTGTCAATGAACTGAGTCTTATGGAATTAGTGGCCATTTCATGACATCATAACCTCACACAAATAACTTGACCATTCAGTTGCTTGTTCGACCCCCGCACACATGCCCAATTAATATATCCACCCTAGTAATACGATAATGCCAATACAGCAAGGTGTGTGCTGTGCTAGTCTGGCTAGCTAGACCATCCCTAACAAGGCTGGAGGCGTGGAGAGGGAGGGACGGTCTGGAAAACATTGCCATTAGTTTCACACCTTGCCTGTGATGTTGGACCAATCAAATGCTACTGTCAAAGATCTGTGCTAATAGTATTCATAAGTACACAGATACATGCTGTACATACGTACATACACATGTAGACACACACTAGCCGCATTATATGCATCCAATTAACAATGAACCATAATGCCCCACACAGCATGGGTTAGATGAGGCAGTCAAGGCTGGTATAGGGTGGACTGGCTCAGCTGTTACACTGAGTTCACTGTTGAGTAGTCTGACTACATCACCAACCTCTCAACTGCCTTGCTTCCTTATTGTGTCTATATTTGGCCAGCACGTTAACAGTTCTGGCTACCACTTCTGGAGGTTTGGTGCACAGGACAAGGACAACTCTGTCAGACAGGAACCCTCCTTCTCCTTTCATCTTCTTCACTTCATCCTCAGTCACCAACTTCTCCTGGTACAACTCCGACAGCACTGTGTGGGATAGCAGCACTGATACACAGACTGGACACACAAAACATTGCTACACTATGCTAATACCAAAGATCTACAATGTGTGTGGGTACACAGTCACTGCTGAAGGTACTGTGGTGAGAAAGTGCTGAGTGGAAGAAAACATACAAGTGTGTTAAACACCTAATCACATAATAAAACATGGCGGCATATACAACATGTATGGAGTGTGTCAAGTCCTAGAGTGCTGAGGAAGCCAGACAAAATTGCTGTGTACAAATCATGTCACCATACCTAGTCCCCATTGCAACCATACTCACAGGTATCTGCTTATGGACAACTAATGTCAGTGACATTATCATGTATCATGGTCATAATGTCAGTGTCAGTGTGACCAACCTCTGTCTCATTTTGACCACATACAGTGCACAGTCAGTGAATGGAGGGGAAGATCAGAAGTGTGGAGAACTGTGTCTACACAAGTTGATGCCTAAACATAGCTTACTTTTGATTAGGTTAGCAGCTCTGTCATACAGACTGGCTCTCTTGTGTTGCTCCAACACACCCAGGGTCTCTTGTACTGCACCTTTTACTACTATGACAACAGGAAGCTCATGATGCCACCAGACCCCGGCCTTCCCAACACTTCTGCACTCCTCTTCATTGAGGATGTGCTTGTTAGAGTGTAGAGTCCTCAGCACTGCACACAACAGTAATAAACAACACAATTTAGCTACAGCAGAACAAACAGACTTCCAACACAGCTACTCAGTCAGGTGTGGCCGACCCACCCTTTACTACCAGTGGCTACACTAGTGACTGTGATCTGCATCTGACGAGACTGTCACTATGAGGCACTACGAGTCACTACGAGACTGCATCTGACTGGTAGAGAGGCTCTCAGTGATACTGAGAGAGAGCAGCTAGCCTTGACAGCAAGGAATGGAGGACTTGGCATCCCACACCCACTACAACTGCCCTTCATCAGTTCACTGCCTATTCATCAGTGACAGCTCCCTAGTGGACCTCATCCGACAACAGAACACCAATTACCCTGTTGGTGCACGTCTGAAACAGGGACAGGTAAAGGGCACCATTCACATCAGCACCGCAGTGATGCAACCACAGAGGAGATGGCACTGAAGCCCGAGCTGTCCAAGGACCAGCAATGTGTCAAGGGGCAAGCCAACGAGAATGGGCCTTGTCATGGCTGACCTCCATCCCTCCAGAGAAGTACCACTTCAGCCTCCATAAGCAGGCGTTCAGGGACGCTCTTGTCTCAAGACTGCCTTCTCACTAATTCAGTCAGCAGTTGTATCTGTGTGGACCGAGATCCTCTACCATGTCCACAAAGTCCATCTGACCACCCCTGGACCTCACCCGACAGGAGGTCCACCTTTGATGTAGCTACGCTTGTTCTAGCTACGCCGTTACCACACGGCACTACCGAATGAAGTGCGTGTATCTATATACGATGAATTATCGCCCCGCCATCTAGGACTATGCGGAACACTAGCGACTGCGCCGAACTAGCTAACTCTAGATCTACTGCGATCAAGTGTATGAAAACAGCAACCATTCAACATCCCCAGCTGTAGGCAGCTCGAACTCACAGGGAAGGGCGTCGTTAAAAACAAGGGCAGGAAACTGTTTGTCGTCCGGATTCGTGCAGGGACAGCCTCTAACTGAAGGTAGAGCAGCCGCCATGTCGGTAGGTATGCTAACGGTCGCATTCCTGTTTCAAATTTAGTTTTCAGACCTGTGCATTGCGACTAGTGCTCAGTCTCAAGCTCAAGCTCCCCAGACTGTGTATATATCGTCTTAATCTCGATCTATCTGACCATGCAACCTGCAATCTCACAACACCAACCTCATGCAGCACTGTCAGTCTGCCCACTGATGGAGTTGACCTTCTCCCCATGCATGTGGCGTACAGTACACACAGACACACATGTACTTTACAATGGCTTCAGTGTTTGCTATTTTGGCTTCTATGTAAAGTCACATAGAGTTTATCTTAGTTTGTACTTCCTAGTGTTTGTCATGTGACTGTCAACATTGCTGACTATTCACTTTTCCTTTCTCTCAGTGTGTGCCTTATGCTTCCTGTACCATTTTGTATTTAAGCATGTATAGTTTGGGCTGCCTTATGCCAGTGCAGCAGTTGGTAATTCAGTTGCTAACCCGTGACAAGTGTTTGCACGCTATTTCTGTGGGGAACACCTTCCTTCACACGCGATACATGGATCTTCACATGTGCATGTACATCAACTGCCCCCCACGGCATTCCTGTTACAAATTCACAGCTCATGAATAACTGAGCACCCTAGTGGTTTGCAGCCATTGGGTGACGTTGTCAACATGCACTGGTGACGTCATTGTTAACAGATGCTCTTTTGTCTCCAGAGGACACCCCTCCACCACACAACTGTACACATCAGGATGGACCTGCATGAAGTGGACAGGAGGGAGGGTCACCAGTGGTGGTGAGAGGTGGACACACACAAGGGGGAAGCAGAAACACTCCTTTAGCTCCGCTTACAGGACACTTCCATTCCAACACACACACTATTAGTGTAAGGGGCTGAAACCACCTCACTGATTGGGATCCCCTCCCACTCCCTCCCCCTCCCCTCCCTCTCTTACTCTCTCTCTACCGATCCCCCTTCACCTCACAATCCGCTCTCAGTTCATCAGAGAACTCCTCGTCCTTTTCTGTCAGAGCCAACTTGAAGCTCCTGTCTCCTCCAACCATCAAAAACCAAGCAGGCTGCAGGAAGGGGAGGGAGGGAGAGAGGGAGGAGGGGGGACAGGGGTGGATTTCACAGCCATTGTCTGTAACTTCTACCACAAGTTGAAGTCAAATCCTTAATTGCTCCACATCCCACCCTTCCCACTGTCACAAGCCCCCTCTGACCTCTTGCTCTGTCCCTGCCTCACCCTGGTCCGCCCACTCTGCAGCTCTCATCACAAACTGCCGTCTGCTGAGTGTCAGTGAGGCCGACCACTTGCTCCAGGAGAAGGCAAACACCCCACTCAGCATGGACAGGTGCACACACATCTGGTCCTCCACAGTGCGACTCTACAGGGGGAGGGCGGGGAGAGCAGGTGGGCGGGGCTTGGTGATGCAATACACCAGGTGAGGGAGTGGAGGGATGTGTGTACAGTCAACTCAGGACTGCTTGTAAAACTGCAGAAGTTGGCAATTCACTGACGAGTCATTTGAACCAATGGAATTCAAAGATTCCTATGTTAAGTGCACTTCCCTCCAATGTGTGGTGAATACAAACCACAGGAAGGTGGCAAGTGACTCCATTGGTCCATGTGACGAGCATGTGACTTGACAAACGTTGGCAGTTTTACAATGGATTTTAACAGGGTTGAACGTAGTTGGTAAGCATTCGTAAGGCCCACGCGCCCAGGCCATGGTGGCACTGCGCATGTGCAGGCAAGGCGGTTTAGCGCATGCGCACCAGCCCAGCACGTCCGCGTGGGACAGGCGTTGGCGAGCTACGTAGAGCTGTCTGGCATATTTCGTTCTCTTGTTACAGTGGTTGGTTCTGTTTCGCGTCGGCGTGGTCACCTGTGAGAGTTGTTAGGATGAATTCGGGTGCTGGCCCAACGACCAGCTCGGTCCCGGTTTTGGGTACGGCGAGTCAAGGTAAGCGTTCAGTTATCATTCATCATGCAAGCCCTATCCACTGCGCAGTAGGGATTCGCTGGGTCCATGAGCTACCTTATCACCAGCAGTCACGGGTCGAGGATCGGCCCCAGGTTCAGTAGGGTCTTCAGCGAGGAAGTGCAGAGGTCAGGGGTCAAAGGTTTCACTGCTGGTGCAGTTCCATTTAATATACATGCACCCCTGACTGCGGCATGAACCGAGGGGACAGCCCACACCCGCATTCCGATGAAGGTCCGGTTGGTCCTTCCTGTTTGTGATCAAAACATACCGTATACGCTTAAACGTTTGCGGCGTTAAACTTTCGCGGATCGCGGATTTTAGCAATTTTCGCATTTTTATTTTCACGGATGCAGGGTCTTAGTCTTTGAAACTTTCGCGGATGGCTGCTGATCCGCGAAAACTGCGAAAGTTTAACCCCGCAAAAGTTTAACCCCGCGAAAGTTAAAGCGTATATGGTAGTCAGCGGGTAGTGGGGGTCGGAGGAGGGATAGATGTAGAGTACATGCCTTCATACTTACAGAACCCAGTAATGGAGAAGGCGCAACCATTAAAGTAGCCATAAACGACTGTATGTAACAAATGGCAAAGATTAATACTGTACGTATGTGTACAATAGCAATACATACACATATGTACATGTATGCAAACACACACATGTACACTGCCCTCCACACACATGTACAATAAATACCCACCACAAACATGGAAGTTGACACGCCCAACACCACACAAGGCAGAGCTGACCTTGTCAGGTAAGTCCACATATTTGTGGCTGTTGTTGGAGGGGAAGATGTTGACACCAGAGGTGAGCAGAGACTGCAGGGGCAGGAAGGACAGGAGACAGACCAGGTCTGGTCACCAGCTGTGACCTTCTGCACAGACACACAGTACAACTCATTGAGGCAGGCACTAGTCTCACGTGACAGACTCTCCAGGGTGGCGGGGTAATAGGACAAAGTCTCAACCTTATTGAACATCACACATACACACACACACACACACACACACACACACACACACACACACACACACACCTTCATGAGGTCCCTGGTACTCATCCACTGGTCAGCCATTTTGTTCAGGGAGGGTTCCTCCCCCTCCCCCTCCCCCTCCTCTCCCTCTGTTGGCACTGGCTTTGGCTGTGGCAGAAGACGACACTTGTCCTCCTGAGGAGGAGTGTGCATGTGTGAGTGAGGAGGGTGGAGGGTGACTAGAGAGCATCTCACACTGCACCCTCACCCCTCACCTCTCACCCTCAGACAGTACACCCTGCTCCTCACCCTCAATGCACCCTCACCCCCACCCTCACCCTCACACACTGCTGCACCCTCACCCTCACACACTGCTGCACCCTCACCCTCACACACTGCTGCACCCTCACCCTCACACTGCTGCACCCTCACCCTCACACACTGCTGCACCCTCACCCTCACACACTGCTGCACCCTCACCCTCACACACTGCTGCACCCTCACCCTCACACACTGCACCAGGACCGCATCAACACACACACACTTTGGTGCTGTGTGAGTGGGGGGGGAAGTGGGTGGGGAGAGAGGAGGTCAGCTGTCCCTACCTTGATCTCCACCTTGACCTGCAGGTGAGCCCCGTTGACGGTGAGCAGTGTGCTGTCAGTGCTAGAGGGGCTCAGCTGCCAGGAGCGGTAGGGCATGTTCCAGTGGCGGTCAGCCAGGAGGACCAGCGGGGAGAAGGAGGGGACCTGGCAGGAGAAGGTGCCCTCCTCTGCAGGAGAGGGGAGGGGAGGGGCACTGCATTTCATCTGCACACCCACTCACATCCACTCACACTTTGTCAATGGTGTGAGCTTGTGTTTAATTTACACTGCACCTCAACTTCATGGACCACAGGTGACCCACTCCACCCACCCATGTTGACGTCCACCCCACCCCCACGCCCACCACACCCATGTTGATGTCCATCCCATCCCACCCACCCATCAATGTTGACGTCCACCTCATCCCCAGCCCCACCCACCCATCAATGTTGACGTCCACCTCATCCCCAGCCCCACCCACCCATGTTGACGTCCACCCCCAGTACACTGTTGGTGGTCCAGTACTGGTGCAGTGGGTCCCAACGAGCCACTTTGGGCTCTGAGTTGAACAGGAAGTCGTTAGGAAGCCTGAGGACCAGCAGTGGATAACAGTCATAGCCAATAATGGTTTTAAACACATTCCTTGCACTGTACAACACATACAAACTAATACTGTTTTGGTTGACAGAATGTGTTTTGTGCTGGGAGCATGGCATGGTTTGCAGTACAAGGGCACAGAACACACCCAAACACACTCCTCACACATCTCCATAGCTGCTCTCACTTGGACGTGATGTTGACGGGTGGTCCTGTCGTGTTCCCTGGTGTCTGTGGGGGCTGCCCCTCCCCTGCCCCTCCCCCCTGCAGCTGCTGCTGTCCGTTGGCTGCGGTTGAGGCACCTCGGGTGTCAGGAGGGTAGGGGAACAGCGAGAGGCCACCCTCAAGAACTGGACGACAGGGGAGCAGTTTGGAACACAATGTAGTGTGTATGCATTGTCAGTGGGTAGAGGAGGGCAGAGGGAGAGGAGGTGGAAGGATTGGACTACAGAGAGAGTTGAACACATTTCTGATGTAGCATGTGCAATCCCAAACACATGACATCTCGCATGCAACTTTCACACATTGTGTGCATACGTACATGCGTGAAAAGGTGTGATGCAAGGATGCACTCAACCTTGCCCCGCCCACCTTGCTGGAAGGTCCATGCCCCCACTGTCTTGCTCTGTGGAGGCAGTCTCAGCAGCTCAAACTCCATCACACCTCCAGCCACCATCATGGCCCTCATGTCCACCTCTCCTTCTTCCAGGAGGGGGTCATCATCGTCCTCCCCCAACCCAGGGGTAGGAGACACTGCATCTGGTGGACCTTGAGGGGAGGAGTCAGGTGCCCCTCCCCCTGCCACTCCCCCTCCTCTTTGACACCATTCTCCTGGATGGGGGTTAGTAATAGAAATACATACTTATATATACATTATGCATCTGCATACTATCAATGGTACACACATGGATCTACGCACAGCCCATGAGAGAACTCACATGCACACCTACAAACAGGTTAAAATTGATCTTTACACACAGTGCATACGTACAGGTATACTTGTGTGTGTGTGTGTGTGTGTGTGTGTGTGTGTGTGTGTGTGTGTGTGTGTGTGTGTGAGTGTGTGTGCGTGTGTGTGTACGGTACCATCCACTGTGTCCAAAGCCACCAACCTGTGTCTCCCTATTCTCCTCCTCCTCCTCCTCCCTTCCGTTCACTGCATGGGCTGCCCCAGCAGAGCCGACCTTTGACCCCACTGTCACTGACTGCAGCAGACCACAGAGAGGGACACGTAAATAGAGGGTCATCTCATGACATGTAGCAGTTTAGGTGACTACTGGTATTAAAGTTAAACTTCTTCAACACCTCAGAAGGCTGTTACTAGACTGGGTCACTCTGATCGAGACACCCCTACCACACGTGGATATATCAACCACTACTGCACCAGGAGCACACGACACAGATAGACACATGCACACGCGCACACACACACACACACACACACACACACACACACACACACACACACACACACACACACACACACACACACACACACACACACACACACACACACACACACACACACTTCACACAACCTTCTCATCCTCTGCAGCAGTAGCCAGCTCCTCCCCCACCCCCTCAGGTTCCGCTGTAGTCTTGGAAGGGGGGCGTGATGAAGACTTGCCGGTGCGGCTGAGCGGGGTGTAGACATCATTCTTGGTCATTTGTAGCCGCACAATGATGTCAGCCAGGAGGAGGGGCTTTGGAATCTCCACGGTAACCTCTCGCTCTTTGAAAGTGAATGACTTCACCCTGTGAAGCAGACAGTAGTCACAGGGTGCCATGAGAGGTTGGACCAGCATGGTCTGTGCAACACGCTGTCAGCTCAAGCAGACAGCAGTCACAGGGTGCCATGAGAGGTTGGACCAGCACGGTCTGTGCAACACGCTGTCAGCTCAAGCAGACAGCAGTCACAGGGTGCCATGAGAGGTTGGACCAGCATGGTCTGTGCAACATGCTGTCAGCTCAAGCAGACAGCAGTCACAGGGTGCCATGAGAGGTTGGACCAGCAGGGTGTGTGCAACACGCTGTCAGCTCAAGCAGACAGCAGTCACAGGGTGCCATGAGAGGTTGGACCAGCACGGTCTGTGCAACATGCTGTCAGCTCAAGCAGACAGCAGTCACAGGGTGCCATGAGAGGTTGGACCAGCATGGTCTGTGCAACACGCTGTCAGCTCAAGCAGACAGCAGTCACAGGGTGCCATGAGAGGTTGGACCAGCATGGTCTGTGCAACACGCTGTCAGCTCAAGCAGACAGTCAGTAGTCACAGGGTGCCATGAGAGGTTGGACCAGCATGGTCTGTGCAACACGCTGTCAGCTCAAGCAGACAGCAGTCACAGGGTGCCATGAGAGGTTGGACCAGCATGGTCTGTGCAACATGCTGTCAGCTCAAGCAGACAGCAGTCACAGGGTGCCATGAGAGGTTGGACCAGCACAGTCTGTGCAACACGCTGTCAGCTCAAGCAGACAGCAGTCACAGGGTGCCATGAGAGGTTGGACCAGCATGGTCTGTGCAACACGCTGTCAGCTCAAGCAGACAGCAGTCACAGGGTGCCATGAGAGGTTGGACCAGCACGGTCTGTGCAACACGCTGTCAGCTCAAGCAGACAGCAGTCACAGGGTGCCATGAGAGGTTGGACCAGCACGGTGTGTGCAACATGCTGTCAGCTCAAGCAGACAGCAGTCACAGGGTGCCATGAGAGGTTGGACCAGCATGGTCTGTGCAACACGCTGTCAGCTCAAGCAGACAGCAGTCACAGGGTGCCATGAGAGGTTGGACCAGCATGGTCTGTGCAACATGCTGTCAGCTCAAGCAGACAGCAGTCACAGGGTGCCATGAGAGGTTGGACCAGCACGGTGTGTGCAACACGCTGTCAGCTCAAGCAGACAGCAGTCACAGGGTGCCATGAGAGGTTGGACCAGCACAGTCTGTGCAACACGCTGTCAGCTCAAGCAGACAGCAGTCACAGGGTGCCATGAGAGGTTGGACCAGCACAGTCTGTGCAACATGCTGTCAGCTCAAGCAGACAGTAGTCACAGGGTGCCATGAGAGGTTGGACCAGCAGGGTCTGTGCAACACGCTGTCAGCTCAAGCAGACAGCAGCCACAGAGCATGGTGTGATTGCTTGAAGGGCAGTCCACCACAGTCAGCACAACATGTACAGACACACAGGCACACTACCACTTACACAGACTGACACACACAACACACACGTCTAACAGCCCACATAGACTTACACACACGTCTAACAGCCCACACAGACCTACACACACGTCTAACAGCCCACACAGACCTTGGGTTCTTTGCCAGGTTCCCCCAGAGGCCAAGCGTGTACCCAGGGATGGTTCTCTGCACCAGGGCATTGTCAGTCTCAGCGTCAATGTACGTGTCCACACACTTCAGGCAGCGAGTAGAGGAGGAGGAGGAGGGGGATGAGGAGGAGGATGAGGATGAGGAGGAGGATGGGGGGAGGGGGAGGAGGAGGGGGAGGGGGAGGAGGAGGATGGGGGGAGGAGGTGGAGGAGGGGAACAGCCACACAGTGAGCAGCGTCTCCATGCGTACACCACAGTGACCCCCCCCCCCCCCCCCCACAAGGGAGCCCCAATGTGGCTTTATGATGGAGGACACCGACTGCACCAGTTACACAGATCCCACGAATATGGAGGGTGATTAGTGCCAAAATTAGGCACCAATACTGTACTCGCTAATGGTGTACTTGTGAACGGTGACTTCACCCTTCAAACAGTGTGCACCTGCGTATGCACTTTTGAACGATGAAAATCACCCTTCAAACGGTGTGCATCTGCATATGCACTTTTTAAGGGTGAAATTCACATTTGAATTGTGTGTCTACTAGTTTGAATTGAGAGTGGAACCTTTCCTCTTCTTGGAGCAGGGTGCGACCACGCAATGGCTAATTCTTGGATGTGCCAGACAGTCAGAAACACTCTCCCTGATCTCGGCGGCCCCTTGCAGACTGGGATGTGGTTTCTAGTGGTGAAGCAGATGCTTCAGAAGTGAGAGTGGAGCGAGTGCACAGGGACTTACTGGCAAAGGAAGTACGTGAAGAATTAAGTGATGGAGAGAAGGAGGCACTCCCTGCAGTTGCAGAAGCCTATTCAAAGAAAAGGCAGGTTGTAGAGAGTAGCGTGCCTGCTCCACCTTCACTTTTCCAAGCGTGTCTGACTGTACGTAGATGGTCAGGAGGGCAGGCCTCATCTGACATCCCGCATCGACAACAGGCAGGAGGGCAGGCCTCATCTGACATCCCACATCGACAACAGGCAGGAGGGCAGGCCTCATCTGACATCCCGCATCGACAACAGGCAGGAGGGCAGGCCTCATCTGACATCCCGCATCAACAACAGGCAGGAGGGCAGGCCTCATCTGACATCCCGCATCGACAACAGGCAGGAGGGCAGGCCTCATCTGACATCCCGCATCGACAACAGGAGTATTTAATCAAAGCTCGGTTTACAGTACCAGAGATTGCAAAACTAGTTGGTATCTCCGTGAGCACCATTCGATGCCGAATGCTGGAGTACAGCCTTACCGATCGGGGCACGTACTCAGACATTAGTGATGCTGAACTGGATGCTGAAGATGCAAAGGTTCAAAAAGAATTTCCTGGCTGGGGAAATCGTCAATTACATGGATATCTACAGTCTTGTGTGTGGCATTCAAGTTCGGGTTCAGTGTGTTCACAACTCCCAACATTGAGTGGCCAATCATGCGTCAAATGTGCCATTTGCAGAAGAGAAAGTAGGTACATATGTCTAATATACGTATCTAAGGGCAAGGGTGTACTCCAGGATTGGGCGTCGAATGGTGCTCACGGAAACACCAACTAGTTTGGCAATCTGTGGTACAGTAAACTCGGAGCTGTGTACAAGCCTACCTCTGAATTAGGGGCACCTCTCTATACAGAACAGCCAGCTGGGTCCTGTGCTGGCTGCTGTAGAGAGGTCCACTGTATCACACCATGTCAAGTACAGTCGAGTGCAGTGAGGCCAGTTTAGTGTGGTGAGGTGAGATTGATAGCAAGCCCAGAGAGAATGGTCTTTGTGGCTTGGGTGAATGGATCTGGATCAACTCCTGCTGTTACGTACACACATACACAGCTGGAACCTGATTGGCTGTTGCATAGGTACGTACTTACGTATGTATGTACGTGTGTAGGCGGTCACTGTTATATCATGAGATTGAAATCAATAATGGAATTGATGCAGCCATTGCACCTCCCATCTGTGGAACTTCAGGACAACCAGAAGATCACAAAACGGCCACTTGGTAAAAATACAATGCTTCACTTGAAGGAAAAAGGTTTCTAAGCACAAGATCAAGCAGAAGATCACTAACCGGGCAGCGAGGTGGTGAGGTGAGAATACAGTGCTTCATCACAAGGGAAGGGTTTCTAAGCACTTGGAAGAAGCCAACAGCACCATCACAGAAACCACTTCAGCGATGAGTGGCCCTGATAAGCAGAGAAGTAATGTGTGGGGTGAGGGGTGTTGTGTAACCAGCACAAAGGAGACAAAAGGGGGGAGGATCTTGATGGCTGCATAGAAAGTGCACACAGCCTGAGCAAGGAGAACATCCCTCCGTCATGGCCTAACACTGAGGCACTCGGCAAGTGTCTCTCTACTCTCTGTCCGCAATTTTCAGTCTGTTGTATGCCGATCAGCGATGAGCAATACTCTGTATGGCTTATCATCAACATTCATTGCAATGGGGGCTGATCAAACAGAGCAGGACTTTCCACATATGGTGACTTTCACCTTCCCATGCAAGCCACAATATATGTTCAGTGCACTGCGTAAATTTCAATGACCTGACAATACACACATATGTATGCAATGTCAGGTGACGAATACACATAGTAAATACGTACATACGTACGTACATACATATGGGGTGACACCAGTTGTCCATGGTGGTGGTCATGGTTACCTACAAGGCCTTCCAGAGCAGCCACACCGTCTCCACGGTTCATGCTTCCAGCCACCTAGTCTACGTAGCTGTAAGCCCCAAGGTCTCATTAGTGCAAGAAGGACTAATTCTCTTATGCCATCACACGCTAATGAGGCGCCTGGGCTAGCAGCCCGTCTAGCAGCCAGCCGTCTACAGCAGCCAGAAGGTGGAATCCCACAGGTGAGCAGGGCAGACTGCGTGTGCAGTAAATGTACACCCACACATACTACAGTATGTGGGGGTGCATTGTGCACTGTGTGGTACAGTCCAAACAACAGGGAGAGCCTCACATCCTCTCCGTGTACTTGCAGTGGGGGAGTCACTGAGTGATGTCACAGCCAACAAATGAGCACCACTTAGGACAATGCAATCCACAGCCTTCCTTCAATCTGTACAAACTGACTCACACTTCTGTGGCTAGTGAGCTGTGCTAGCTCCCACCACCATGGCACCTACGTACATACAATAATCTGGTGGAGGCTCGTAGCTGAACATTCCAAATGAACAGCAGAGCACCTTGTACTCTGCAGTTGACAAAGACCTTCGGGTACAAACGTCCTGCATCGTATTGGATTATTGCTACGCATGTTGCTCTGAAACAACTTTGCTGTGCACACACAAATGCTGCATGTAGCTAGTCAACCACTTCGCAAACTGACTCAATGACACTTTGTTTCAGCTGATGAAGATCCCTGGTCCAAATAGTCCTGGGCATTGATCAATATTGGTAATTCCAGGGCTACACTATTCCTCACCAACTTCCCCCACCAGTGACGCATGCTGCAATGCGTCTTTGCATATTCAACACAGCTTGCTAGCCCCTCCTCACCAGAGGACACAGGGTGGTGGGGAGGGGCTACACGGCCAGACCAGCTGCAGATGGTGCGGCCCCTCAGCTCACCTTGAAGACCTCACCAGTGCACCTGTGGACTTTGTCAGCCGCTATCCGGTCCAGCCTGGACAGAGACTGCAGAAAAATGGAGGATGCATGGGCTTATGTACTGTGTGTAACATTAGAGAGGGTTAAAAGGCATACATCTCCTTCACATATGTACGCATGTACATGTGCATGTACGTATGTACATTCACACGGACGCACACATTCATGCACATGTGCGTAAACCCAACACTACAGTGCACTGCAGCTAGGACAGGGGAAGGGCACTTTTTTGGTCTTTGTTAGCGGCTATCTGGTTCAGTCTGGACAGAGACTGCAGTAAAATGGGACGATGTATGGGCTTATGCGCTGTATGTACATAAGCAAAGCATACATACATACATACATACATCTCAATGACTGCACTAGCACGCTTATATATAAGTGCAGCGATAGACCTGAGCAGAACGAGGGGACCTTGCGAGTCCCCAGGGAGTGATTCAATTATGATTAAACTTGCTATTGTACTGTTTTTGCTCCTTTCTCTGTTCTGCATAATGATGAATCAGATGGCAACAGTGAAACAACAGTAACAACAGTGCCGGAAGGTGGATATTTTGGAAGGCCGTGTTGTTAGCAAAGAAAGATGTTTATCAAGCAATGCAGTCATCAATATGGATACCTATCCTAAATCCTGTGGAGTGAGCTCAGGACCACTCTACAAGGGATTTAGGACTTCTGATCCTCAAAGAATGTGATGGGCCCAAGTAGCTACTAAGATGTCACCACTTGTTTCTATGCTTTTTCGGACATTGCTGTACAGTCCAGGTGGCGATTCTGCAAACGTGCAGGACAGTGCAGGCTGGCGCTAATCTATGGTGCACCGAGCAAGCGTGCCAGACAGTACAGCGGACACTGGAAGCATCCATGCTGCATGCAGCAAGCATGCTGGACAGCACAGGCTTTCATGCTGCATATAGCGAAAACGCTGGACAGTGCAGGCATCCTTGCCGCACCAAGCTGGGCATGTGATGCCGAGCAAGCAGTCTTGGCACAAAGAGTGTGTCGCCAGTGCAGGCATCCATGACACAGGGTGGGTGAGCTACACCAAGCAGGCATAGGTGGTCAATAATGCACACAACAGACGTGCCACACAGTGCAGGTGTACAAGTTGGACGGAGCAGAATGCTGCACTGAATGTTGACCGCATCCTGGAGATGACTGGCCAGTTAGGCAAGCAGAGCAAGTAGGACCTGCACCCTGTAGGCTAGTGGAAGAGGGCTACTGGATGCGAGACTGACTAGTCTGGGCGGCCAAACAGGCAACACGTGCAGGCGGCACAGAGCCGGTGTGCTACGTACATGAAACAGGTCTGCTGGAGAGCTAAATGACCAGTTTGTACACAATGCAGGCAGTGCATGCATGCTGCACAGAGCAAGTTGTGAGCAACACAGACTCGAATGCTGCATAGTGCAATTTGTGCTTGATAACGCAAGTCTTGATGCTGCACCAAGCTAGCAGGTGCACCAAGAACGACATGTACTGCACAGACCTGCAGTGCTGCACAGCCACAATGTGTTAACTGAGCTGGCCTGCTGCAATGAGCAGGTGTGCTACAGAGGCAGCCGTTGTTTCTCAGGGACAGCCAGCTACACAGGGCTGCATGTGGTTTATGCTGGCAGACCTGGCCAGCTAAATGCACAAGGTATGGTGCACTCGGCAGAGGCAGCCAGCTACATTGAGCTCCATAGCATGGTAGACTGGCCAGGTAGCTCAACAGCGGCGGTGTGCTAGACAAGGCAATCCAGTCATAGAGTTGTAGCGTGACACACAGGGTTAGCTGACTACGCTATTTTTACACGCTTGACAGCCAGCAAGTCATACGGGACTGGCCCACTGAGCCCAGTCAGCTTGCCACACACAGGTGGCATGTTAGGGAGAGTCAGTTAGCCACACAAAGGTGGCATGTTAGGGAGAGTCAGTTAGCCACACAAAGGTGGCGTGTTAGGGAGAGTCAGTTAGCCACACACAGGTGGCATGTTAGGGAGAGTCAGTTAGCCACACACAGGTGGCATGTTAGGGAGAGTCAGTTAGCCACACACAGGTGGCATGTTAGGGAGAGTCAGTTAGCCACACACAGGTGGCATGTTAGGGAGAGTCAGTTAGCCACACAAAGGTGGCATGTTAGGGAGAGTCAGTTAGCCACACAAAGGTGGCATGTTAGGGAGAGTCAGTTAGCCACACAAAGGTGGCATGTGACACAGGACCAAATAGCTAAACTGCATTGGCATGCTAATGAAAAAGTAACCGTGCAGAGTTGCCATGCTAGGAAGAACCAGCTGGCTTCGCAGTGTTGGTGTGCAAGGCAGTGCCAGTTGGCTATAGAGTGCCGGCAGGCTAGCAAGGGCCAGCTAGCTGTACAGAAGTGATGTGTGAAACGGACCCCACTACCCGCGTGAGATTAGCTTGCTGAGCGGAGCCGTCCAGCTACAGGAGTAGGCTTGAACAAGCATGCTTATAACAGTCCCTATGGATGTACCGCGCATGCTAGAAAGAGCTGACATGCTACCCACAGCTGCCTGGTGTGTTAAGGCAGTGCATGTAAGCTAGACAGCATAAAGCCTGCGGAAAACATGCCATACATAAGAGCCAGTGTATGTACGTGACGCAACCAGCATGTTACACCGAGTGCACACACGTGCTGTGTGGAGTAGGCGTGCTAAAGCTAGGTCAATTCAGTAACCGTAGTGGGCGGCCTGCTAAATAGAGCGGCACAGAGTGAGGGTGCCACCAGTGTGCGTAGGAACTGATAATTAACTGACACTGAACTGTTCTCACACCACAGGGTGTGAACTGAAGTTATATTCCATAAAACAATATAATAGACAAAACAGGTGTGGGGAATCACACAGCAAAAGTGACACAGAGTGAATTAAGGCATAATGTAGAGCTAGCCTGCACACCCATATACAGTAGGTCTGCTACACCCAATGAGCACAGGGTAGCGATACATTGTGCTACACGAGGGAGTGTAACACCAGGAGCAGGGATGGGACAGAAGGGAGCAGGGCACCACACTCAGCAAGCGTGCTGCAGGCCTCCTACGCAGGGCAGGCAGGTCGTGCCACTGCATGTGAGCTAAACTGGAGCAGACACAGGCCATGCTCCCAGCAATTTGTATAGAATGGATGTGCCAGGCCTGAGCTTGCAGCTGCTGATGTGTGGCCCAGCTACCATCCTAAGCTGAGCAGGTGTGCTGCCTGGACCACCTTGCATAATCATACAAAATATACCCCATATAATGCTAAAAGAGGAAATAAGGAAAGAAAAAAGAAAAAAGAATGGGAAAGAGCAGTCATCCACAGGGTGGATGTGGAGTTTGAGTGCACACAGAGCACATACACCAAAACAGGTGAACCACACAATGCAGTTGCTATCCAGAGCAAGTGTGCCAAGGAAGGCCCTGCCATCTTTCAGCACAGAACATATATATATCTGTGCTTCGTAACATTTTTGTGAGGTGGAAGTGCAGCGGAGACACAAAGGAACCTGTCTGCATGTTGCAAGAGACTGCATGATAACTTGGGAATGCAGCAGAAGTGCAAGGCTACACAGCCCAGGAGGGCCCACACCAGGGACATATATACCACAGGTGTGCTGCACATGGTACGTGAAATAAAATATGCCATTTATAACATGGGTCATGCATGGCAGAAAGGCTGCTACACCTTGCCGGCTAAAATTGAACGACCACCCAATGGGTGTGCGTAGTGGACAGTCGTCGCTGAAGCTGAGCGGCTTATGCTAAGGGACCATCCAATGCAGTGTGCTACGTGCGCCAAGTGGGCACATGACGCTGAGCGGTGCTGTATGGCATGTGAACTACACCATTCAGGTGTTCTGCAGGGCGGATTGCAGGCTATACAGCAGTGTGTGTGTTGTGCAGATTAAGGCTAGCTCTTGCACTGCAGATTGAGGCATACTCTGCAAGCCACACCCTGCAGATGTGTCCCACAGAGTAAGGCTATGCCAATCAGATGTATAGTGTCAACCGTACATGTGCCACAGGCAGTGAGGCAAGCGTGCTGCACAAAATGCCAGAAGTGCCTGGGAGCAAGCGTCCACATTGAGCTAGGGTGCAGTAACATGTGGCACATGGGTCAACTAGCCAGGTCCCCTTCTGCACCGCGGAGCACGGAAGAGCACGGCAACCAAAGTTAAAAGTGAGTGTCATTGTTCCGTGGGTCACATCTCGCCAACACACGCAAAAGTAACGAGCAGGACCGTGGTGCCCAGTTGCCTCCAACGGCTCCTGCGTGTACGGCAGTAAATAGACACGTGCTTGAGCACCACGCATGCGCAGCTCCCTGCTTCCATGAAGTTCCTACGCACGGGCATTTCGAACGCCTGCCATTAACTATGTTCAACTTTGCTAAACTACGTTACATACACACATACACACACACACGCACACACACACACACACACACACACACACACATCTCATCACACCACTGCATGCATGGGGCTTCAGGCTAATCCTCCTAGTGGTGTACTGTACGTGGCTACACACACAGACACACGTTTATACATTAATTCGCCAGTCCACCCACCAGCACTGCTGTGCCAGGGGAAGGCCACACACGGTAGATCTCCCACCTCACCAGAGGGGGAGGGAACTGGAGGGGCGGGGCCAGAGGAGGAGGGGCAGATAAAAGGAGACATTAACGTACGTACTTGGTGTGTGTGAGCAACCAACTATAGTCACATTGTCCACTACCAATTCACAGTCTCACACAACACACGTTCATACATTGCTACCACGTCCCCTGACAGCTCCACTCGGTCTATATACCACGGCGGACCAGCTCACCGTGGACCTTGCACGGAGGGCACACCAGTCCCCCGGTCGTCTTGTTGATGAAGACGGTCTGAGAGGTCTCCCTCTCGCACAGCGGACAGGTCAGGGTCAGAGCGGCGTGGTGGCCTTCCTTGTGTAAGAGCATAGATGTTCTATCTATGGTAGGAGCTTGTTCGCCTCCAGGAACCGCTTCACCGTCGACGGCGAGAGGACGGCTTAAACAGCACTCACATCTTTTCGGTCAAATCCGCCACTGCATGCACTGAGGTCACAGTCACAGGGAAGATGTCGATTGGGCCGCCCAAGAATCGATGCGGAAGGTTACTGGAAACTTTGCCGTTTGCGCGCGAAAGACCGCCATTTTGTCTGAGAAAACGCAATCATTCACGTGACACAACATCTACATTATTTACACTGTATCCACTGCATGCACTGCATGGACGAATACATACACTAGACAGAGGACAACATCTGTAGTCCAGTTCAACTGACTCCAGTGGGTCTACAGCGAGGGAAGGTGAAGACATTACTGTGACAAGCCTCTCTCAGTGTGCAGCGAAGTACAACCACCGTGAGTTTGAGGTCTAGCTAGCTATGCACATTACTCTACTGATGTGATGACTCAGTGACAGGTGCAGTGGAGAGGAGGTTGGTGTTGTGTGCTCAGATCAAGAGTCTGAGTCAACCAGCTAGCATCTCACACGGCACAATGATGGCAGTTACAAGTGACAATGTCATCCGCTGTGTAACTCACTGTAGCTAGGTGACACGGTGACACACATGCTTGTGTGCTAAGTTTTCTGCAATGACTGGAAATCCCGTTTTCCTCACTGCCTCCACTACAGTCTGCCAAGTGCGAGGGAGGGTCCCTGTTCCTGCCTGGTTGGAGGTCCACCTGCCCAGCAGGTCCAGCATGCAGTCGTCTGATCTGCCGCCATTATCTAACCTAATGGCCTCCATGGTTTGGTAGTCCACGCGCAGGAAGGTACCAAAGAGCCGCCATTTTGCATTCAGTTGGTGGTTGAGAGCTTCAAGAATGTCTGCAGGCAAAGGAAGAGGAGGGAAGGAGGTGGTCTTGTTGTGCTGTGAAGCAACTGCAGTTCTACCACAGACTCACCGGCAGTGTCAGGTGGTGGAGGTGTGGCAACACCAGGGTCTGCTACCACAGAGGGTTGGGGGGGGTAGGGAGGAGGGAGAGGAAAGGCATGAAAATGGCTTGCATCCCGGTCACATTCCATATACTGTACATTAGATATACCAAGAACAGTGTGGTGGTCAGAACCTTCATATGTGTATAGGGGTTCACACCCACATGCAGTACACATGTTATAGGTCTACCACAGACTCACCTCTAGGATTGATTGGTGCTTGCTGAGGAGGGCTGGGGAGGGACAGCGCCACTGGAGACAAGGGAGAGGTGCACATACAGTGGGTTGAGATAGCATGGTGTCCGGTCAGCACTGCATGGGTGAATGTGGAAATGATGCATCCTGGTCCCATTCCATTCACATTAGCATTAGATATACCAAGCGCGGGGACGGTGAATAGGTCCAGTAACATTGTCATATCATCCCTTGTACTGGAGAGGCTACGCTGCCAATGAACAAACACATGTGGTATAAACGTGAAGGGATAAATCGCACGTCAGACACTACTGCAAAGAGATGGAGTCATGACCTGCAGCGTCTCCTTTGGCGGAGACCTGTTGGGTATGGGAACAAATTCTCAGTGTTATGAGCAGGAGAGTGCTCGAAGTGTTCACGGATTGAAAAGACCAGCTGTGCGTCAGTGAGGCCTAGTTAGGCAGCTAGTATGTATCCATCGTCATACGCTTACATATGTACGTGTGTTCAGCCTGTTCATTTAGCTATACGGGATACAAAAAGAACCGAATTGAAGCATTCGAATGATTACGCGTTGCTTTACAATTCAAATGCTGCACCCATAGTGTAATAGACCACGGCTAACGTTTTGTGTGGGGCGGCTAAATCCATAGATACAGTGAGATACAGCGGCGGGAAGTGCCCAAGAGTGCATCTAAATCCCACACATGATGCACCTGTGGCCAGTTTGTGGCTTTTGGAAGGCATGTCAAATCACAGTCACCTCTCAGTCAGATCTCTCTGAACACACAGGATAGTGCTTGTGTTCATGTACCACCGCAACAGGGAACTAAACCAGGAACCACTTCATGAGCATCACTATAACATTACTGTAGGACAACACTTGTGTGTGCATACATGCACACACACGCACACACACACACACACACACACACACACACACACACACACACACACACACACGCACACACACACACACACACACACACACACACACACACACACACACACACTCGCTCACATGCACACAGTGTCAAGTAACACAGTGCTGGAGAGACCTTACCAGTTGAAGTAGCCTGTGCTTTCTTGGAAGTCGGAGCAGTTTGACAAGTGCCAATGGGAGGGTGGGCACTGCTTGGGGTCTCTGAACCTGCCAGTGCACAAACCAGTCACAGTGCATCACACTCCACTCCACTGCACACACTGCCTAACCCTAGCCTTTTCATGACCATCACTACTGGTCTGCTGTCGTCCAACACTTGTGTGTGCATGCAATCCCTGGACTTTGGGGCTCAGCACACACAAGTGGTATGGACATGCTCCTCAAAGCAGTCCCAGTGGGAGGGGCCCTACTGTAGCTGGGGTGTGTCAATGAATGAGGTGGGTGGAGTGTGAACTAACCTGTTTGAGAGGGTGGGATTCCCCCTGATCCCGCCCTCTTCAGAGTACAGCCAGTGTGCTGTCTCTCTACGACAGCCTGTTGGGGGAGAGAGGAAAGCACTTCTGTGAGTGAGGGAGAAAGCAACTTCTTACAGCAGTTGAGCAGTCAACTCACATAATGAGACATGTTCTGGAACAGATCACATTCTGATCTGCTAAGATCCCTCGCAGCCGTTATCCTCGGGCAGCGTACAGTTTTATTGACGCGACCCACCTTCAGCTCAGCAAAGTGTGGGGCTTCAGGAGTGTCACATGGAGTACGACATTCCTGGCATGTCTGCCCGAGGACCAGGTAGGGGCTCTTCACACACTCACTGCAGGGCCCGCTCCGAGGGTCCTTGGCGGACTTGCTGTGGAAGAGGAAGCAGTACGAGTCTGCAATGGCTTCTATGACGGTGTCACGGTATTCTCGATATTCGCCTTCGTGGCGATCCATGCTCACACTGATGTGGGTGGCATGATCGAACAGAGTTACAGTTCCCTTTGTTCCTACAGTGAACATCAGACGCTTTCGAGAGATAGACTTGGTGAATATCTGCCACCCCGATGCATTTTGCAAACGTGCGCTCATTCCTGTGAACACCCCACAAGGAATGAAGAATGTGCTCTCGAACGTGACGGCAAAGCCTAGCGACTCCTCCTGTGGACCAGTACTGACTCCTGATGGGGCTGCATCATCTGGTGAGGAGGTCAGTACTGACGGGACAAAGAGAACCCTGCCTCCCTCCTGTGACTTGATCTCTGCTCCAATGAAGAGTTGCACCATGAGGTCCATGAAGTGGTCGGGGTTGAGTTGAACCCCAAGCTCTCGAAGAGCATCCCTTGTCAATTTCCCTTCATGCTTTAGCAGGATTTTGTCACCTCCCTTGACCTCTTCAAACTGCACTAGATACAGTTTGGAAATGTTCTCAAAGAGGTGCGAGGGATTGGTGAAGACCAGGCAGGCACTCTCCTCAGTGTGCCCCACATCAGCCCCACAGAGGTGAATGAGGAGACCCAGAGCATGGAAGTAGGTCACCATGGTGTGAAACTCCCCGACGTCGGTAACAGAGCCTTCCGCTCTGCACCTTTTATACAGCTCACTGTATGAGTAGAATGGCTTCTCGCTCTGGCTCAGCTCCAACAGCTGGTGGAGGTACCACCTCACGGGGACGTCTACCTTGACAGCATCTTCCTTTGCCTGCTTGGTGATCCTCCCCTTGAGGTTCTTGGTGGCACGGCAGTGCTTACATTTACAGCGCTTATCTGACTGATGACTCTTGTCAACATAGAGTTTATTGTTGACAGGAAAGAACATCAGCTGGGATTTCTTGTTTGGAACTATGGCTGATTCTAAAAGGCGTGATTCCAGCTGCAATACTTTCTGCAGTATTACATCGGAAGCCTTCAATTTCTCATCTGCATCCTTTTCATCCAGTTTATCAAGGTGAGTGCCCACCAATATAACGCGGGGCTTACTCTCACTCATTACATGTGGGAGAAGTGGAACCTTCCTGTCAGCAAGCGAACGCACTGTCATTGCAGAGCGTGTAACCATCTCAGCAAGGGAGAGGGCGGATTTAGCTGCGTACATCGTATTTCCTTCGGTGGAGCACAGCTCATCTGTAGGGCATTCCGTCAGCTCCTCTGTAACATTGAATACATTTAGGTAGATGGCTGGTATGGTGACGAAGAGTGGGAGGATATCGTGGTATGCTAGCTGGCCCCCACAGTCTAGGAACTGTAGGAGATGTGCATCGGACAGGGCAACATCAGCTAAATCAGGGTTCTGCAATTCTCGGTATATTCGACGACTCATTAACGCAACAGAGTCGAATTTATCTACCGAAGGCTGAATGCCTGCTTCACGGTGCATGCTTTCATGTGTGCTGGGTAGAATGACCTCCTCAGCTGCTGCCTCATGTGAGCTGTGTAGAACGCTGTCATCGGCTTCTGTCTCACGTGTGCTGGGGAGGTTGATATCCTCGGCTCCTGTCTCATAATCCACTGGCTTCTGTGCGGTCCTGCTCCAAGCTGCTATTGTATCCCGCAGGTGTGTGAGTAGACTGAGTATTCCACTGTCATTGTTCACCAACACCCACTTATTCTTTGTTACCAGAAACATACGGTTTTCATACCTACTCTTCTCAACTACTTTCTGTTCCATTGCATCATCTGACTCATCTGATGATGATGCGTCTTCTGACTCTGACGAATCCTCATCGCTTGGGTCAGCTCCCGAGGGTGGAACATGACCAACCTCACCTGGCGATGCTGCACTACCAGACGGACACACACTGACTGTTTCTGCCGTCTTCATCACTGGAGTGCTACTGCTGACCTCAGGTGGTTCCAGCTCAAGGAGGTGGTGACGCAGTGCAGTCTTGCCAGCCCGGGGAGGGCCAATGGTCATGGCCTTGGAAACATGGAGGGTGATGGTGGGATTGTCTCTGATGGCTTTGTGGTAAAGTGTGGAGCAATCCCCCTCTGTGAAACCTAGAATACAAGGCAGACATGTAATAATAATTCAGTAACAGAGTAAACATTCTCTGACATGAAGTGTCAATAGACAAAGGGTATGTACGTATGTACACTAACAGTGTACAGACACATGCACATGCACACAAATGCACACACTGTGCAAGTGTCCACACTCTTGCTACAGTGTATGGTAGTCAAGAAGGCTTTGAATATCATGGCATCCATGCACACATATGCACAGTGTGCAATTGTCCACACTCATGTACACTAACAGCATACAGATGGACACACACACACACACACACACACACACACACACACACACACACACACACCAACACACACACACACACACACACACACACACACACACACACACACACACACACACACACTTGCTACAGTACCGTTGTGGTGGTCTAGAATATGTTGAATGCACAAGTACAGGCAGACCAGACTGACGTTGGCAGTGGTTAGTGTTGGCAGTGCGTGATGCAACATGTCAGCATCACCTCTCCTCATATTGGTGGTGGGAACCAACATGGACAGACAGACAGCAACTCAGCACTCACCCTTCACTGCGGCTGGCTCTGGTTCTTCATGAGGATCTGACTCTCCTTCGGCAGGCTCAGAGGGGATCTGCATGGTTGGGGAGAAGGAGGCACAAGTCACGTCTTGGTGGGTGGGGACTAATGACTTGTGGGAGATTGGACTTGCATTACTGACCTTTGACCGCTGATGCTTGGCCTCCTCTTCCACTTCCTCTGAGCTCAGCTTTGTGTGGCTCTGGGAGTCCTCTGAATCAGTGGAATATTCAGGACTTGTCAATGTATCACCTGGCAATCCATGGGTCTGGGTGCTCCCTGGACCACTTAACATCCCTGGATGTAGGATGGACATACAGGAGGATGACACCTGGTGTTTGCTGCAGCTCTTCTGCATCTTACACAACAGCACAGAGCACACAGTCTAACACATGCAGTTACTGCAGATGGTACAGAGAGAGCTGCAGTAGGTCTGGCCTGACCAGGGGCAGACTCTCCGAGCAGTGTGTAGTGTGATAGTCACACACCACATGTGAGAGTTGTGGACAGTCTTGTCACAACCCCAGCAACCTGAGCTCCCTCTCTGTGCATCACCACATGTGTAGTGTAATCAAACATGGTCCAGACATGGTCACATGACCAGACCACTCCCACTGGACACAATGGGCTAGAGGTGGTCTTAGAGTCTCATGTCTGATGCCTACCCTTTAGGTGCCTACCCTATTCCTGTAACTCCAGCTAGACTGCAAGTTGGCATAATGCAGTACTTCGAAACTTCGCAAAGTGTGTTACTATAGTATAACTCACTCTCAAGCTCCTCCTCCACTTGGCAGCCATGTTTATCCATCACTTGACAGGCTTCCTGCACTACCTCTGCAGGTTTGGTTAACAGGACTTGATTAAGATGGTCCTCCCACTCCCACCACCTCTTCCTAGCCACCTCAGAGCACTCTTCTGCTGTTAGGAGGTGTCTAGCAAAGAGCTCATTCAGTGCTGCAGGGTGGGAATAGGTTTACAAATCACTTGACCACTCACTGCTTCATGCAGTGTGCTGTGTACACATTTTCACTACACAGTATACACTCAACAGTTGGACACATGTAAATGCTATGTAGTCTGACGGCCAATGATGCAACATATCAGTGATGTTGCATCACTCAAATACTCACTGATAGGAGAGAGAGAAGTGTGGACACTTCTGTGGTTGTCACACAACAGTGAAAAGGTTATGCTGTTATTGTCACATTTCGTCATCACAGCCACACAACTTGTCACACAACAAGTGTAAGCCTATCTATGTACTGTGACATAACAATGGCCGCCACAGTGACAACGATACTGGTAAAGGAAGTGTTGAACATGCAAATAAGTTTAAACAGTGGCTTCTGGAGGACAACTACGCGCATTACTGTGAAAATACTGTACTATAGAATGCCGACCTCTCAACTACAACTTCTTTGCTTCCCTGTTTCCCACCGTGAACTTACCATAGTCCCTAGCACATAGCCCTATTCTACACACATACAGTAGGCAGAAGGTGAACCGTGGGTATTCTAACATGGACAGCTGTTTACAGAACATGTAAACACTGGCAACATGGCTGACCATGTACTGTAACAGTGAGGTATGGGATACTCAATGGTCTCTGTTGGCACACACAAGCAAATCAGCAAATGTGGCTGACCATGTAAGTGGCACGAGCACATGCATGGAAGTGATAATTAGGAGTAGTTGGGAGGAACGTTACACTTGGGACAACTTGTTTAGTGCAAACAGCAGCAGTAGTCGCCCACGCATTATACCGTTGGTCGGAAATTTTGGCGGGGGATGCATTTTGGCGGGGAATTTATTTTGGCAGATTGGTGGTTTTGAGATCAATCCGCCAATATTTCATCCACCAAAAAGTATAAGTATAGTATAATACTAATATGAGCAAAGTGTGCTACTATAGTATAGCTCACTCTTCAGCTCCTTCACAGAGCAGCCATGTTTCTTCAGCACTTGACAGGCTTCCTCCACTACCTCTGCAGGTTTGGTTAACAGGACTTGATTAAGATGGTCCTTCCACTCCCACCTCTCCTTCCTAGCCACCTCAGAACACTCTTCTGCTGTTAGGAGGTGTCTAGTGAAGAGCTCATTCAGTGCTGCAGGGTGGGAATAGGTTTACAAATCACTTGACCACTCACTGCTTCATGCAGTGTGCTGTGTTCACATTTTCACTACACAGTATACAACTTCTCCTGGTACAACTCTGACAGTACTGTGTGGGATAGCAGCACTGATACACAGACTGGACACACAAAACATTTCTACACTCTCAACTACGACTTCTTTGCTTCCCTGTTTCCCACCATGAACCAGACCAAGGAACCAGAAAGTAACACCCCTCCTACCACTACCCCACAACACAAACTCCGTCGGAATAGGTGTGATCAGTATAGGCAATGGCAGCACCAAACAATGGAACAACTAGCCTTACCAAATGGTAAGAACCTACGGAGATAAAGTACTCTGTGGATTATGATGAATAAAGCACTCAAAATTCCTTCAATCCACCCACGCAAGTCAATCTATACTGCTATAGTGTACAATGACTTGTGTATAATTATGTATTTGAAGCAACACGATATCTCCCTACTACACACACACAACACGCACACACATGCATACGTACACAGATACATACTGTACATACGTACATACACATGTAGACACACACTGTAGCCACATTATATGCATCCAATTAACAATGAACCATAATGCCCCACACAGCATGGGTTAGATGAGGTCACTAACTTCTCCTGGTACAACTCTGACAGCACTGTGTGGGATAGCAGCACTGATACACAGACTGGACACACAAAACATTGCTACACTATGCTAATACCAAAGCTCTACAATGTGTGTGGGTATACAGTCACTGCTGAAGGTTCTGTGGTGAGAAAGTGCTGAGTGGAAAAAAAACATACAAGCGTGTTAAACACCTAATCACATAATAAAACATGGCAGCATATACAACATGTATGGAGTGGGTCAAATCCTAGAGTGCCGAGGAAGCCAGACAAAATTGCAGCGTACAAATCATGTCACCATACCTAGTCCCCATTGCAACCATACTCACAGGTGTCTGCTTATGGACAACTAATGTCAGTGACATTATCATGTATCATTGTCATATGTCAGTGTCAGTGTGACCAACCTCTGTCTCATTTTGACCACATACAGTGCACAGTCAGTGAATGGAGGGTAAGATCAGAAGTGTGGAGAAGTGTGTCTACACAAGCTGATGACTGAAACATAGCTTACTTTTGATTCCCCTAGCAGTGATGTCATACCACCTGTCTCTAAATTGCTGTGTAGAAATCGTGTCACCATACCTAGTCTCCATTGCAATGATGCCCAATGGTCAGTGACACTATCAAGGGGCGGGATAGTCAATGGTGGCACAAACACAAGCTGCCCAGTCAACTAGCTTGCCACACTCCACAGACCCCACCTTTATCCACAGCACACATCTCCTATACTGCTAGAGTTTTTAGAATAATTTATCTCAACATTGGATGTTTGTTGCTCCTAACGAACTAAAACTCGAGTATTCACATAATTGAATACAGCGGTCAGTTGTGAAGTGAACACCGGAAGTGGATGGAGAAGGGGGACTAGCAGGTGCACTAGACCAGAAGAAGGCACCTTCAGTCATTCTTCACATCAAACAGGCATTAGATGGCATTTGGTTCTGCACCTTTTGTCTGATGTGTCAATGAACTGAGTCTTATGGGATTAGTGGCCATTTTATGACATCATAACCTCACACAAATAATTTGACCATTCAGTTGTTTGTTCGACCCCCACACACACATGCCCAATTAATACATCCATCCTAGTAATACGATAATGCCAATACAGCAAGGTGTGTGCTGTGCTAGTCTGGCTAGCTAGACCATCCCCAACAAAGGGTGGAGGTGTGGAGAGGGAGGGACGGTCTAAAAAACATTGCCATTAGTTTCACACCTTGCCTGTGGTATTGGACCAATCAGATGCTACTGTCAAAGATCCGTGCTAATAGTATTCATGGCTTCTGGTTGATCATCTTCTACCTCTTTCTGACTTTACAAGATCTTGTTAAAGTGTCCAATCCATCTGGTGGCGTACTTACTAGCTCTGCTCTGAACACTTTGTGGTGGTCACAAGCAACCTGGGAACTAATCGTTATGTTTGTTAAACCACCCCTTCCTCTCTGCTCCATGGTGTTTTTGTAAGAGACGGTCTAACCAAACGGGGACGTGCTACTATAGTATAACTCACTCTTCAGCTCCTTTTCCACATAGTAGCCATGTTTCTCCAGCACTTGATGGGCTTCCTGCACTATCTCTGCAGGTTTGGTTAACAGGACTTGATTAAGATGGTCCTCCCACCTCTCCTTCCTAGCCACCTCAGAGCACTCTTCTGCTGTTAGGAGGTGTCGAGTGAAGAGCTCATTCAGTGCTGTAGGGTGGGAATAGGTTTACAAATCACTTGACCACTCACTGCTTCATGCAGTGTGCTGTGTACACATTTTCACTACACAGTATACATTGGACAGTTGGACACATGTAAAAGGAACCAGACAGTAAGACCCCTCCTACCCCTACCCCTGCACTGCTATTCCCATACATCAAGTAAGCACCATTCCCACCATTACCCTACCATAGTCCCTAGCACATAGCCCTATTCTACACACATACAGTAGGTGCTGACATGCAGACCCTCCAGACTGAAACAGCAAGGGTTACGTAGACTGACAGTGAATGATGCAACATATCAGTGATGTTGCATCACTCAAATACTCAGTGGTAGGAGAGAGAAAAGTGTGGACATTTCTGTGATTGTCACACAACAGTGAAAAGGCTATGCTATTATTGTCACATTTTGTCACAGCCACACAACTTGTCACACAACAAGTGTAAGCCTATCTACGTACTGTGACATAACAATGGCCGCCACAGTGACAACGATACTGGTAAAGGAAGTGTTGAACATGCAAATAAGTTTAAACAGTGGCTTCTGGAGGACAACTACGTGCATTACTGTGAAAATACCATACTATAAAATGACTACCTCTCAACTACAACTTCTTTGCTTCCCTGTTTTCACCATGAACTTACCATAGTCCCTAGCACATAGCCCTATTCTACACACCTACAGTAGGCAGAAGGTCTACCGTGGGTATTCTAACATGGACAGCTGCTTACAGAACACGTAAACACTGGCAACATGGCCGACCATGTACTGTAACAGTGAGGTATGGGATACTCAATGGTCTCTGTTGGCACAAACACATGCAAATCAGCAAACGTGGCTGATCATGTAAGTGGCACGAGCACATGCATGGAAGTGATAATTAGGAGGAGCATTTTCACTACACAGTATCCTAGCCACCTCAGAGCGCTCTTCTGCTGTTAGGAGGTGTCTAGTGAAGAGCTCATTCAGTACTGCAGGGTGGGAATAGGTTTACAAATCACTTGACCACTCACTGCTTCATGCAGTGTGCTGTGTTCACATTTTCACAACACAGTATACACTCAACAGTTGGACACATGTAAAAGGAACCAGAAAGTAACACCCCTCCTACCCCTACCCCACAACACAAATTGGAATAGGTGTGATCAGTATAGGCAATGGCAGCACCAAACAATGGAACAACTAGCCCTACCAAATGTCAAGAACCTACGGAGATAAAGCACTCTGTGGATTATGACAAATAAAGCACTCAAAATTCCTTTAATCCGCCCATGCAAGTCAATCTATACTGCTATAGTGTACAACAACTTGGGTATAATTATGTATTTGAAGCAACACGATATCTCCCTACTACACACACACAACACACACGCACATGCATAAGTACACAGATACATACTGTACATACGTACATACACATGTAGACACACACTGTAGCCACATTATATGCATCCAATTAACAATGAACCATAATGCCCCACACAGCATGGGTTAGATGAGGCCACCAACAATAGTCAAGGCTGGTATAGGGTGGACTGGCTCAGCTGTTAGCTGAGCTGACCGTATACACACGGATGGGGAGGGGTGCACGAGCACTCTACCACAAAGGGATAAGTGTGCATTGGGATGAGAGCAGAAGTCTACTACCTATCGTACAGGTCTCTTCCAAAGCGTTTCCTGGTCGTCCTACAAATCCCTTAATAATTTGTGTCAATATCACCATTGTAAAGGGGTGTGGCTTACCCTTCAGCGTTAAACAATGAACGTTTTACTTCTGAAAGTGCTCAATTGGGCCTATTTTAAGATTTTAGGGGGAGCATACCCAATAGTGGGAATTTCTGTGGAACGAGTGTCACACATTTCGCAGATAGATTGCAATTTGCAAAGAGTTTCCCTGCAAACAGTATTATACTCAAGCCAGCCGGTCTACACTGTTCATTGTCAGTGATAGTACTGGCATCTACCATTGCAGGTGTCAGTGAAGCAACAAGAAGGTAATTGACAATGATAAGGTGCCCAGTGTGGAGGAAACTGCTTGTATGTAGTTCTTAGTGCCTCTTGGACCACCAAACCTACTGTACTTTGTGTGTGCATGTGTGTGTGCTGTGTACTATTACTATAGCATTACTCACTCTTCAGCTTCTTCTCCACGCGGTAGCCATGTTTCTCCAGCACTTGACAGGCTTCCTGCACTACCTCTGCAGGTTTGGTTAACAGGGCTTGAGTAAGATGGTCCTCCCACTCCCACCTCCCCTTCCTAGCCACCGCAGAGCACTCTTCTGCTGTTAGGAGGTGTCTAGTGAAGAGCTCGTTCAGTGCTGCAGGGTGGGAATAGGTTTACAAATCACTTGACCACTCACTGCTTCAAGCAGTGTGCTGTGTACACATTTTCACTACACAGTATACACTCAACAGTTGGACACATGCAAAAGGAACCAGAAAGTAACACCCCTCCTACCACTACCCCACAACACAAATTGGAATAGGTGTGATCAGTATAGGCAATGGCAGCACCAAACAATGGAACAACTAGCCTTACCAAATGTCAAGAACGTACGGAGATAAAGTACTCTGTGGATTATGACCAATAAAGCACTCAAAATTCTTTTAATCCGCCCATGCAAGTCAATCTATACTGCTATAGTGTACAGCAACTTGGGTATAATTATGTATTTGAAGCAACACGATATCTCCCTACTACACACACACAACACGCATGCACATGCATAAGTACACAGATACATACTGCACATACGTACATACACATGTAGACACACACTGTAGCCACATTATATGCATCCAATTAACAATGAACCATAATGCCCCACACAGCATGGGTTAGATGAGGCCACCAACAATAGTCAAGGCTGGAATAGGGTGGACTGGCTCAGCTGTTAGCTGAGCTGACCGTATACACACGGATGGGAAGGAGTGCATGCGCACTCTACCACAAAGGGATAAGCGTGCATTGGGATGAGAGCAGAAGTCTACCACCTATCGTACAGGTCTCTGCCAAAGTGTTTCCTGGTCGTCCTACAAATGCTTTAATAATTTGTGTCAATACCACCATTGTAGAGGGGTGTGGCTTACCCTTCAGCTGTAAACAGTGAGCGTATCTCCTCTGAAAATGTCCACATGGGCCTGATTTAGAACTTTTGTATAAACCCCCTGGCCAAAAAGCATTTATCCCTCCAAGGTATACGTAGTGTGTGCATGTGTGGTCAGTACATGTGTGTGTGTGTGTGTACAAATGCAGTTGGTGCATGTGCCACTATCAAGGTGGCATAATGCAGTGCTTGGAACACAACTGGCTGAGTGTGCTACTATAGTATAACTCACTCTTCAGCTTCTTGTTCACAGAGAAGCCATGTTTCTTCAGCACTTGACAGGCTTCCTGCACTACCTCTGTAGGTTTGGTCATCAGGACAAGATCAAGATGTTCCTCCCACTGCCTCCCCTTCCTAGCCACCTCAGAGAACTCTTCGGCTGTTAGGAGGTGTCTAGTGAAGAGCTCATTCAGTACTGCAGGGTGGGAATAGGTTACAAATCACTTGACCACTCACTGCTTCATGCAGTGTGCTGTGTACACATTTTCACTACACAGTATACACTCAACAGTTGGACACATGTAAAAGGAACCAGAAAGTAAGACCCCTCCTACCACTACCCCACAACACACAGTCTGTCAGAATAGGTGTGATCAGTATAGGCAATGGCAGCACCAAACAATGGAACAACTAGCCCTACCAAATGGCAAGGGCCTACAGAGATAAACCACTCTGTGGATTATGATGAATAAAGCACTCAAAATTCCTTTAATCCGCCCACGCAAGTCAATCTATACTGCTATAGTGTACAATGACTTGTGTATAATTATGTATTTGAAGCAATACGATATCTCCCTACTACACACACACAACACGCACGCACATGCATAAGTACACAGATACATACTGTACACACGTACATACACATGTAGACACACACTGTAGCCACATTATATGCATCCAATTAACAATGAACCATAATGCCCCACACAGCATGGGTTAGATGAGGCCACCAAAAACAGTCAAGGCTGGTTTAGGGTGGACTGGCTCAGCTGTTACGTAGCTGAGCTGACTGTATACACACGGATGGGAAGGGGTGCACGAGCACTCTACCACAAAGGGATAAGTGTGCATTGGGATGAGAGCAGCGGTTTACCACCTAGACCAGAAAGTAAGACCCCTCCTACCCCAACCCCTGCACTGGTATTTCCATACATCAGGTAAACACCATTCCCATGGAAACATAATTGAATACGGTGGTCAGCTGTGACGGGAACACCGGAAGTGGAAGGAGAAGGGGGACTAGCAGGTGCACTAGACCAGAAGAAGGCACTTTCATTCTTCACATCAAACAGGCATTAGATGGCATTTGGTTCTGCACCTTTTGTCTGATGTGTCAATGAACTGAGTCTTGTGGGATTAGTGGCCATTTTATGACATCATAACCTCACACAAAGAATTAGACCATTCAGATGTTTGTTCGCCCCCGCACACATGCCCAATTAATACATCCATCCTAGTTAATACGATAATGCCAATACAGCAAGGTGTGTGCTGTGCTAGTCTGGCTAGTTAGACCATCCCTAACAAAGGCTGGAGGCGTGGAGAGGGAGGGATGGTTTAGAAAACATTGCCATTAGTTTCACACCTTGCCTGTGGTGTTGGACCAATCAGATGCTACTGTCAAAGATCCGTGCTAATAGTATTCATGGTTTCTGATTGATCATCTTCTACCTCTTTCTGACTTTACTAGATCTTGTTAAAGTGTCCAATCCATCTGGTGGCGTACTTACTAGCTGAACACTTTGCGGTGGTCACAAGCAACTTGTGAGCTAATTGTTATGTTTGTTAAACCACCCCTTCCTCTCTGCTCCCCGGTGATTTTTAGAGATGGTCTAACAAAACGGGATGTTGTTGAGTAATCACGTAGCATGCAAGGGGGGTAAATTGCAGTGAGATGTTTCAACCTCGAGGGTCTTTGTCAGTCACAAAACTGAAGACTACAGTTTTTGTGACTGACAAAGACCTTCCAGGTAGAAACGTTTAACGCCGTAGCACAAGCCTCTACCACATCAGGGATGGTCTAGCTAGACAGACTAGATTTGTGTGAGTGTTGTAGCTCTGACAGCATCGTGTAGGATGAGAGGAGGGAACTGACCATATACACATGGATGAGGCCACCAACAATAGTCAAGGCTGGTATAGGGTGGACTGGCTCAACTGTTAGCTGAGCTGACCGTAAACACACAGGTGGGAAGGAGTGCATGAGCACTCTACCACAAAGGGATAAGCGTGCATTGGGATGAGAGCAGAAGTCTACCACCTATCGTACAGGTCTCTTCCAAGGTGTTTCCTGGTCGTCCTACAAATGCTTAATAATTTGTGTCAATACCACCAAGGGGTGTGGTTTCCAGCTAAAAAAGGATTGTTTTCAGTTGAAATGCTCACTTGGGCCTATTTTAACACTTTAGGGGGAGCATGCCGAATAGTGGGAATTTCTGTGGAACGAGTGTCACACATTTCACAGATAGATTGCAATTTGCAAAGAGTTTCCCTGCAAACAGTATTATACTCAAGCCAGCCAGCCTACACTGTTCATTGTCAATGATAGTAGTGGCATCTACCATTGCAGGTGTCAGTGAAGCAACAAGAAGGTAATCGACAATGATAAGGTGCCCAGTGTGGAGGAAACTGCTCGTAGTTCTTAGTGCCTCTAGTGCCACCAAACCTACTGTATTTTGTGTGTGCATGTGTGCGTGCTGTGTACAACTCACTCTTCAGATTTTCCTCCACACGGCAGCCATGTTTCTCCAGCACTTGACAGGCTTCCTGCACTACCTCTGCAGGTTTGGTTAACAGGACTTGATTAAGATGGTTCTTCCACTTCCTCTTCCTAGCCACCTCAGAGCACTCTTCTGCTGTTAGGAGGTGTCTAGTGAAGAGCTCATTCAGTACTGCAGGGTGGGAACAGGTTTACAAATCACTTGACCACTCACTGCTTCATGCAGTGTGCTGCGTACACATTATCACTACACAGTATACACTCAATAGTTGGACACATGTAAAAGGAAACAAAAAGTAAGACCCCTCGTACCCCTACCCCTGCACTGGCATTTCCATACATCAAGTAAGCACCATTCCCACCATTACCCTACCATAGTCACTAGCACATAGCCCTATTCTACACACATACAGTAGGCAGAAGGTGAACCGTGGGTATTCTCACATAGACAGCTGTTTACAGAACATGTAAAATGAGCAAACATGGCTGACCATGTGGCAGTAGGGCTGGGATAGTCAATGGTGGCACAAACACAAGCTGCCCAGTCAACTAGCTTGCCACACTCCACAGACCCCACCTTTATCCACAGCACACATCTCCTATACTGCTATAGTGCACACACACAGATTCACCTACAATGACTTGTGAATATTTGAAGCAATAAATCACATGTACAAAGACAAACACACATGCACGCACACACACACACACACACACAGGACACACACACATACACACACACACACTGGACACACACTGGACACACTGGAAATATGCAAAGGCAGATTATATGCAAGTACAAACGAATTATTTACATATCTCAACGTTGGATATTTGTTGCTCGTAACGAACTAACACTCGAGTAGTATTCTCTCCATGGAAACATAATTGAATATGGTGGTCAGTTGTGAAGTGAACACCGGGAGTGGAAGGAGAAGGGGGACTAGCAGGTGCACTAGACCAGAAGAAGGCACTTTCAGTCATTTTTTACATCAAACAGGCATTACATGGCCTCCTACCCCTACCCCACAACACAAACTCTGTTGGAATAGGTGTGATCAGTATAGGCAATGGCAGCACCAAACAATGGAACAACTAGCCTTACCAAATGGCAAGAACCTACGAAGATAAAGCACTCTGTGGATAATGATGAATAAAGCACTCAAAATTCCTTTAATCTGCCCACGCAAGTCAATCTATACTGCTATAGTGTACAATGAAACATCAACATGAAGCATTCGTTTTCATGTCCCAACTTTGTGAGACTCAGCATAATCAGAAGCTACGTATACACTCCGTCAGACCGGGTATAGTCATTGGATTCACCAATGTCAGAAGATTTGACTGTCCCATCATCATGATAACTACCAGAATCCTATTTTGGAAGCCCCATCATAGAAATGCTATCGTGAGAACGCCATCGATGGAGCACCATAGCAGTGTGTGCACATTTTCACTACCATCTACACGTATGGTATACAGCACAGTCTCATTGATGCTAGTACACCCACACACATGTCCATCAATACATCTATCCATCCCGTGAACACCGGAGGTGGAAGGAGAAGGGGGACTAGCAGGTGCACTAGACCAGAAGAAGGCACCTTCAGTCATTCTTCACATCAAACAGGCATTAGATGGCATTTGGTTCTGCACCTTTTGTCTGATGTGTCAATGAACTGAGTCTTATGGGATTAGTGGCCATTTTATGACATCATAACCTCACACAAATAATTCGACCATTCAGTTGTTTGTTCGACCCCCACACACATGCCCAATTAATACATCCATCCTAGTAATACGATAATGCAAGTACAGCAAGGTGTGTGCTGTGCTAGGCTGGCTAGCTAGACCATCCCTAACAAAGGCTGGAGGCGTGGAGAGGGAGGGATGGTCTAGAAAACATTGCCATTAGTTTCACACCTTGCCTGTGGTACTAGACCAATCAGATACTACTGTCAAAGATCCGTGCTAATAGTATTCATGGCTTCTGATTGATCATCTTCTACCTCTTTCTGATTTTACAAGATCTTGTTAAAGTGTCCAATCCATCTGGTGGTGTACTTACTAGCTCTGCTCTGAACACTTTGCGGTGGTCACAAGCAACCTGGGAACTAATTGTTATGTTTGTTAAACCACCCCTTCCTCTCTGCTCCCCGGTGATTTTTAGAGATGGTCTAACAAAACGGGATGTTGTTGAGTAATCACGTAGCATGCAAGGGGGGTAAATTGCAGTGAGATGTTTCAACCTCGAGGGTCTTTGTCAGTCACAAAACTGAAGACTACAGTTTTTGTGACTGACAAAGACCTTCCAGGTAGAAACGTTTAACGCCGTAGCACAAGCCTCTACCACATCAGGGATGGTCTAGCTAGACAGACTAGATTTGTGTGAGTGTTGTAGCTCTGACAGCATCGTGTAGGATGAGAGGAGGGAACTGACCATATACACATGGATGAGGCCACCAACAATAGTCAAGGCTGGTATAGGGTGGACTGGCTCAACTGTTAGCTGAGCTGACCGTAAACACACAGGTGGGAAGGAGTGCATGAGCACTCTACCACAAAGGGATAAGCGTGCATTGGGATGAGAGCAGAAGTCTACCACCTATCGTACAGGTCTCTTCCAAGGTGTTTCCTGGTCGTCCTACAAATGCTTTAATAATTTGTGTCAATACCACCAAGGGGTGTGGTTTCCAGCTAAAAAAGGATGGTTTTCAGTTGAAATGCTCACTTGGGCCTATTTTAACACTTTAGGGGGAGCATGCCGAATAGTGGGAATTTCTGTGGAACGAGTGTCACACATTTCGCAGATAGATTGCAATTTGCAAAGAGTTTCCCTGCAAACAGTATTATACTCAAGCCAGCCAGCCTACACTGTTCATTGTCAATGATAGTACTGGCATCTACCATTGCAGGTGTCAGTGAAGCAACAAGAAGGTAATCGACAATGATAAGGTGCCCAGTGTGGAGGAAACTGCTCGTAGTTCTTAGTGCCTCTAGGGCCACCAAACCTACGGTATTTTGTGTGTGCATGTGTGCGTGCTGTGTACAACTCACTCTTCAGATTTTCCTCCACACGGCAGCCATGTTTCTCCAGCACTTGACAGGCTTCCTGCACTACCTCTGCAGGTTTGGTTGACAGGACTGGACAAAGATGGTCCTTCCACTTCCACCTCTCCCTAGCCAGCTGGGAGCACTCTTCTGCTGTTAGGAGGTGTCTAGTGAAGAGCTCATTCAATACTGCAGGGTGGGAACAGGTTTACAGATCACTTGACCACTCACTGCTTCATGCAGTGTGCTGCGTACACATTATCACTACACAGTATACACTCAACAGTTGGACACATGTAAAAGGAACCAAAAAGTAAGACCCCTCCTACCCCTACCCCTGCACTGGCATTTCCATACATCAAGTAAGCACCATTCCCACCATTACCCTACCATAGTCACTAGCACATAGCCCTATTCTACACACATACAGTAGGCAGAAGGTGAACCGTGGGTATTCTCACATGGACAGCTGTTTACAGAACATGTAAAATGAGCAAACATGGCTGACCATGTGGCAGTAGGGCTGGGATAGTCAATGGTGGCACAAACACAAGCTGCCCAGTCAACTAGCTTGCCACACTCCACAGACCCCACCTTTATCCACAGCACACATCTCCTATACTGCTATAGTGCACACACACAGATTCACCTACAATGACTTGTGAATATTTGAAGCAATAAATCACATGTACAAAGACAAACACACATGCACGCACACACACACACACACACACACACACACACACACACACACACACACACACACACACACACACACACACACACACACACACACACACACACACACACACACACACACACACACACACACACACACACACACACACACACACACACACACACACACACACACACTGGACACACACTGGACATATGCAAAGGCAGATTATATGCAAGTACAAACGAATTATTTACATATCTCAACGTTGGATATTTGTTGCTCGTAACGAACTAACACTCGAGTAGTATTCTCTCCATGGAAACATAATTGAATATGGTGGTCAGTTGTGAAGTGAACACCGGGAGTGGAAGGAGAAGGGGGACTAGCAGGTGCACTAGACCAGAAGAAGGCACTTTCAGTCATTTTTTACATCAAACAGGCATTACATGGCCTCCTACCCCTACCCCACAACACAAACTCTGTTGGAATAGGTGTGATCAGTATAGGCAATGGCAGCACCAAACAATGGAACAACTAGCCTTACCAAATGGCAAGAACCTACGAAGATAAAGCACTCTGTGGATAATGATGAATAAAGCACTCAAAATTCCTTTAATCTGCCCACGCAAGTCAATCTATACTGCTATAGTGTACAATGAAACATCAACATGAAGCATTTTCATGTCCCAACTTTGTGAGACTCAGCATAATCAGAAGCTATGTATACACTCCGTCAGACTGGATATAGTCATTGGATTCACCAATGTCAGAAGCTTTGACTGTCCCATCATCATGATAACTACCAGAATCCTATTTTGGAAGCCCCACCGTAGAAATGCTATCGTGAGAACGCCATCGATGGAGCACCATAGCAGTGTGTGCACATTTTCACTACCTACTACACTTATGGTATACAGCACAGTCTCATTGATGCTAGTACACCCACACACATGCCCATCAATACATCCATCCATCCCGTGAACACCGGAGGTGGAAGGAGAAGGGGGACTAGCAGGTGCACTAGACCAGAAGAAGGCACTTCAGTCATTCTTCACATCAAACAGGCACAAGATGGCAATTGGTTCTGCACCTTTTGTCTGATGTGTCAATGAACTGAGTCTTATGGGATTAGCGGCCATTTTATGACATCATAACCTCACACAAATAACTTGACCATTCAGTTGTTTGTTCGACCCCCACACACATGCACAATTAATACATCCATCCTAGTAATACGATAATGCCAATACAGCAAGGTGTGTGCTGTGCTAGTCTGGCTAGCTAGACCATCCCTAACAAAGGCTGGAGGCGTGGAGAGGGAGGGACGGTCTAGAAAACATTGCCATTAGTTTCACACCTTGCCTGTGGTATTAGACCAATTAGATGCTACTGTCAAAGATCCGTGCTAATAGTATTCATAAGTACACAGATAATACTGTACATACATACACATGCAGACACACACTGTAGCCACATTATATGCATCCAATTAACAATGAACCATAATGCCCCACACAGCATGGGTTAGATGAGGCCACCAACAATAGCCAAGGCTGGTATAGGGTGGACAGGCTTAGCTGTTACACTGAGTTCACCGTTGAGTAGTCTGACTACATCACCAACCTCTCAACAGACTTGCTTCCTCATTGTGTCCATATTTGTCCAGCACAATAGTGGTTCTGACTACCACTTCTGGAGGTTTGGCCCACTGGACAAGGACAACTCTGTCAGACAGGTCCCCTCTTTCTCCTTTCATCCTCTTCACTTCATCCTCAGTCACCAACTTCTCCTGGTACAACTCCGACAGCACTGTGTGGGATAGCAGCACTGATACACAGACTGGACACACAAAACATTGCTACACTATGCTAATACCAAAGGTCTACAATGTGTGTGGGTACACAGTCACTGCTGAAGGTACTACGGTGGTGATAAAGTGCTGAGTGGAAGAAAATATACAAGCGTGTTAAACACCTAATCACATAATAAAACATGGGGGCATACAACACGTATGGAGTGTGTCAAATCCTAGAGTGCTGAGGAAGCCAAACAAAATTGCTGTGTACAAATCATGTCACCATACCTAGTCCCCATTGCAACCATACTCACAGGTATCTGCTTATGGACAACTAATGTCAGTGACATTATCATGTATCATTGTCATAATGTCAGTGTCAGTGTGACCAACCTCTGTCTCATTTTCACCACATACAGTGCACAGTCAGTGAATGGAGGGTAAGATCAGAAGTGTGGAGAAGTGTGTCTACACAAGCTGATGCCTAAACATAGCTTACTTTTGATTCCCTTAGCAGCTCTGCCATACCAACTGGCTCTCATGTGTTGCTCCAACACACCCAGGGTCTCCTGTACTGCACCTTTCACTACTATGACAACAGCAAGCTCATCAATCCACCAGAACCCGGCCTTCCCAACACTTCTGCACTCCTCTTCATTGAGGATGTGATTGACACAGTGTAGAGTCTTCAGCACTGCACACACCAGTAATAAACAACACACAATTTAGCTACAGCAGAACAAACAGACTTCCAACACAGCTACTCAGTCAGGTGTGGCCGACCCACCCTTTACTACCAGTGGCTACACTAGTGGCTATGATCTGCATCTGACAAGACTGTCACTATGAGGCACTACGAGTCACTACGAGACTGCATCTGACTGGTAGAGAGGCTCTCAGTGATACTGAGTGAGAGCGGCTAGCCTTGACAGCAAGGAATGGAGGACTTGGCATCCCACACTCACTACAACTGCCCTTCATCAGTTCACTGCCTGCTCATCAGTGACAGCTCCCTAGTGGAGCTCATCCGACAACAGAACACCAATTGCCCTGTTGGTGCACGTCTGAAACAGGGACAGGTAAAGGTCACCATTCACATCAGCACCGCAGTGATGCAACCACAGAGGAGATGGCACTGAAGCCCGAGCTGTCCAAGGACCAGCAATGTGCCAAGGGGCAAGCCAACGAGAAGGGGCCTTGTCATGGCTGACCTCCATCCCTCCAGAGAAGTACCACTTCAGCCTCCATAAGCAGGCGTTCAGGGACGCTCTTGTCTCAAGACTGCCTTCTCACTAATTCAGTCAGCAGTTGTATCTGTGTGGACCGAGATCCTCTGCCATGTCCACCAAGTCCATCTGACCACCCCTGGACCTCACCCGACAGGAGGTCCACCTTTGATGTAGCTACACTTGTTCTAGCTACGCCGTTACCACACGGCACTAGCGAATGAAGTGCGTGTATCTATATACGATGAAATATCGCCCCGCCATCTAGGACTATGCGGAACACTAGCGACTGCGCCGAACTAGCCAACTCTAGATCTACTGCGATCAAGTGTATGAAAACAACAACCACTCAACATCCCCAGCTGTAGGCAGCTCGAACTCACCGGGAAGGCCGCCGTAACAACGAAAGTGGGATGATTCAAAATATTCCTCGTCGTCTGTGCATGGGCAGCCTCTACTCTCTACCAACCAAGCCATGAGCTCGGCTTATAGAGACAGGAACATAACTGACCATGAATATAGTTAAATTCACAATGAATACTATTATAAAGCAGTGTGAATAATTGTATAGACCACACAGAGTGTGAATATTATTGTCACATGGGAAGATGACCAAGGTAAGTATATACATTGTACAGGAACATGACCATATGTCAGAGAGGTCAATGAAAGGATGCAAGCAGCTGCAAGGATGACCTAAGAATTGGCGGGAAATTGACCATTGGCAGTATGGCAGAAGAGGGATATTCCTGCTCCAAGTGTCCAAAGCAGTTCTCTTCACGCTCAGGCCTTCTACGACATCAGAAGAAAGAGCATGGCATGGAAACTGAGGGAGGCGTCAAATGCTGCGAGGACAACTGTGAATTTTCTTGCTGCTTCATGTGGCAGCTCAGAAACCATCTGAGCCAGGAGCACGACATGAAGATGAGCACTGAATGGAAGGAATTCAAGAGTGAAGCAGGTTCATTATTGCTATATCATAATGGTATGTAGCTAGCTACAATAGGCACCTACCTACAAGGTTACTTCCACACAATGCAGAGTTTACTGAGTGGAAAGCTGACTATGAGGCAGAACATGATGCCATGTACGTGAAAGGCACTGGAGACAAAACCACTGACGGGTGCACCACATCCTACTACCAATGCAATAGAAGTGGGGTTTTCCAGTCCAAATTCTAGATGGTTCAAAAGAATACACTTAATCTAAAGAAAGGACATCAACAACATGGAACGTGCATTCAAGCTGGAGGGAGGTCAGAGGCACCATGATGATGCCAACAGTGTTGTGGCATGGGTGGAGGAGATGAGGGGAAAGGGAGAGGGCAATGTTGTGCTCTCCTGTAAACCTCAAGGTGCCGATGACCACAAAACAGGACTGAAGAGAGAAGACTTCCTCATGTGATGACAAAACAGGACTACAAACAGATGACTTCATCATTGTCCTGCAAACTCCAGTCCAAGCAGAAATGCTGAAAAAATTCGGAGGAAAAGTTGTTTGTGTTGATGCAACAATTGGTACTAATGCTTACGAGTTCAAACTAATTACACTGCTAGTTGTAGATGAATATGGAGAGGGTTTCCCAGTAGCCTGGTGCATAGCAAATAGGGAGGACCGAGTCCTGCTGATCGAGTTTTTCACCTCTATACGCACAAAGTGTGGGATGGTGCGCCCTCAGTGGTTCATGTCAGACATGGCCGATCAGTACCACTTGGCATGGGTCAGTGTGTTTGACGACTCACCCCGGAAGCTTGTTTGCACCTGGCATGTTGACAGGGCATGGAGGGGAGCCCTGCAGCAGCATGTACAGGGGGATGGAGAAGCAAGCTGCTGTGTACAGCCAGCTGAGGGTCCTCTTAGAAGAGCTGGCTGTAGACAAGTTCATCACCTTAATTGGCAAGGTACATATAGTAATATTCAATAAAACTGCTGACGAAGGCCCCCGTGGCCGAAACGTTCTGAACTGAATTAGTTGTCTGCTACGTTACCCCGCTCGTAAGCCGGTGCATTTGTGCCCCCCTTTTGAAACCAATTGCAGTGAAGCATATATGTATATATATACCTTTTTTCATATCATCCATGTACACAATTAAAGGTTCACACTCAACTAAGTGCAGACGTTGACACACGTGAGTTTGGTGAGTACTTCCAGAAGTACTACACCAAGTGCCCAGAGGAGTGGGCCAGCTGTCACTGCCAGGTAAAACACAAGGAGTATTGTACATGATATACATACAGTGTAGGTATTTGAAGTGGTTTACTACTGTATACACTCAGGGTGCAGGGACCAACATCAACATGCTTGTAGAAGCCTTCCACAACACCCTGAAGCAAGTGTACTGTACATGCAAGGGCGAATCAACAGGCGTGTTGACAACTGCCTGCGTGTACTGCATGCTGCGACTGGCTAGGGACAAGGCATTTGACCGCCTAGTGAAGCTCGAGAAGGGCCAGAACACAAGCAGGCTGAGCGTCATCCATGCCCGGCACAAAGCCAGTCTGGAGCTTTCGAGCAAGTTGGTCAAATACATTTATAGTTTCATGCACATTTGAAAGTATACTAGATGTGGAGACTACTGGTATGATGCATACAGACATACATAGTATAGTAATTCATACAGATACTGACCATAGTCTGTAGTACTGCCATCACACACCTTAGTGTCCCTTAATTAATGACTATATAATATTATGTTTTGCAGGTTGGTGGCAGCCACAGGGAGCACCACATGGGCTGTAACTTCAGGAGACCAGGAGTACACAGTTGCACTCAAACAGGAGCAATGTGCACAGGATTGTGCACTGGAGTGCTCACAGTGCAATATTTGCTTGCACATGTACTCCTGTACCTGCTATGATCACCTAATCCATGGCACCATTTGTAAACATATCCACCTTGTTGCACGTACCATTCCACCAGAAGCCACCTGGCAGGGGGCTCCTCACACAACCACCCGGGAGGAGACTGCTGTGATTCTGCAGGCAATAAAGCCACCACCCGCCCCTCCCTCCACCCTTAGCCGTAATCGCTCGCTGGCCAGGTTGGAGATGACCTTGCACTCTGTGTCAGAGAGTGTTCCAATGTAGAGGCACTCTCTGCGGTGGAGAGACACATTACAGCTGACATCTCTGTGCTAAAGGCAATTACATGCCAGATGCACCAACCCAGCCTAGTAACAAGAAGATGACAGTTCAGCGATTCAAATCTACAGAGAAGAGCCGCACATCAGCAAAGGTGTGATTGGTAAAGTCCTGTAGGAAAGATGCCATGCAATTACACTCCTTATATACGTGTCTACTGAGGCATCTCGCGAGGAAAAGGCAACTGTCATGGTTAGCTTACTGTCTGATACTCCATCCTTGGTAGCAGCAGATAATGATGATAATGATAATGACTATCATGTGTCAAGTTCAGTGCCAAATCCTATACTATCATTATGATCTCCAACCACAATGACCACATGCAACATCCTGTTTCAAATTTAGTTCTCAGACCTGTGTATTTGAATTGCAATAAGTCAGCAGGTGCACCCTCCACTTCAAGGTAGATGCATGCACACTTGGCATGTCCCCTGTATGTTCACTGTGCTACAGAGGAGAGTGGTCCATGCAGTGGACAACAGTACAGAGGATGGTGTTGCAGAGGAGGACGGCTGTGAGAGGTCTGGGACAGCGAGGCAACCTAAGCTGCAGCAACAAGAGTTTTACGTGGGAGCACTGCAAAGCACACAGTGACCTCCAGTGTTATCCCATTGCACAATCCCACATTCAATGCATTAACTGCAATCAGCTAAAGCAAGAGCAATCGAGGACCTCAGCAACAAAACCAAAGATGGATTGGAGGAGACAATCCAAGAAGGTGGGTTCACACATGTGCAAGGAACTCTGAATTGACATGACATGAACGGCATTACTGAACTGCAGGGATGCATGTTACATGAAGTATTGAAATTTCGATGCAACCTCACAGACAAGGAAAGCCTTGAGAGATGCCATGTGATCCCAACTACACAGCACAGCTAAATCAGTGTATGTCTACTTTATGGCTATATTTCATTACAAAAACACTTGAGGAGCTAAACCACAACAAACTCCGTTACGATGTGTGTCCTCCTTATTGTGTACAGCACTGGCACACTGCACATCATTGGCAGCAACACCACCTGCAGAGCTACCTCTGTGAGTGATTCTATAGTCAAGGTGCATAAGCAGTCCCACTTCACATGTGCCAACTACATTTGGAGTGACACAGTATTCAGTGAAGCTACGGTTATGGAGCTCATTGACAGGGAGAGAGACAAGGTTTGAGGGGACATTCACTCTGATAGATCTATAGGGACTGTATGTCATGTACGTACGTACGTACGTATGTATGTATACACACATCCAGGGAACATTTGCAGCTATTTTGAAGGGGGATGTCCCCAGCTGCTACTGGTCAGAGTGCAAGCAACGGCATGGGGGAATCCATTTAAGTGGGCTTATCTATGGGACAAATTCCCACTTAGCAAGCAGCCTGTGCCTCGTAGTGAGAATGGACGCATAGCCACTACCACTTCTTAGGTAACATGCACTAAACCATCCCATGAACCTGCACACACTGTTCTGCAGGTGCTTAAACGTGCTGAAAAGCAGATGATCTACTTTGACCCCAAGAAGAGGCCTGCAGACAGACACGTCTTGGCTAAAGTGACAGCCTTCATTCGCTGTCGGCTTAGGGATACCACAGAGTGGAAAGTTACAGCACCGACAGATATTCCTTCACAAGAAACAGCAATGACCGTGGAGTGTTCGTATGCATGGTAAGTTGCTGTCTCTGTATTTTGAAGTGGTGTAGCTAACACCACAATTTCACATGTGACGTTCAATGTTGACATCCACTCCCACTCCACCCACCTATGTTGATGGCCACCCCCAGTACGCTGTTGGTGGTCCAGTACTGGTGCAGTGGGTCCCAACGAGCCACTTTGGGCTCCGAGTTGAACAGGAAGTGGTTAGGAAGCCTGAGGACCAGCAGTGGATAACAGTCATAGCCAATAATGGATTTAAACACATTCCTTGCACTACACAACATATACAAACTAATACAGTGTTGGTTCACACAATGTGTTTTGTGCTGAAAGCATGGCATGGTTTGCAGTACGAGGACAGAGCACACACACACACACACACACACACACACACACACACACACACACACACACACACACACACACACACACACACACACACACACACACACACACACACACACACACACACACACACACACACACACACACACACACACATACACACACACACACACATCACAGGAGCACCACACACATCTCCATAGCTGCTCTCACTTGGAGGACGTGATGTTGACGGGTGGTCCTGTCATATCTTTGGGACAAATTCCCACTTAGCAAGAAGCTTGTGAGTTCTGCCTTATAGACAATTGCTGTACCGTAGTCATCCACTGAAGCTCACAACGTACCTGTGTAGTGGGCAACAGTGGAAGAGTGCCCATGGAAGCTGACCATTCCACTTGAAACATGGAGTGACTCAGAAGCATACAGCAAGGCACGACACATTCCCTACCCTGAGGTATCTACATCACACAGCAAGGCTGAATAAACAGCCAACAATACAAGGCTGTAGGGTGCAACTGTGTGCTCTTGCATAGGTCATGACCTGCCTCCTCATGGACAACCTCCATGTGGAGAGAGAGGCTGCACGTGCACTGTACAGCTCAGGCAGACAGACTGCTCGGCTCATCAACTGTGCAGCAAAGGGGTACGTATCCTATACAGTTTGTCATACCTGTGATGAATAAGCCCATTATGAATATCTGTCACTTGGAACTACTGCAGCTTGGTAACACTACACTTGGAGCTGAGTGCAGCCCTCCAACATCAGCAGTGTGCAAAGTGCACTGCTAGTGGCCGTGCGAGTGCATACACAGCTGATCACACTTGGAGCTGAGTGCAGCCCTCCAACATCAGCAGTATGCAAAGTGCACTGCTAGTGGCCGTGCGAGTGCATACACAGCTGATCACACTTGGAGCTGAGTGCAGCCCTCCAACATCAGCAGTATGCAAAGTGCACTGCTAGTGGCCGTGCGAGTGCATACACAGCTGATCACACTTGGAGCTGAGTGCAGCCCTCCAACATCAGCAGTATGCAAAGTGCACTGCTAGTGGCCGTGCGAGTGCATACACAGCTGATCACACTTGGAGCTGAGTGCAGCCCTCCAACATCAGCAGTATGCAAAGTGCACTGCTAGTGGCCGTGTGAGTGCATACACAGCTGATCACACTTGGAGCTGAGTGCAGCCCTCCAACATCAGCAGTATGCAAAGTGCACTGCTAGTGGCCGTGCGAGTGCATACACAGCTGATCACACTTGGAGCTGAGTGCAGCCCTCCAACATCAGCAGTATGCAAAGTGCACTGCTAGTGGCCGTGTGAGTGCATACACAGCTGATCACACTTGGAGCTGAGTGCAGCCCTCCAACATCAGCAGTATGCAAAGTGCACTGCTAGTGGCCGTGCGAGTGCATACACAGCTGATCACACTATGGGGATGCTTGCACTTCATTAGAAGCACTGCTTGGAACCTCCTAATGTTCTGCAACTCAGCCACAGCCAGAGGTGGACACTGACTGATGAACAGGTAGAGGAGGTACACTCACACATGTTGGCAAACACACGTCATGCCTAGCTCCAACCATGATTTGGCTGCCATGCATGCACAGGTAAAGCAGTACTGGCAGCCTGGAACAGAAAGGGACTCCCTGAGATTAGCAGTAGGGGAACAGTGAGAGGCCACCCTCAAGAACTGGACAACAGGGGAGCAGTTTGAAACACAATGTAGTGTGTGTGCATTGTAAGTTGGTAGAGGAGGGCAGAGGGAGAGGAGGTGGAAGGATTGGACTACAGAGAGAGAGTTGCACACATTTCTTACAATCCATCTGATTTGAATTTGCGGAGCATGTACCACAAGTTGATTCTTTGAATCAGTGGAATTGATTCTTCATAATAAGTTGATTTAGGAGGACCAGAGCCAATGTTCAAACTAGGTAAAATTTCATAAGCAACTCAAATTACGTATACGTGCAGTGAAGGTGGGCTACACTGTATTTCCCATCTACAACACTTGATAGGCTCTGTGGGCACTTCATGTACCTTTGGACACATGTACAGTACATATGCGTGTACACATTAGAGTGGGGACGAATGCTTCAGTTTGGCTTCGAATATTCGTTCTACATATTACATACATTCTTATGTATGGCCTAGTTCCACATATTCGACAAATAGTCGAATAATTCAGAGTGATGACTAATTCTGCTATGCCTTATATACGTATATAATAGTGTAATACAAACATTGTGGTTTGTATATCTGCTGATAAGACAAGTGTCGAAGCCTATTACGGTTGGTTCCAGTTGAAGTCAGCACTATCTATGGTGGGAATAACACTTCTGCTTGCAGTCCGAAAGCGCTGATAAGCTGGCGGTAAACCGTTCCACTGAGAAACGATTCGCGCTAGTGGGAATTCTGGTTGGAGCTTATCTACCTTCCACTGTAAGATTAATTCATAATATGCCCAAGTATGTTCATATAAAATGGTAATACAAACACATTCGAATGTTTGGCTAACATGTCCTTGATACTGACAACTGAAAATGTGTTCCAAGCAATCTCACCTGAAGTTGAAACACTTGGATTGCTTGTCCCCTCAGCTTAGTTCAGAGCTTGCCTCACTCGACTGGACAGCCTCTGACCAAAGATGGGGTGCTCCACCAACCAGCTGTTGGATGTGTTGTAACTTCTGCTGTTCAACTTGGGAGAGGGTAGATTCCGGCTTCCATTTCTCACCTAACCAAGATTTAAACTCAGACCATGATGCTAAGAACATTCAAAGACAGCACACAACACACACACACTGCATCAATCATGCCCACCTCCTAAAAGGAGAAGTATAACACAATGCATCCACTTCATATTGTCTCCTCACAGCTGATCCCCTCAGGAAACATGCAATCCAGCTAAAACACATACAGTAGAACCTGTCTGGGGACAGTCATTGCACATACAAGGCAGCTCTAACAGCTAGCCTCCCAAACAGCACTAACACACCACTCAAACAGTCACCTTCATGAGGCAGCAATCTCTCCGTACAGCACTTCTGGTCACTGATCATGCACATTCAGAGGTGCTAGAATGCCAGTGAGGTGTCATCCAATCGACCTCACTGGCATTCTAGCACCTCTGAGTGTGTGTGTCACTTAAACTTATCACTGTGTGTTGCCCCTGTTGCTGCTGTCACCCACTCCCTGTGACCCTCGTGTCATCAGTCTGCCTACCCTAACCCTCACCCATCCCGTGTCAAGCACACAGATAGTTGTAAGGTGCAGGTGGTAATGTTGTAGATGATAATGTCACAGTATATACACGCGGTACACATACACACAGAAAGTTTCCTAACAGGCCAGCACATGATAATGTTACAGGACACGACTTCCAAAGCAGGGGAACAGCCACACGCTGCAGATTGTTGCTATCTGCAACCCTCTCTAAGGGGTGAGAGTGTAGCTAGTGACCAATTTAAGCCAGTGTGCATTTGGGTGCTTGTGTTCTGTCTCTCAGACAGGACGGCTACAATGGCCACGTACACACATGCAAAAGTGTAAATTATAGCATGATAAGATGACCATTTTGTTGCAAGTATATATCCGAATTAGGACGCATTTGGTTACACTCATCATTATATTGCTATATATGTCTTGCAGATATGTGCACAATAGCATAAGCATGTCAGTGTTTGTTTGTCCTCTGTATTAAAGAGGATTCTGGTGGTTTAGATATATTGGGCTGCGGTGTAGATCGCTTGGAGAGTATTCACCCTGAAGTATTGCTTTGCGCAGAAAGGTGTCATCAGCACCAGGGCTCCTATCGAAAACCATGTGCATTTCGTGGTAAGTAATGTTTTCTCTGATGAATTCCTCATAATGGTAGACATAGAATGCCATCCACCCAAGCTGCATCCAGTCGTACTGTTTTGCCAACCGAACAGTACTTTGTGGCAAAGGAGAGTACATACAACTATCTTCACCATCCGGCGTGACTCGCCGAGGCACAGATGCTGACAGAGAATCAATGGCATAGTCAAAATCAATTAACACTGCTCGTCTCTCATTGCCACCATCATGGTGGAAACAGATGTTGTCCAGACGGATGTCAAGGTGTGCAAACCCGTGTTCATGAAGTCTTTCGATTGCAACTGCTGTACTCTCCACCAGGCACCCAAGACACTGTACGGCTTGTTCGTATGACAGTGGTGGCAGTTTCATAGGAATTACCTGGAATTTGAGACTAAAAAGTGTTCGGCCACTTTCAGGCAACACAAGCTCCACAGGAATTGAAGGTAACATGCCTCCAACTTGCAAATTCTGCAATACCATTGCCTTCACATAGAAAGGGTTCATATTTTCAGCCTTATCAGAGTTGTATTTGTAGAATTTCTTACCATCAGGATCCTTCAGGATGATAGAAGTAACCGAGCTCAATTGCTGTAGTGAATTCTTTAGGTTCAGTTGTTTACTAGCCTCTGCAAGCTCTGCGTCCGTGAGTCTGACGGGGAAACCACCCAAGGTATTGGATGCATCCTGGTTGTGGTGCATGTTACGTGTGGCTTCTTCCCTGTTATGCTCGTAGGCCTGTTTTACTTCTTCAGGCACATCTCTCATCTGTATCACATTGAATGCATAGTGGAAGTGCAAGTCGGTATAGGTGACTGTTACCTTGGTGACGAAGAAACGATCTACCATGTTTGGGAAAGTGAACCCAATCACACGATGTATGTCACATTTTGTTCGCAGATAGCGAAGTTGAGTTACCAGGCCAATCAATGTTTTGTTTGCAGTTTGCACATACTCGCTCATGGAGTTACCAGAATGGACTTCAGATATCAGGATAGGGATTCCGGCAAGATCACGAATACACACATCTGGTCTCAGCTGTATTTCGGTAGCAAAACTTGTCATCACCTGCCACTCTTCGACATTTGCGTTGTGTTGGCTGAAATCTTTGCTTACTTCTAAATCAGCATCTTTCAGGCAAATTTGGAGTTGATACTCCTTTGCTGCTTCCTCATTGCTGTGGCCAGAAGCTTCCGCCCAGAGACCAGTGAGATTATACTTTTGTCCAGTGTAATCACCCAGTCTTTTAAGTGTGACACTGTCAGGGTCTTCTACCATGAGATCGCGCACAACTGCGGTTCTAACATAGAGGCTCGCTGACGGGGTAGGTACTTTGGCAGCAAAAATGCTGTAAAGAAAAGAGAGTGGAGAAGAAATCTGTAAGTTACATTTGTACCAGGCAGCAAGTATATATAGTCTGGCATGCTACATACATGTCCACGATGCCATAAACTATCCGCGAAAGTTCGCTCTGGATACCAGAGTGAACTTTGAACTTTTAGGTAGCATGCCCTCCAGAATATAGTATAAGATGGTACACTGGACCATTACCCATACGAGGAATGGGCCTACCAGCCACTCCTGACGTGGCTGTGGGAGAGGGGTTTATTAATGACCCCGACATTTCTTGTTCTACGAACCCGTGGTCACCAGTCACAAGGATGTTTTGCTTGATATCTCGGCTGTGTGCAGAACTACTCAAATAGCTATGCATAATGAAAGATGCATAATGCGGACAGCCCTTTGCATCTCTTTGCGTCAACGACAACTATCTAGTCACATAACATCTGGCGGCCTTTCCGTGACTTATCACACTGTACAGTGCCCCATTCTTCTGCTCCATACATGGATAAACAATAAGGTCACGTGGGGTAGTTAACTCGGTAATTGATGGAATTCTATGAATATCTTGGGAAACATGACCGCAATTTAGTTTAGTATTGGTGTGCAAGGCAGACATAGATGCTAGTACCTGATACCTAAGTTCTGGCCCCTAAGCAGCAGCAGGGATTTTGACTTTAAAACCTGCCCTTGGATGTACAGTTTTCTATCTCCTCTATACATATTGGTAACAGTGGCAATGGATCGTTAAGTGGTGTGAATGTTATGAGGGCTGCTTGACTGTTGAGAAGGCTGAATGCATTTGTAGCATCAATCAACACGGCTGCTTCTGTGTTGTCATCCTCAAAAATTATAGCCATTGCTCTTACATCAGCTTCACAACCAGCTTCCAGCCCTGCACACAATTGCATGCATCCTGAAACCTCACAAACGTCATCCGCAACAACGGCTAAAATCGCTTTATCCTTCACGAGACTTCTCCAATTGCATTGGTCGTATCCCTGGATACTTATCGAGGGCAATGAGTCGTGATGCAGTATAAGAGGACAGACCGTCAGGGTCTACATACTCGGTGCAAGGTTTCTTTGCAACCAAAGCCATACTGGAGCAGAGTTTGAAGAGCAGAGCTGAACTTTTGAAAGATTACATGTCCTTCTCCATCCTGCAGCATCTATCCCTGATGGTCCAGCACTGCCATTGGTTTTCAAAGCGTATGGATGGCTTTCCGTTATCGATTCAAGTCGATCTGTTACTACGTATGGCTTCTTCCACAATTGGCGCTTTGTTTGGATGTTTCGCAGTCAGCTCTTCTAGTGCAGTCAGCTCATTCTGTGCATCACTCTTTTCACCTGATACCTAACGTGGACCTTTGTCGCTTATCAACTGTCGGAATAAGTTTTCACGGAGTTACCCCCATTTTACCTTATAGAGAAAGGAGTCTTTCTCGGCAGAGATCGGGCATCGGGTTTCAGATATCTTTCAGAAACGGAGGCCGCACCCTAGTGTGTAGACCATTTTCATATCTCCCATACTGTTCTAGTGAAACACAGATATTTGCATTTGTTATTGCATAAACCATTCACTTACTTGGAACGTTTAGGTTCGGGGAAGTAGCTCTGAGCCATGGACGAAACCGGCCGCGGACTGACTGAACTGAGAAAGTGAGGGCGCGCATGTAGTAAGATCACGTGAGTGAGTTAGTCTGGCCAATCACGTGCCCCTGCGCAATCAACCCAAACTCTTACGTAATAACGGGCCAAAGCCTGCGAGTCACCGCATTCATATATACACCAACCTCATGCAACACTGTCAGTCTGCCCACTGATGGAGTTGACCTTCTCCCCATGCATGGATCTTCACATGTGCATGTACATCAACCATCCCCCCCACGGCATTCCTGTTACAAATTCACAGCTCATGAATAACTGAGCACCCTAGTGGTTTGCAGCCATTGGGTGACGTTGTCAACATGCACTGGTGACGTCATTGTTGACAGACGCTCTTTTGTCTCCAGAGGACACCCCTCCACCACACAACTGTACACATCAGGATGGACCTGCATGAAGTGGACAGGAGGGAGGGTCACCAGTGGTGGTGAGAGGTGGGCACACACAAGGGGGAAGCAGAAACACTCCTTTAGCTCTGCTTACAGGACACTTCCATTCCAACACACACACTATTAGTGTAAGGGGCTGAAACCACCTCACTGATTGGGGTCCCCCTCCCCCTCCCTCTCTTTCTCTCTACCGATCCCCCTTCACCTCACAATCCGCTCTCAGTTCATCAGAGAACTCCTCATCCTTTTCTGTCAGAGCCAACTTGAAGCTCCTATCTCCTCCAACCATCAAGAACCAGGCAGGCTGCAGGAAGGGGAGGGAGGGAGAGAGGGAGGAGGGGGACAGGGGTGGATTTCACAGCCATTGTCTGTAACTTCTACCACAAGTTGAAGTCAAATCCTCAATTGCTCCACATCCCACCCTTCCCCTGTCACAAGCCCCCTCTGACCTCTTGCTCTGTCCCCACCCCACCCTGGTCCACCCACTCTGCAGCTCTCATCACAAACTGCCGTCTGCTGAGTGTTGGTGAGGCCGACCACTTGCTCCAGGAGAAGGCAAACACCCCACTCAGCATGGCCAGGTGCACACACAACTGGTCCTCCACAGTGCGACTCTACAAGGGGAGGGTGGGGAGAGCAGATGGGCGGGGCTTGGTGATGCAATACACCAGGTGAGGGAGTGGAGGGGCATGTGCAGTCAACTCAGGACTGCTTGCAAAACTGCAGGAGTTGGCAATTCACTGATGAGTCATTTGGAGCAATGAAAGTCAATGATTCCCATGTTAAGTGCACTTCCCTCCAATGAGGTGGCAAGTGACTCCATTGGTCCATGTGACAGGCATGTGACTTGACAAATGTTGGCAGCTTTACAATGGAGTTTAACAGGGTTGAACGTAGTTGGTAAGCATTCGTAAGGCCCACGCGCCCAGGCCATGGTGGCACTGCGCATGTGCAGGCAAGGCGGTTTAGCGCATGCGCACCAGCCCAGCACGTCCGCGTGGGACAGGCGTTGGCGAGCTACGTAGAGCTGTCTGGCATATTTCGTTCTCTTGTTACAGTGGTTGGTTCTGTTTCGCGTCGGCGTGGTCACCTGTGATAGTTGTTAGGATGGCTTCGGGTGCTGGCTTGACGACCAGCTCGGTCCCGGTTTCGGGTACGGCGAGTCAAGGTAAGCGTTCAGTTATCATTCATTATGCAAGCCCTATCCACTGCGCAGTAGGGATTCGCTGGGTCCATGGGCTATGTTACCGCCAGCAGGTCGAGGATCGAGGTACCCCAGGTTCAGTAGGGTCTTCAGCGAGGAAGTGCAGAGGTCAGGGGTCAAAGGTTTCACTGCTGGCGCAGTTCCATTTAATATATATGCACCCCTGACTGCGGCATGAACCGAGGGGACAGCCCACACCCGCATTCCGAGGAAGGTCCGGTTGGTCCTTCCTGTTTGTGATCACAACATACCATATACGCTTTAACTTTCTCGGGGTTAAACTTTCGTGGATCGCGGATTTTAGCAATTTTCGCGATTTTATTTTCGCGGATGCAGGGTCTTAGTCTTTGATTCATCGATTCGTCGTTTCCTCTGAATCCTTGTCGTGTATTGATGCAATCAACTGCTTCGGTGGAGATTCTTAGCTGCATATGAAGTTACCCTAGCGAATCGCCGCCATTTTTGCATTTTTGTGACGCAATTGTCTTACAAATGGAGACTCGTTGTCAGACAGGTCTAAATTTTCGCGGGGTGAAACCTTCGCGGATGACTGCTGATCCGCGAAAACCGCGAAAGGTTAACCCCACAAGAGTTAAAGCGTATATGGTAGTCAGCGGGTAGTGGGGGTCGGAGGAGGGATAGATGTAGAGTACATGCCTTCATACTTACAGAACCCAGTAATGGAGAAGGCGCAACCATTAAAGTAGCCATAAACGACTGTATGTAACAAATGGCAAAGATTAATACTGTATGTATGTGTACAATAGCAATACATACACATATGTACATGTATGCAAACACACACATGTACACTGCCCTCCACACACATGTACAATACCCATTACAAACATGTAAGTTGACACGCCCAACACCACACAAGGCAGAGCTGACCTTGTCAGGTAAGTCCACATATTTGTGGCTGTTGTTGGAGGGGAAGATGTTGACACCAGAGGTGAGCAGAGACTGCAGGGGCAGGAAGGACAGGAGACAGACCAGGTCTGGTCACCAGCTGTGACCTTCTGCACAGACACACAGTACAACTCATTGAGGCAGGCACCAGTCTCACGTGACAGACACTCCCCAGGGGGGTGGGGTAATAGGACAAAGTCTCAACCTTATTGAACATCACCGCACGGTACGCCGTAGCCACTGTTGGCCGTGATGGCGGTACGGTCTAACAGCCAGCTCAAGAAACCCCAGGGGGTGTGGTGAAAGGTTGGTGTTGGCAGGTGGAGTCCAACTGAGCGTAAAAGTTGCTGGGCTTCGATGGAAACGGATACGCAACCGCGACAAAAGCGGCGCCCGCTGCCGACAGGGAGCTGCATCGCTGGCTCCAAGTGTGCCTTGTATGCGTAAAGCTCAACCCATCAGCTGCAAACGCGCCACTTCCGCGCGGAATCGCCCCGAAAGTGCTGTTCTCCAGCGACCGCGTGGCCCCACGCCGCCATCTTGATGACGTCACACACACACACACACACACACACACACACACACACACACACACACACACACACACACACACACACACCTTCATGAGGTACCTGGTACTCATCCACTGGTCAGCCATTTTGTTCAGGGAGGGTTCCTCCCCCTCCCCCTCCCCCTCCCCTCCCTCTGTTGGCACTGGCTTTGGCTGTGGCAGAAGACGACACTTGTCCTCCTGAGGAGGAGTGTGCATGTGTGAGTGAGGAGTGTGGAGGGTGACTAGAGAGCATCTCACACTGCACCCTCACCCCTCACCTCTCACCCTCAGACAGTACACCCTTCTCCTCACCCTCAATGCACCCTCACCCCCACCCTCACCCTCACACACTGCTGCACCCTCACCCTCACACACTGCTGCACCCTCACCCTCACACACTGCTGCACCCTCACCCTCACACACTGCTGCACCCTCACCCTCACACCCTGCTCCTCACCCTCAATGCACCCTCACCCCCACCCTCACCCTCACACACTGCTGCACCCTCACCCTCACACACTGCTGCACCCTCACCCTCACACACTGCTGCACCCTCACCCTCACACACTGCTGCACCCTCACCCTCACACACTGCTGCACCCTCACCCTCACACACTGCACCAGGACCGCATCAACACACACACTTTGGTGCTGTGTGAGTGGGAGGGGAAGTGGGTGGGGAGAGAGGAGAAGGTCAGTTGTCCCTACCTTGATCTCCACCTTGACCTGTAGGTGAGCCCCGTTGACGGTGAGCAGTATGCTGTCAGGGCCAGAGGGGCTCAGCTGCCAGGAGTGGTAGGGCATGTTCCAGTGGCGGTCAGCCAGGAGGACCAGCGGGGAGAAGGAGGGAACCTGGCAGGAGAAGGTGCCCTCCTCTGCAGGAGAGAGGAGGGGAGGGGCACTGCATTTCATCTGCACACCCACTCACATCCACTCACACTTTGTCAATGGTGTGAGCTTGTGTTTTATTTACACTGCACCTCAACTTCATGGACCACAGGTGACCCACTCCACCCACCCATGTTGACGTCCACCCCACCCCCACGCCCATGTTGATGTCCACCCCATCCCACCCACCCATCAATGTTGACGTCCACCTCATCCCCAGCCCCACCCACCCATGTTGACGTCCACCCCCAGTACACTGTTGGTGGTCCAGTACTGGTGCAGTGGGTCCCAACGAGCCACTTTGGGTTCTGAGTTGAACAGGAAGTCGTTAGGAAGCCTGAGGACCAGCAGTGGATAACAGTCATAGCCAATAAGCTCATACCTACTATCTTATTTGCTACATTATGGTACATGAGCAATCAGCATGCACACATACTTCACTTGCACATGCGGTGGGGTTTTAAACACATTCCTTGCACTGTACAACACATACAAACTAATACTATTTTGGTTGACAGAATGTGTTTTGTGCTGGGAGCATGGCATGGTTTGCAGTACAAGGGCACAGAACACACCCAAACACACTCCTCACACATCTCCATAGCTGCTCTCACTTGGACGTGATGTTGACGGGTGGTCCTGTCGTGTTCCCTGGTGTCTGTGGGGGCTGCCCCTCCCCTGCCCCTCCCCCCTGCAGCTGCTGCTGTCCGTTGGCTGCGGTTGAGGCACCTCGGGTGTCAGGAGGGTAGGGGAACAGCGAGAGGCCACCCTCAAGAACTGGACAACAGGGGAGCAGTTTGAAACACAATGTAGTGTGTATGCATTGTCAGTTGGTAGAGGAGGGCAGAGGGAGAGGAGGTGGAAGGATTGGACTACAGAGAGAGTTGCACACATTTTCTAATGTAGCATGTGCAATCCCAAACACAAGACATCTCGCATGCAACTTTCACACATTGTGTGCATACGTACATGCGTGAAAAGGTGTTGACGCAAGGATGCACACAACCTTGCCCCGCCCACCTTGCTGGAAGGTCCATGCCCCCACTGTCTTGCTCTGTGGAGGCAGTCTCAGCAGCTCAAACTCCATCACACCTCCGGCCACCATCATGGCCCTCATGTCCACCTCTCCTTCTTCCAGGAGGGGGTCATCATCGTCCTCCCCCAACCCCGGGGTAGGAGACACTGTATCTGGTGGACCTTGAGGGGAGGAGTCAGGTGCCCCCTCACCCTGCCCCTCCCCCTCCTCTTTGACACCATTCTCCTGGATGGGGGTTAGTAATAGAAATACATACTTATATATACATATGCATCTGCATACTATCAATGGTACACACGTGGATCTACACACAGCCCATGAGAGAACTCACATGCACACCTACAAACAGGTTAAAATTGATCTTTACACACAGTGCATACGTACAGGTATACTTGTGCGTGTGTGTGTGTGTGTGTGTGTGTGTGTGTGTGTGTGTGCGTGTGTGTGTGTGTGTGTGAGTGTGTGTGTGCGTGTGCGTGTGTGTGTGCGGTACCATCCACTGTGTCCAAAGCCACCAACCTGTGTCTCCCTATTCTCCTCCTCCTCCTCCTCCCTTCCGTTCACTGCATGGGCTGCCCCAGCAGAGCCGACCTTTGACCCCACTGTCACTGACTGCAGCAGACCACAGAGAGGGACACGTAAATAGAGGGTCATCTCATGACACGTAGCAGTTTAGGTGACTACTGGTATTAAAGTTAAACTTCTTCAACACCTCAGAAGGCTGTTATTAGACTGGGTCACTCTGATCGAGACACCCCTACCACACGTGGATATATCAACCACTACTGCACCAGGAGCACACGACACAGATAGACACATGCACACGTGCACACACACACACACACACACACACACACACACACACACACACACACACACACACACACACACACACACACACACACACACACACACACACACACACACACACACACACACACACACACACACACACACTTCACACAACCTTCTCATCCTCTGCAGCAGTAGCCAGCACCTCCCCCACCCCCTCAGGTTCCGCTGTAGTCTTGGAAGGGGGGCGTGATGAAGACTTGCCGGTGCGGCTGAGCGGGGTGTAGACATCATTCTTGGTCATTTGTAGCCGCACAATGATGTCAGCCAGGAGGAGGGGCTTTGGAATCTCCACGGTAACCTCTCGCTCTTTGAAAGTGAATGACTTCACCCTGTGAAGCAGACAGTAGTCACAGGGTGCCATGAGAGGTTGGACCAGCATGGTCTGTGCAACACGCTGTCAGCTCAAGCAGACAGCAGTCACAGGGTGCCATGAGAGGTTGGACCAGCACGGTCTGTGCAACACGCTGTCAGCTCAAGCAGACAGCAGTCACAGGGTGCCATGAGAGGTTGGACCAGCATGGTCTGTGCAACACGCTGTCAGCTCAAGCAGACAGTAGTCACAGGGTGCCATGAGAGGTTGGACCAGCATGGTCTGTGCAACACGCTGTCAGCTCAAGCAGACAGCAGTCACAGGGTGCCATGAGAGGTTGGACCCGCAGGGTCTGTGCAACACGCTGTCAGCTCAAGCAGACAGCAGTCACAGGGTGCCATGAGAGGTTGGACCAGCACAGTCTGTGCAACACGCTGTCAGCTCAAGCAGACAGTAGTCACAGGGTGCCATGAGAGGTTGGACCAGCAGGGTCTGTGCAACACGCTGTTAGCTCAAGCAGACAGCAGTCACAGGGTGCCATGAGAGGTTGGACCAGCAGGGTCTGTGCAACACGCTGTTAGCTCAAGCAGACAGCAGTCACAGGGTGCCATGAGAGGTTGGACCAGCATGGTCTGTGCAACATGCTGTCAGCTCAAGCAGACAGCAGCCACAGGGTGCCATGAGAGGTTGCACCAGCAGGGTCTGTGCAACACGCTGTCAGCTCAAGCAGACAGCAGCCACAGAGCATGGTGTGATTGCTTGAAGGGCAGTCCACCACAGTCAGCACAACATGTACAGACACACAGGCACACTACCACTTACACAGACTGACACACACAACACACACGTCTAACAGCCCACACAGACCTACACACACTGTCCAACAGCCCACACAGACCTACACACACGTCTAACAGCCCACACAGACCTACACACACGTCTAACAGCCCACACAGACCTACACACACGTCTAACAGCCCACACAGACCTACACACACGTCTAACAGCCCACACAGACCTACACACACGTCTAACAGCCCACACAGACCTACACACACGTCTAACAGCCCACACAGACCTTGGGTTCTTTGCCAGGTTCCCCCAGAGGCCAAGCGTGTACCCAGGGATGGTTCTCTGCACCAGGGCATTGCCAGTCTCAGCGTCAATGTACGTGTCCACACACTTCAGGCAGCGAGTAGAGGAGGAGAAAGGAGGGGGATGAGGAGGAGGATGAGGAGGATGAGGAGGATGAGGATGGGGGGAGGGGGAGGAGGAGGAGGAGGGGAGGAAGAGGAAGAGGAGGAGGAGGTGGAGGAGGGGAACAGCCACACAGTGAGCAGCGTCTCCATGCGTACACCACAGTGACCCCCCCCCCCCCCCCCCCACAAGGGAGCCCACACAATGTGGCCTTATGATGGAGGACACCGACTGCACCAGTTACACAGATCCCACGAATATGGAGGGTGATTAGTGCCAAAATTAGGCACCAATACTGTAATCGCTAATGGTGTACTTGTGAACGGTGACTTCGCCCTTCAAACAGTGTGCACCTGCGTATGAACTTTTGAACGATGAAAATCACCCTTCAATTGGTGTGCATCTGCATATGCACTTTTTAAGGGTGAAATTCACATTTGAATTGTGTGTCTACTAGTTTGAATTGCGAGTGGAACCTTTCCTCTTCTTGGAGCAGGGTGCGACCACGCAATGGCTAATTCTTGGATATGCCAGACAGTCAGAAGCACTGTCCCTGATCTCGGCGGCCCCTTGCAGACTGGGATGTGGTTTCTAGTGGTGAAGCAGATGCTTCAGAAGTGAGAGTGGAGCGAGTGCACTGGGACTTACTGGCAAAGGAAGTACGTGAAGAATTAGTGATTGAGAGAAGGAGGCACTCCGTGCAGTTGCAGAAGCCCATTCAAAGAAAAGGCAGGTTGTAGAGAGTAGCATGCCTGCTCCACCTTCAATTTTCCACATTGAGTGGATCCAGAAGGGCCAATCATGCGTCAATTGTGCCATTTGCAGAAGAGAAAGTAGGTACATATGTCTAATATACGTATCTAAGGGCAAGGGTGTACTCCAGGATTGGGCGTCGAATGGTGCTCACGGAAACACCAACTAGTTTGGCAATCTGTGGTACAGTAAACTCGGAGCTGTGTACAAGCCTACCTCTGAATTAGGGGCACCTCTCTATACAGGACAGCCAACTGGGTCCTGTGCTGGCTGCTGTAGAGAGGTCCGCTGAATCACACCATGTCAAGTACAGTCGAGTGCAGTGAGGCCAGTTTAGTGTGGTGAGGTGAGATTGGCAGCAAGCCCAGAGAGAATGGTCTTTGTGGCTTGGGTGAATGGATCTGGATCAACTCCTGCTCATACACAGCTGGAACCTGATTGGCTGTTGCATAGGTACGTACTTACGTATGTATGTACGTATGTAGGCGGTCGCTGTTATATCATGAGATTGAAATCAATAATGGAATTGATGCAGCCATTGCACCTCCCATCTGTGGAACTTCAGGACAACCAGAAGATCACAAAACGGCCACTTGGTAAAAATACAATGCTTCACTTGAAGGAAAAAGGTTTCTAAGCACAAGATCAAGCACAAGATCACTAACCGAGCAGCGAGGTGGTGAGGTGAGAATACAGTGCTTCATCACAAGGGAAGGCTTTCTAAGCACTTGGAAGAAGCCAACAGCACCATCACAGAAACCACTTCAGCGATGAGTGGCCCTGATAAGCAGAGAAGTAATGTGTGGGGTGAGGGGTGTTGTGTAACCAGCACAAAGGAGACAAAAGGGGGGAGGATCTTGATGGCTGCATAGAAAGTGCACACAGCGTGAGCAAGGAGAACATCCCTCCGTCATGGCCTAACACTGAGGCACTCGGCAAGTGTCTCTCTACTCTCTGTCCGCAATTTGCAGTCTGTTGTCTGCCGATCAGCGATGAGCAATACTCTGTATGGCTTATCATCGCATTCATTGCAACGGGGGCTGATCAAACACAGCAGGACTTTCCATATATGGCGACTTTCACCTTCCCATGCAAGTCACAATATACGTTCAGTGCACTGCGCAAATTTATGACCTGACAATACACACATATGTATGCAATGTCAGGTGACGAATACACATAGTAAATACGTACATATGTACGTACATACATATGGAGTGACACCAGTTGTCCATGGTGGTGGTCATGGTTACCTACAAGGCCTTCCAGAGCAGCCACACCGTCTCCACGGTTCATGCTTCCAGCCACCTAGTCTACGTAGCTGTAAGCCCCAAGGTCTCATTAGTGCAAGAAGGACTAATTCTCTTATGCCATCACACGCTAATGACACGCCTGGGCTAGCAGCCCGTCTAGCAGCCAGCCGTCTACAGCAGCCAGAAGGTGGAATCCCACAGGTGAGCAGGGCAGACTGCGTGTGCAGTAAATGTACACCCACACATACTACAGTATGTGGGGGTGCATTGTGCACTGTGTGGTACAGTCCAAACAACAGGGAGAGCCTCACATCCTCTCCGTGTACTTGCAGTGGGGGAGTCACTGAGTGATGTCACAGCCAACAAATGAGCACCACTTAGGACAATGCAACCCACAGCCTTCAGCCACAGCCTGCTAGCCCCTCCTCACCACAGGACACAGGGTGGTGGGGAGGGGCTACACGGCCAGACCAGCTGCAGACGGTGCGGCCCCCTCAGCTCACCTTGAAGACCTCACCAGTGCACCTGTGGACTTTGTCAGCCGCTATCCGGTCCAGCCTGGACAGAGACTGCAGAAAAATGGAGGATGCATGGGCTTATGTACTGTGTGTAACATTTGAGAGGGTTAAAAGGCATACATCTCCTTCACATATGTACGCATGTACATGTGCATGTACGTATGTACACTCACACGGACGCACACATTCATGCACATGTGCGTAAACCCAACACTACAGTGCACTGCAGCTAGGACAGGGGAATCCTCAAACCATGAAATTTCAGTCCCAGCTGTAGTTAGTTGCTTTCCTTCCACTCAATTATAAAAATGAAATAGCTGTTGTGGTCGCAACATGTCTGGTGTGTGCGCTCGGTACACCAGGTGGCCAGACACATCAGAGCAACCACTGGACGGTGTAGGAAACAGAGTCAGGACAGAGCAGCCATGCTGTGTACCTGCGTACATACGTACGTACATGCACACACACCAGTCCAACGTCCCATCTGCATAGGTCATTCCTAGAACTGGCCATTAGTACCGTACAAGACCTTCAGTACAAGATCTTTCATGGACGGGTGATCGAGCAAACAGCTGACTTAGCGACAGGAGAGAGGGGTGATGTCATTCTATCACCTCAACCAGGGTCATACAGGTCATTCCTAGAACTGGCAAGATCTTTCATGGACAGCTGATTGAGTATTGTCATTTCACCACCTCATCACTCCCCATTTGGCTATGTATGTGAAATGTAGCCCTAGGCACCATATGGCAGCAAATGGCTCCCAAAGGACACACCAAAGGTCACACAGGTAATTAAGGAAGGAGACGTCTCTCCAAGTGAAATTAGTGACTGCACTTTGAGCAACTTCCTATCCTCTGTTGAGGATACTTCTTGCATTTTATGCACCTGTGACGGCTGTGCCTGAAGGCATTGAGTGTCACTTTGAAATTAAAAGTCTCGGTTGACACAAGCCCAGACACACACACACACACACACACACACATGCACACACACACGCACATGCACACACACACACACGCACACGCACGCACGCACACACACACACACACACACACACACACACACACACATGCACACACACATGCACACACACATGCACACACACACACACACACATACACACATACACACACACACACATACACACACACAGACACACATACACTCAACCAGGTGTTGTGCGGCTTAGGAAGCAAGAGCATTGATGAGTGTGTGCAAAACAGAGCCCCACTTCCCCATCACGTGCCCCTGACCACATACGAGATAGCAGGACTGACAGATAGAGGCCACGTACGTACATTATACATACATACTTGTCACCATTTAACAGTGATCTACACATGACCTGCTGAGAGGAGCGGAGGAGGTGCAGTGCTGGTCTTGCTGAGAGGAGCGGAGGAGGTGCAGTGCTGGTCTTGCTGAGAGGAGCGGAGGAGGTGCAGTGCTGGTCTTGTCTGGTCACTGTCCGTTGGAGCATCCACTGGCATCCTGCAACACAGCCCCTCAGGGCCACTGTCAGAAAGGACAGGGGGTTGGTGTGTGCACCATAAAAGGAGTGGTCTTATCACACCAGGAAGGCACTGTAAATGCTGAATAGAATGAGGACATTGCCCTTGGGCAGTTGCTTTGCCAGTAGGTAGCATGTGTGTGTCCATACGGAGGAGGACAGCTGAGAGGAAGGGGGCTGGAAGTGAAGCCAAACAGAGGGAAGCAGTCCCTTCCACTGGCATGACGGCATTGCCTAGCAGCTCCCACACCACACCTGCAGTGAGAGCCATGGCTGCCTCGCCAGCTGTGCCCACAGGCATGCCAGCAGGTGGTGAGGGGTGGAGGGGAACACATCCCATTGTGAACAGCTGGCAACATGCTTAGGCCAAGCTGGAAAGTGGACAGCCTGGTCTTGTAGGGGGAAGTCCCTAAGTAGCACTACATCATGTTCAAATGAGACCTTTGAAGTGCTTTGGGAACTGTCACATATTGTAGCAACACAGACCTCTACCACCATCTGTATGTACTCTACTGCAGTGTGCGAAATGCACATACAATACAATACACACATCCATGACTAGGCATCTAATGGATGTGTTCTAACCCTTGCAGGCACCACAACCCCACACTCACCCGTGGCCGGTGTCGTGCAATCTGTGCATGCAAGTACAATGCTTAGCCTTCGCTGTATCGTACGTACATACGTGTGTACATGTGGGCACATACAGTACTCGAAAACTTAAAGGTGACACGCTACACGAGTGACACTAGGTTAGTGGCTAATTGAATAATTTGCTGCAGTGCATGTGTGTTGGTGGTGTGGTGTGTGAGGTGTGCCAACAGTCAGAGATGAAGGTGTGGTGTGGTGTGAGGTGTGTGAGGTGTGCCAACAGTCAGAGATGAAGGTGTGGTGTGGTGTGAGGTGTGTGAGGTGTGCCAACAGTCAGAGACGGAGGTGTGGTGTGGTGTGAGGTGTGTGAGGTGTGCCAACAGTCAGAGATGGAGGTGTGGTGTGGTGTGAGGTGTGTGAGGTGTGCCAACAGTCAGAGACGGAGGTGTGTGAGGTGTGCCAACAGTGAGAGATGGAGGTGTGGTGTGGTGTGAGGTGTGTCAACAGTCAGACGGGGTGTGGTGTGGTGTGAGATGTGTGAGGTGTGCCAACAGTCAGACAGAGGTGTGGTGCGAGGTGTGCCAACAGTCAGAGACGGAGGTGTGGTGTGGTGTGAGGTGTGTGAGTAGCCAGTATGGCACTAATTCAAGCCGACACACATTGGAGTACACCACCTCCCCGTCCACAGCTTCCTTGGCCAATGACAGATTCGCTGCAGTGCATTGGGCAGGACAGCCCCCCCATCAGCTCACCGTGGACCTTGCACGGAGGGCACACCAGTCCCCCGGTCGTCTTGTTGATGAAGGCGGTCTGGGAGGCCTCCCTCTCGCACAGCGGACAGGTCAGGGGTAGAGCGGCGTGGTGGCCTTCCTTGTGTGGGAGCTTGTTCGCCTCCAGGAACCGCTTCACCGTCGACGGAGAGAGGACGGCTTGCGTCTTGCCCATCAAGTCCGTCACTGTCTCTTCGTCACTCTTTGCAGACAAGACTGTGAGAGCAGATGGCGTCACACATCGATCTATCGGTACATTCGGATAGCACGTACGCGTGCGTGCACACGTACCGTATATACACCAGGAGAGCAGGGTCGAGAGCTGCAGTTCGCGACATCCATCTATCCATTCGAATTCGATTTCTGCACAGTGACCGCCATTAGAGCTCACGTGATCGACATTGGGGGCACATGCATGTACGTATACAGTTGCAACCAGCTGGTGCCAAAAGGGCGCGTGCTGTTGGGTGAATTAAACCACACGTGTCACACATGTACGTCCTTTTTGTGTACAAAGTAAAGTTAAAAGGTTCAACAATGCAAAAGTACAACAGTCTAAAGAATAGGAAGGACTACTAAAAATACATGCCAATTTATTCATGTATACAAACACACTGCATTTATACACTATACACAGCATACTGTATCATAGCCTTGTACAAGATTCAAGAGAATACTATACAGGTACAAACATGTATAAAGATTTACAGGGAAGAATGGAAAACAAATCTATGTGTGCTTGCAGTCACATGTTGTTCCGTGCCAGCTTGAGTGGTCAGGAGTGGGAGGTGGTCTCTGTCAGTGGGTCTGCTCACCTGCAGGGCAGACAGTGGGTGGACATGAGTGGGTGGAGTGAAGGGAGTGAAGACAAGGGTTAAGTGTGGGTGAGGTGTGGGTGAGGTGGGGACCACAGGAAAGTGGTCATCCCATTTCACATGTGGAGTTGGGTCGGAATCACAGCTCTGTTCCATCAGCCACCAATGATGCAACTTACATACCACACACAAAGATTACAAACACCTGTACAATGTTGGTGTCAGAAATGCAGGCATGCAGCACGCACACACACACACACACACACACACACACACACACACACACACACACACACACACACACACACACACACACACACACACACACGCCACACACACACAGGTGAGCACACAACTCTGACCAACCTCCTTGTTCCAGCTCCTCCATCATCTTCCTCCCAAGTGACCGCATCTTTGGGTAGCCCTCGGCATCAATGGCCACCTCACAGTACTCCTTTAGAGTCTCCACATTGGCATGATGTGTCAAGTGATGGTACAACACCTCACGTGCATCCTTGGCGTTGGAGGTGGTGATGTCTGACTTGACATCTTCAGTGATTACACCTTTACGAACGAGTCTGAGCAGACTCAGTCTGGGTTCGACGACCTTAAAAAACTCTGTCTCGTGTTTCTTGAGAAATTCTGATACTGAAAATTGTGTGGCTGCAGTAAGTCCAACAAATGAACACACAGTGTAACAGGCCAGTCAAGGGTTAAAGCATAGGACAGTAAAGTTATAAGGAGTGGGTGTTCCTTGATTCCACACGGAAAACTATGAACAACCTTGTACCTTCCCCCTTAAAGCTGGACTGCACCAATCTCTCTCCTGCCAGCTACGCACACGGCCATTTGCAACAGCACTGAGACAACCAACAGTGAGCTTTAATTTGCCATGCTAACATACTGGACACTGGGGGGACAGGCAACAGGAGAAGAGAGACCAGCGACTGAGCTTGAACTCAGGACCTACGCTCTAACTTGGCCGCAACATGAGCTATCGATTGTGGCCATGATCCTTCGGTTCCCATTGCCCCTAATGTGCTGGTCATGGGTGTTCCGTCAGCTGTGACTGCTGGAGACCCACGCCTCGAGGCTGGCACTTTGTGCAGTGTGCTGGTAGTGGGCTCAGCGGGAAACTAGCATTGTTGCACAAGCCCGTGAGTCGGAGGTAGACGGTGTAACTGCCTCTGTCTCACAGTGCGTGTACGGTGGGTGTGAACCACAACTGGAATGCTGCAGGACATTACACCTCAGTGGAAAGGCGACTGAAGAAAAAAGAGCAGCGACCGAGCTCAAGCGTAGCCCGAGTTCAAGTTCGCTCACTGCTCCTTTTTCTCTTGTCACCCTTTCTGTGACCCAGCTGTGGTGTCCTGTAGCATTCCTGAATCAGAAGGTGCACACACCGGGCTCGACCTGAACATGTTACAAAAGAACAAGCTTAAACAGACTCAGTCTGGGGTTAACAACATCACAAACTCTGCTCCATGTTTCTTGAGAAATTCTGACGCTGAAAATTGCGTGACTGCAGTAAGTCCAACAAATGAACACACAGTGTAACAGGCCAGTCTAACAGAAGTGCTTTGTTCAATGTTGTGCCATTGTACAGCATGGCAGTGTCTACTCCAACGGAGTGATATCAAGCTGCGTCCACACCTCACTTGGCCTCACACAACAGACTGCTTCACTGTATGCAGCTTACAGCATGGACTGTATGACCCGTGCACACAGCACAGGAAGTGCCATCTGAACCAGCATACATTGTCAATAGGCCAATTTACAGTAGTGTGTACAGACGTACACACACACACACACAACAAATGCAGAGTGCAAATGCCACACACACACACGCGCGTGTGCGCACACACGAAGTTTGTAATCCCATTCCACATGTTACTCATGTAGCAACACACACACAACAAATGCAGATTTCAAATGCCACACCTGCCACCATACCTACACACACACACGCACACACACACGCACACACACGCACACACACACACGCACGCACACACACACACACACACACACACACACCTACCAGTCATTGCCCCGGCCAAAACTGTAGCTCAGACAGCACACCACCACCCTCACTCACACCCACTCACCCACTAACACACACACCTACCTTCTTGTTCTAGCCTTCTCCTCATTTCTGACCCAAAGTCTTGCATTGCTCGAAATCCATCATATTTCTCTGAAGTGATCACATCACAGAATGCTTTGAGAGTGGCTAAGGTTCCATAATCCCTCATGTGGTCAAACAGGTGCCCTCGGGCCTCTTCTACACTGTGACTGTCAGTAATTCTATCCGCCACAGTTTGAGGGATCACATGTTCCCAACACAGTTCCCGGTAAATATCCTTCACTGCCACTACTTCATAGAAACGTGTTTCACATTCCATGAGCACCCGCTTCTCTAAGGGCTGCCCAGCTGCATCAAAGGAAGCACACAGAGAACAGACCAGTGCAAACTGGAGCAAGGTTGCACTCAAGGGGGACAAGCCCTCCGGTATCAAGGGCAGGGCTGCTGGTCGTACACAAACCTAGGCAAACCATATCTAACTCCAGACAGAGGTGTCAGTCGTAAAGCCTTCCTTCCATTTGTTTCTACAACACAGGGCATCCACACACATAACAAAATTAACACCAACCAAAAAGTGTGGAATTATTACACTACTCCTGAGAATGAGCTGTAGGTAGATATATACGTACTTTGCTGGAGCTCACACCCGTCCAATTAGACCACTGAGGTCATGAGGTCTAAACTGGCCACAGCCCATGTAGGCTGGAATGACATCTAACTCCAAACTTGGCTCTACTAGTGCACTATATATAGTAGCACCTTGACCACAATCTATTTATTTAGGTCAATCACAACAGAGTTCTACAAGTCAATTACGACAAAATTGGAATGGACAGTTGACATTAGGTCTTTAACTAGTTGCCATAGAGTGTTTCAACAATTGAATTAACCTCAAAATGGTCTGGTTAGCAATAGGTTGCTTCAAGGAAGAGTGTTCATAAGTCCTTAAATTGTAATCTACACAGTAGGTATCGAAGGTGGCCAATGCCAAGCCACTCCTTAATTGGATTCCTTGGATCCTTGTACTTCTGTTCACCTTTGTGGATTACTTTATGAATACAATAAGGACATTCAGACATCCATTTCTGACCGAACGGGTAATGTGTAATGCACAGAACTGTCACATGCCCAACGACAACCACCATTCAAGCATGAATTTCACATGTTACTCACTGTGGATGGTATTCTATGCATAAACAATTACCCTGTACGTCGCCTGGTCAATATCCCTCTATTCTGACGTTCAGTAAATTTCTTCACTACCTATCCTCTACGTATGTGCAATGGAGGAAAACACTTTATTCGCTATCAGTATTACTTTCATCAGTTACAGCTGCAAACCCTATCTCTGGGCGGCCTCACTCAAGAGGGCCCTGGGCCTTACGCCAGAGCAATGCTGACTCGGCATACTCGCAAGACATCCTGGTGACCCTCTAAAGGCCAGCGTGGCGAATCACTAGTGATGGTCAGCTACACACACACACTAAGGGGAGAAAATCTTAATGTGCTAAATTATGCAATACAGGTGTCATGGCCATATATCTCCAGATGTGCACACACTAAAGATGATGATCGTGCACTGAGACATGCACACACTTCAGCATTCTACAGGAGAGGTGTGACACACAACTCTCACACACTTTAGAGTGACCACTAGGAAATGGTACTACAAGGGCTCACTCACACGCCCTAGCTGAAGGTACACTGTTGACAACAACTCGGCCCCACACACTCACTCAGCCACCACACCCGCACACACACACACACACACACACACACACACACACACACACACACACACACACACACACACACACACACACACACACACACACACACACACTCACACACACACACAGTCGTTCACATGCACACAGTGTCAAGTAACACAGTGCTGGAGGAACCTTACCAGTTGAAATAGCTTGTGCTTTCTTGGAAGTGGGAGCAGTTTGACAAGTGCCAATGGGAGGGTGGGCACTACTTGGGGTCTCTGAACCTGCCAGTGCACAAACCAGTCACAGTGCATCACACTCCACTCCACTGCACACACTGCCTAACCCTAGCCTTTACATGACCACCACTACTGGTCTGCTGTCGTCCAACACTTGTGTGTGCATGCAATCCCTGGACTTTGGGGCTCAGCACACACAAGTGGTATGGACATGCTCCTCAAAGCAGTCCCACTGGGAGGGGCCCTACTGTAGCTGGGGTGTGTTGATGAATGAAGAAAGTGGAGTGTGAACTAACCTGTTTGAGAGGGTGGGATTCCCCCTGACCCCGCCCCTTCCAGAATACAGCCAGTGTGCTGTCTCTCTACGACAGCCTGTTGGGGGAGAGAGAGGAAAAGGTCTCAGTGAGTGAGGGAGAAAGACACTTCTTATAAAGCAGTCAACTCACATAATGAGACATGTTCTGGAACAGATCACACTCTGATCTGTCCAGTTTCTTCGCAGCCTGGTTTAGCTGGCAGCGAACAGACGCAGCGACTGTGTTCTTCACCTTCAGCTCAGCAACGTGCGGGGCTGTACAAGTTTCGTGCGGAGTATGGTCATCCTGGCAGGTCTGCCCGAGGACCAGGTAGGGACTCTTCACACACTCACTGCAGGGCCCGCTACGAGGGTCCTTGGCAGACGTGCTGTGGAAAAGGAAGCAGTACGAGTCTGCAACGGCTTCTATGATGGTGTCACGGTATTTTTGATGCTTTCCTTCGTGGTGATCCATGCTCACACTGATGTGGGTGGCATGATCGTGCAGACTGACAAAGCCTACTGCTCCTACACCAAACGTCATACGCTTACGAGAAATAGACTTGGTGCATATCTCCCACCCTTCGGCATTTTGTAAGCGAGCGCTCATTCCTGTGAATACCCCACAAGGAATGAAGGATGTGCTCTCGAACGTGACGGCAAAGCCTAGCGACTCCTCCTGTGGCCCAGTACTGACTCCTGATGGGGCTGCATCATCTGGTGAGGAGGTCAGTACTGATGGGACAAAGAGAATCCTGCCTCCTTCCTGTGACTTGATCTCCGCTCCAATGAAGAGTTGCACCAGGAGGTCCATGAAGTGGTCGGGGTCGAGTTGAACCCCAAGCTCTCGAAGAGCATCCCTTGTCAATTTCCCTTCATGCTTTAGCAGGATTTTGTCACCTCCCCTGACCTCTTCAAACTGAACTAGATACAGTTTGGAAATGTTCTCAAAGAGGTGCGAGGGATTGGTGAAGACCGGGCAGGCACTCTCCTCAGTGTGCCCCACATCAGCCCCACAGAGGTGAATGAGGAGACCCAGAGCATGGAAGTAGGTCACCATGGCGTGAAACTCTCCCGCTTCGGTAACAGAGCCTTCTGCTCTGCATCTTTCATACAGCTCACTGTATGAGTAGAATGGCTTCTCGCTCTGACTCAGCTCCAACAGCTGGTGGAGGTACCACCTCACGGGAACGTCTACCTTGACAGCATCTTCCATTGCCTGCTTCGTGATTCTCCCCTTGAGGTTCTTGGTGGCACGGCAGTGCTTACATTTGCAGCGCTTATGCGACTGATGACTCTTGTCAACATACAGTTTATTGTTGACAGGAAAGAACATCAGCTGGGATTTCTTGTTTGGAACGATGGCTCTTTCTAAAAGGCGAGATTTCAGCTGCAATACTTTCTGCAGTATTTCATTACAATCCTTCAATTTTTCATCTGCGTCCGTTTCATCCAGTTTATCAAGGTGAGTGCCCACCAATATAACGCGGGGCTTACTCTTACATGTCACATCTGGGAGGAGTGGAACCTTCCTGTCAGCAAGCGAACGCACTGTCATTACAGAGCGTGTAACCATCTCAGCAAGGGAGAGGGCGGATTTAGCTGCATACATCGTATTTCCTTCGGTGGAGCACAGCTCATCTGTAGGGCATTCCGTCAGCTTCTCTGTGACGTTGAATACATTTAGGTAGATGGCTGGTATGGTGACAAAGAGTGGGAGGATATCGTGGTATGCTAGTTGGCCCCCACA
>OX465035.1:7890231-7947731 GCA_949841015.1 Aplysina aerophoba | reverse complement strand
CCATACATCAGGTAAACACCATTCCCATGGAAACATAATTGAATACGGCGGTCAGCTGTGAAGTGAACACCGGAAGTGGAAGGAGAAGGGGGACTAGCAGGTGCACTAGACCAATAGAAGGCACTTTCATTCTTCACATCAAACAGGCATTAGATGGCATTTGGTTCTGCATCAGGTGGCGTACTTAATAGCTCTGCTCTGAACACTTTGCGGTGGTCACAAGCAACCTGTGAACTAATCGTTATGTTTGTTAAACCACCCCTTCTTCTCTATTCCCAGATGTTTGTTAGAGATGGTCTAACCAAACCGGAGTTGTTGTTGAGCAATCACGTAGCATGCAAGGGGAGTAAATTGCAGTGAGACGTTTCAACATCGAGGGTCTTTGTCAGTCACAAAAATGAAGAGTAAAGGTTTTTCTCCAATTTACTTTACAACTACGTGATTGCTCAACAACATCCCCATTTGCATGAAGCAGTGTGCTGTGTACACATTTTCACTGGACAGTTGGACACATGTAAAAGGAACCAGAAAGTAAGACCCCTCCTACCCCTACCCCTGCACTGGTATTCCAATACATCAAAAAAAGCCTCTACGACATCACCAATACATCAAGTAAGCACCATTCCCACCAATACCCTACCATAGTCCCTAGCACATAGCCCTATTCTACACACATACAGTAGGCAGAAGGTGTACCGTGGGTATTCTCACATGGACAACTGTTCACAGAACATGTAAACACTGGCAACATGGCTGACCATGTACTGTAACAGTGAGGTATGGGATACTCAATGGTCTCTTTTGGCACACACTGCAAATCAGCAAACGTGGCTGACATGTAAGTGGCAAGTACTACACTGTATCCACATGTGGGCACTCGCAGATACACGTGTGCACATGCATGTAAGTGATAATTAGGAGTAGTTAGGAGGAACGTTACACTTAGGACAACTTGTTGGGGGCAAACAGCAGCAGTAGTCGCCCACGCATTATACGTACGTTATATCGTATGGCGATTCTGAAGCACAGAGAGTGAGTGAATGCTCCATTCGCCAGCCAGGGCAAGTAGCAGGTGACGCCATTTGCATTCCTTACTAAACGCCTACGTAGGTGGCTGTCACCCTACAAGCCAAATCTGCGCATGCGCAGTAGATTCTGGCGCCAATTTCAAATGTTGCATTTGCGATCCGCGATGGAACAGCAGAAAACTCGGAGGCCCTCGCTCTCGCTCAAGTGCCCGTTATCTGAACGCTTTCAGGTTGTTGCAGGAGAAGAAAAACAGAGGAAAGAAGTCGAAGAATCCCTACATAACACGCGGCGCTGGGCAGTTAGGACGTTTGAGCAATGGAGGGATTTCTACAATTCCAAACAATCAAAAACGAATCCGAGTGCCCATGCCATATTTTGATGACAGAGGATGAAGAAGTGCTGTGTCACTGGCTGTGCATTTTCGCAATGGAAGTGAGAAAATAGAGTGGAGACCCATACACACCATGAAGCATAGTGCAGTTGATGTCAGGTCTAAATCGTAAGATATCATCGGATGGATCTGGTGTTAATAACATACCAATAGAACTGCTTCTCATCCACTCATCTTATCACTTACCATATCTGTGCTGTTTTTACATTTAATGTTATAGTAGCTAGCTAGCTAGCTAATTTTGTTCATGATGTCCATTTTAACCTGAACAATTATGTCATCTCATTCAAGTTTGCTTTTGATGTCAATTTTGTAACGCGTAAATTACTGTGTGCTGAATAGTGACATGTCACGTATGATATGATAATGAACCTCCTTTTGGGGTTGTTATGGCATATAACATACTTTTTAGCCCTATCCTTTACTACAGGATTGTGCAATCACCATACGATATATGCATCCAATTAACAATGAACCATAATGCCCCACACAACATGGGTTAGATGAGGCCACCAACAATTGTCAAGGCTGGCATAGGGTGGACTGGCTCAGCTGTTACACTGAGTTCACTGTTGAGTAGTCTGACTACATCACCAACCTCTTAACTGCCTTGCTTCCTCATTGTGTCCATATTTGTCCAGCACGTTAGTAGTTTGAGACTCAGCATAATCAGAAGCTATGCACTCCGTCAGACTGGGGATAGTCATTGGATTCACCAATGTCAGAAGCTTTGACTGTCCCATCATCATGATAACTACCAGAATCCTATTTTGGAAGCCCCATCGTAGAAATGCTATCGTGAGAACGCCGTCGATGGAGCACCATAGCAGTGTGTGCACATTTTCACTACCTACTACACTTATGGTATACAGCACAGTCTCATTGATGCTAGTACACCCACACACATGCCCATCAATACATCCATCCATCCCGTGAACACCGGAGGTGGAAAGAGAAGGGGGACTAGCAGGTGCACTAGACCAGAAGAAGGCACTTTCAGTCATTCTTCACATCAAACAGGCATAGATGGCATTTGGTTCTGCACCTTTTGTCTGATGTGTCAATGAACTGAGTCTTATGGGATTAGTGGCCATTTTATGACATCATAACCTCACACAAAGAATTTCACCATTCAGTTGTTTGTTCAACCCCCACACACATGCCCAATTAATACATCCATCCTAGTAATACGATAATGCCAATACAGCTAGGTGTGTGCTGTGCTAGTCTGGCTAGCTAGACCATCCCTAACGAAGGGTGGAGGCGTGGAGAGGGAGGGACGGTCTAGAAAACATTGCCATTAGTTTCACACCTTGCCTGTGGTATTGGACCAATCAGATGCTACTGTCAAAGATCCGTGCTAATAGTATTCATAAGTACACAGATACACACTGTACATACGTACATACACATGTAGACACACACTGGAGCCACATTATATGCATCCAATTAACAATGAACCATAATGCCCCACACAGCATGGGTTAGATGAGGCATAGATACTAGACCTTATATCGGGATAGGAAACTCGCGGCGTGAGCTGCGTTCCATGCTTGTTAACCGGATGTAGTGTACTAATTTTTGAAATCGCCCGCTAATACGGAGGTGACAATGACGTATAATGATATTCATTTTCTGTGATCGCTACGCTGAATAACAAACCTGACACATAATAATATTTATAAGGTGTGCAAGGTACACCGCTATGACGTCACACCATTTTTAGGCTAGGGGAAGGAGGCGCGTACGTGAGCTAGAAGTTTACGGAGCTGTACGGCTGAAACGCATTTGTACAGACCTGATACACACCCTATACTATACGAAAATCCCTACTGCATACACTTTGTGCTGTGTCGTGCAGAATCCAGAAATATACGGAAAGTTTTTGAATGATCTATCGAGTACGATATGGGACAAGAAGTACACGATTTTGCCCGTTAAACATCGCTCAAGTCGTTCGATCACAGCCTTGTTCGGTGTAAGACAGTCCTGCCGAGCCAGCAAAGCGAAAGATCAGGAACTGTAGTAAGCGGCAAGAAAGTTTTTGGATGATTTGTTGCTGGTTATGTGGATTTCTCGCTTTATGCTGACTCTGACGTTGTGTGCGTGTCACTTTGGCGACGCTAACGACGTATTGGCATACGCCTATCTTCAGTCTGTAATTCAAAGTGAACAAAAACTTCTTGTTCCTTCTCCTTCGGGTAGGTTGAACAGAAAAGTAAGGTTCGCCAAACACGTGCGCCCACGCAAGACGGTTAACAAGCAACGTTAGAATTATTATTGTAATGTTAAATAGTGTAATCAATATAAATTCCGGAGTTTCCTATCCCGATATAAGGTCTAGTATCTATGGATGAGGCCACCAACAATAGTCAAGGCTGGCATAGGGTGGACTGGCTCAGCTGTTACACTGAGTTCACTGTTGAGTAGTCTGACTACATCACCAACCTCTCAACTGCCTTGCTTCCACATTGCATCCATATTTGTCCAGCACGTTAACAGTTCTGGCTACCACTTCTGGAGGTTTGGTGCACTGGACACGGACAACTCTGTCAGACAGGAACCCTCCTTCTCCTTTCGTCTTCTTCACTTCATCCTTAGTCACCAACTTCTCCTGGTACAACTTCGACAGCACTGTGTGGGATAGCAGCACTGATACACAGACTGGACACACAAAACATTGCTACACTATGCTAAAACAAGGTCTACAATGTGTGTGGGTACACAGTCACTGCTGAAGGTACTGTGGTGAGAAAGTGCTGAGTGGAAGAAAACATACAAGCGTGTTAAACACCTAATCACATAATAAAACATGGCGGCATATACAACACCTATGGAGTGGGTCAAAGAGTGCTGAGGAAGCCAGACAAAATTGCTGTGTACAAATCATGTCACCATACCTAGTCCCCATTGCAACCATACTCACAGGTATCTGCTTGTGGACAACTAATGTCAGTGACATTATCATGTATCATTGTCATAATGTCAGTGTCAGTGTGACCAACCTCTGTCACATTTTGACCACATACAGTGCACAGTCAGTGAAAGGAACCAGAATGTAAGACCCCTCCAATCCTCACCCCTGCACTGGTATTCCCATACATCATGTAAGCACCATTCCCACCATTACCCTAGCATAGTCCCTAGCACATAGCCCTATTCTACACACATACAGTAGGCAGAAGGTCTACCGTGGGTATTCTCACATGGACAGCTGTTTACAGAACATTTAAAAGGAGCAAACATGGCTGACTATGTGGCAGTAGGGCCAGGATAGTCAATGGTGGCACAAACACAAGCTGCCCAGTCAACTAGCTTGCCACACTCCACAGACTCCACCTTTATCCACAGCACACATCTACAATGACTTGTGAATAATTGAAGCAATAAATCACATGTACAAAGACAAACACACACATGTAGATAAACACAGATGCACACAAACACACACACACACACACACACACAAACAAACACACACACACACACACACACACACACAGGCAGATTATATGCAGGTACAAACGAATAATTTATCTCAACATTGGATATTTGTTGCTCCTAACGAACTAACACTCGAGTACTCACTCCATGGAAAAATAATTGAATTCGGCGGTCAGTTTTGAAGTGAACACCGGAAGTGGAAGGAGAAGGGGGACTAGCAGATGCACTAGACCAGAAGAAGGCACTTTCAGTCATTCTTCACATCAAACAGGCATTAGATGGCCTCCTACCCCTACCCCACAACACAAACTCTGTCGGAATAGGTGTGATCAGTATAGGCAATGGCAGCACCAAACAATGGAACAACTAGCCTTACCAAATGTCAAGAACCTACGGAGATAAAGCACTCTGTGGATAATGATGAATAAAGCACTCAAAATTCCTTTAATCTGCCCACGCAAGTCAATCTATACTGCTATAGTGTACAATGAAACATCAACATGAAGCATTTTCATGTCCCAACTTTGTGAGACTCAGCATAATCAGAAGCTACGTATACATTCCGTCAGACCGGGTATAGTTATTGGATTCACCAATGTCAGTGGCTTTGACTGTCCCATCATCATGATAACTACCAGAATCCTATTTTGGAAGCCCTATCATAGAAATGCTATCGTGAGAACGCCGTCGATGGAGCACCATAGCAGTGTGTGCACATTTTCACTACCTACTACACTTATGGTATACAGCACAGTCTCATTGATGCTAGTACACCCACACACATGCCCATCAATACATCCATCCATCCCGTGAACACCGGAGGTGGAAGGAGAAGGGGGACTAGCAGGTGCACTAGACCAGAAGAAGGCACTTTCAGGCATTCTTCACATCAAACAGGCATTAGATGGCATTTGGTTCTGTACCTTTTGTCTGATGTGTCAATGAACTGAGTCTTATGGGATTAGTGGCCATTTTACGACATCGTAACCTCACACAAATAATTTGACCATTCAGTTGTTTGTTCGACCCTCCCACACATGACCAATTAATACATTCGTCCTAGTTAATACGATAATGCCAATACAGCAAGGTGTGTGCTGCGCTAGTCTGGCTAGCTAGACCATCCCTAACAAAGGCTGGAGGCGTGGAGAGGGAGGGACGGTCTAGAAAACATTGCCATTAGTTTTCACACCTTGCCTGTGGTATTGGACCAATCAGATGATACTGTCAAAGATTCGTGCTAATAGTATTCATGGCTTCTGATTGATCATCTTCTACCTCTTTCTGACTTTGCTAGATCTTGTTAAAGTGTCCAATCCATCTGGTGGTGTACTTACTTGCTCTGCTCTGAACACTTTGCGGTGGTCACAAGCAACCTGGGAACTAATTGTAATGTTTGTTAAACCACCCCTTCCTCTCTGCTCCCCGGTGTTTGTTAGAGATGGTCTAACCAAACCGGGGTTGTTGTAGAGCAATCACGTAGCATGCAAGGGGAGTAAATTGCAGTGAGACGTTTCAACATCGAGGGTCTTTGTCAGTCACAAAAATGAAGAGTAAAGGTTTTTCTCCAATTTACTTTACAACTACGTGATTGCTCAACAACATCCCCATTTGCATGAAGCAGTGTGCTGTGTACACATTTTCACTACACAGTATACACTCAACAGTTGGACACATGTAAAAGGAACCAGAAAGTAAGACCCCTCCTACCACTACCCCTGCACTGGTATTCCCATACATCAAGTAAGCACCATTCCCACCATTACCCTAGCATAGTCCCTAGCACATAGCCCTATTCTACACACATACAGTAGGCAGAAGGTGGACCGTGGGTATTCTCACATGGACAGCTGTTCACAGAACATGTAAACACTGGCAACATGGCTGACCATGTACTGTAACAGTGAGGTATGGGATACTCAATGGTCTCTTTTGGTACACACACATGCAAATCAGCAAACGTGGCTGACCATGTAAGTGGCAAGTACTACACTGTATCCACATGTGGGCACTCGCAGATACACGTGTGCACATGCAAGAGCACATGCATGGAAGTGATAATTAGGAGTAGTTGGGAGGAACGTTACACTTAGGACAACTTGTTTAGTGCAAACAGCAGCAGTAGTCGCCCACGCATTATACGTACGTTATATCGTATGGCGATTCTGAAGCATAGAGAGTGCGTGAATGCTCTATTCACCAGACAGGGCAAGTAGCAGGTGACGCCATTTGCATTCCTTATTAAACGCCTATGTAGGTGGACGTCACCCTACAAGCCAAATCTGCGCATGCGCAGTAAATTCTGGCGCCAATTTCAAATGTTGCATTTGCGATCCACGATGAAACAGCAGAAAACTCGGAGGCTGTCGCTCTCGCTCAAGTGCCCGTTATCTGAACGCTTTCAGGCTGTTGCAGGAGAAGAAAAAGAGAGGAAAGAAGTCGAAGAAGCATACATAACACGCGGCACTGGGCAGTTAGGATGTTTCAGCAATGGAGGGATTTCTACAATTCCAAACAATCAAGAACGAATCCGAGTGCCCATGCGATTTTGATGACAGAGGATGAAGAAGTGCTGTGTCACTGGCTGTGCATTTTCGTAATGGAAGTGAGTAAATAGAGTGGAGACCCATAAACACCACGGAGCATAGTGCAGCTGATGTCAGGTCTAAATCGTAAGATATCATCGGATGGATCTGGTGTTAATAACATACCAATAGAACTGCTTCTCATCCACTCATCTTATCACTTACCAGATTTGTGCTGTTTTTGCATTTAATGTTATAGTAGCTAGCTAGCTAGCTAATTTTGTTCATGATGTCCATTTTAACCTGAACAATTATGTCATCTCATTCAAGTTTGCTTTTGACGTCAATTTTTTAATGCATCAATTACTGTGTGCTGAATAGTGACATGTAACGTATGATATGATAATGAACCTCCTTTTGGGGTTGTTATGGCATATAACATACTTTTTAGCCCTATCCTTTACTACAGGATTGCGCAATCGCCATACCATATATGCATCCAATTAACAATGAACCATAATGCCCCACACAGCATGGGTTAGATGAGGCCACCAACAATAGTCAAGGCTGGTATAGGGTGGACTGGCTCAGCTGTTACACTTGAGTTCACTGTTGAGTAGTCTGACTACATCACCAACCTCTTAACTGCCTTGCTTGATCATTGTGTCCATATTTGTCCAGTAGATTAACAGTTCGGGCTACCACTTCTGGAGGTTTGGTGCACTGGACAAGGACAACTCTGGCAGACAGGAACCCTCCTTCTCCTTTCATCCTCTTCACTTCATCCTCAGTCACCAACTTCTCCTGGTACAACTCCGACAGCACTGTGTGGGATAGCAGCACTGATACACAGACTGGACACACAAAACATTGCTACACTATGCTAATACCAAAGGTCTACAATGTGTGTGGGTACACAGTCACTGCTGAAGGCACTAATCACATAATAAAACATGGGGGCATATAGGACACATATGGAGTGTGTCAAATCCTAGAGTGCTGAGGAAGCCAAACAAAATTGCTGTGTACAAATCATGTCACCATACCTAGTCCCCATTGCAACCATACTCACAGGTATCTGCTTATGGACAACTAATGTCAGTGACATTATCATGTGTCATTGTCATAATGTCAGTGTCAGTGTGACCAACCTCTGTCTCATTTTGATCACATACAGTACATAGTCAGTGAATGGAGGGTAAGATCACAAGTGTGGGGAAGTGTGTCTACACAAGCTGATGCCTAAACATAGCTTACTTTTGATCCTCTTAGCTGTGATGTCATACCACCGGTCTTCCTTGTATTCTTCCAACACACCCAGGGTCTCCTGTACTGCACCTTTCACTACTATGACAACAGCAAGCTCATCCCTCCACCAGCCCTCCCAATAGACCCCGGCCTTCCCAACACTTCTGCACTCCTCTTCATTGATGATGTGCTTGACAGAGTGGAGAGTCCACAGCACTGCACACACCAGTAATAAACAACACACAATTTAGCTACAGCAGAACAAACAGACTTCCAACACAGCTACTCAGTCAGGTGTGGCCGACCCACCCTTTACTACCAGTGGCTACACTAGTGACTGTGATCTGCATCTGACGACACTGTCACTATGAGGCACTACGAGTCACTACGAGACTGCATCTGACTGGTAGAGAGGCTCTCAGTGATACTGAGAGAGAGCGGGTAGACTTGACAGCAAGGAGTTGAGGACTTGGCATCCCACACCCACTACAACTGCCCTTCATCAGTTTACTGCCTGCTCATCAGTGACAGCTCCCTAGTGGAGCTCATCCGACAACAGAACACCAATTACCCTGTTGGTGCACGTCTGAAACAGGGACAGGTAAAGGTCACCATTCACATCAGCACCGCAGTGATGCAACCACAGAGGAGATGGCACTGAAGCCCAAGCTGTCCAAGGACCAGCAATGTGTCAAGGGGCAAGCCAACGAGAAGGGGCCTTGTCATGGCTGACCTCCATCCCTCCAGAGAAGTACCACTTCAGCCTCCATAAGCAGGCGTTCTGGGACGCTCTTGTATCAAGACTGCCTTCTCACTAATTCACTCAGCAGTTGTATCTGTGTGGACCGAGATCCTCTGCCATGTCCACCAAGTCCATCTGACCACCCCTGGACCTCACCCGACAGGAGGTCCGCCTTTGATGTAGCCACACTTGTTCTAGCTACGCCGTTACCACACGGCACTACCGAATGAAGTGCGTGTATCTATATACAATGAAATATCGTCCCACCATCTAGGACTATGCGGAACACTAGCGACTGCGCCGAACTAGCTAACTCTAGATCTACTGCGATCAAGTGTATGAAAACAGCAACCACTCAACATCCCCAGCTGTAGGCAGCTCGAACTCACCGCGAAGGGCGTCATCACGAAACAAAATTGATTTAAAATATTTCTTGTCGTTTGTACATGGACAGTCTGTCCCCAGCAACGCAGCCATGTTGGACCACTATCTATGGTTGGACTAGTCTCGTTCCCAGCCCACTTCCGGCCGCCATCTTGTCGAGGGCACGGAAGATGGTCTGGGAAACTGAGCCTACATTCCTGGTCCGTGACGTCAGGATCACGCGATACGGTATAATGGCCGACGCGCGCTCGATCGTATCCTGCCAGATAAGCGAGCTCAAGATGCCACAACACAGACTGATTTTAGTGATTCTTTTGGTATTTCTCACTCCTGAACACTTCCCTCAAACTAAGGTCTTGCAACATTGATTCAGGACTTTCCAGCGCCAGTTGGGAGAGAAATTAACACGTCTTCGCCGCTCACGATGGATGACAGCCTCGCGTTGTTCAGTTGTCAGACGCTGATAGCTCAGACGACATTATCTATTCTCTACATACTCTATTCTCAGTCTGGAGTATGCCATTCAGCAACGCTGCTTTGCTGCCGACGGAGTCATGTGACCGATCGGTAATCTGATTGGTATTCTCGATTCTGAGAATGCAACGTCACGGACCAGGAATGTAGGCTCAGTTTCCCAGACCATCTTCCGTGCCCTCGACAAGATGGCGGCCGGAAGTGGGCTGGGAACGAGACTATGGTTGGACTCGCCCACCCACACATAAGGTCGCCATTACCCGCCATTCCCTAATACAAATTCACACAGGAAATCTTACATATGGGCGGGGCAGTTTCAGACTTGCTGATTTTGTTTCTGTGTACTATAGTATAAATTATGTTGCAATTGGTGGCTCTTCTGGAGTTGAAAACGGTTGTGCGCGATATCCTCGCGTGCGCGCAGCCAAATTGCCACGAAACCTTCACAGCGCATTGGAGCCCCTACCGTAGAGTGTCCTCGAGGGGGCGACGAGCGAAAATACGCTTCGGCCAAGGAGCGCGCGGCGAAAAACCAGAAAACGATTGTCCGCCATTTTGGTTTTACGGAGAAAGTATACGGACTTCCGTGCACGGTTCGCACTTTATATTGTGGAAGCGCCATCATAGAAAATACCTTCGTGGGAGGCATGAAATATTTATGCATGCGATAACAAAAGTTACATTGATGATGTTTGATGATGCACCCAATAGCATAATTGCAACCATGCATGCTGCAGCTGAATAGTTCAGCAAACATGAATCTGTAGCTATATGAATCATGATTAGCACAAGCTGACGTATAACAAATTGCATGCATAAATCATGGCTATCATGACTTATAATGCGATGTAAAGTTCTAATAGTGTGCATGGGTGCTTACTCACATCAAAGTCTATCATTGATGTCAGATCTACAGTATAACAACTGGACACACACAACTATATCTATCTATCTATCTATCTTCTCTCTATATACGAGATTCTGGACATGTTGTTGTGTGTAAAAAGGTGGTTCAATGCCCAAAAGGAGATGCTCGAGCTCTCTGGCACGCAAAGGCACGTAGGTGTTTTTCTGTGCACAAATAAGCTACAGAAAAATGGCATGTTCTGTGGATTACCCAAGCCAAACTACCAGACAGCTTGCTGCGGCTACATATTCCCGGAATGGTGTTATTTGTAAATGGCCAAGACCTATATAGCTAGCTACCAAATGCAAGAAAAACTGAGAATTTAGCTAGCAACACTGCTAGTCTATCTATATATATATTTGAGAATGTTTGTTTGTTTGTTTGTTCGCAGTAAACGCAAAAACTACGGAACGGATTGACGCCAAACGCTCAGGAATTACAAAGAACTACCCGGAGAGTGTCCTCTGCGGTTTGAAATCTCCCGTCTTAGTGTTCTTGGGAAGATATGGTTACATTTCCGGTTTTTCCTTCGCGGCCGACCGTCATTTTTACTTATCTTCTTTCCACTTCCGGCTCTTGCTTAGACGCCTAACACAGAGCGCTTCGCAAACACAGCAAAACTATGGCACGAATTGATGACAAACGCTCTGGAATTACAACTAACATCCCAGAAATCGTCCTCAGCGGGTTGAAATCTCCCGCCTTAGGGTTCTCGTGGAGATATAGTGACAGTTCCAATTTTCCATTCTCGGCCGACAGCCATTTTTACTTTTCTCCCTTCCACTTTCGGCTCTTGCTTAGACGCCTATATAACACAGGCTGGAACATAGTCTGACGTAGCCCAGACCCCTTCCAGCTATTTTATGTCGCGCATAAAAATGGAGGCTGGAAGTGGGACTGGCTACGTCAGACTAGCTGGAACACACAGAGTGCTTTTGCAAAACGACGTCGATCGCGCGCCACATCGCTACTGAAATGCAAGCGGACATGCATAGACAAGTTCATGTACATTCAGGCACGCCTTGCAAGTTCAATCATTATATGCATGCATGCTTTGCACGTAATTACCCTGAAGCACTGTCACATTGTGGCCATGGGCATGACCTTACTTCAGTTGCCCAACTCTCTGTAATTAACAAAGCTGACATTAGAAGTGCTCTTGATAAAACACTGGCGTCAGAGTGCTTTCGCCGAAACGCTGTCGACGACGCGCCATAGCAGAGAAGCCCGCCAAAGGCGGGCTTCTATGCTAGTAGGTCAATCTATCTAAACATGCAACCTGCGATCTCACAACACCAACCTCATGCAACACTGTCAGTCTGCCCACTGATGGAGTTGACCTTCTCCCCATGCATGGATCTTCACATGTGCATGTACATCAACTGTCCCCCCCCATGGCATTCCTGTTACAAATTCACAGCTCATGAATAACTGAGCACCCTAGTGGTTTGCCGCCATTGGGTGACATTGTCAACATGCACTGGTGACGTCATTGTTGACAGACGCTCTTCTGTCTCCAGAAGACAGCCCCTCCCCACACAACTGTACACATTAGGATGGACCTGCATGAAGTGGACAGGAGGGAGGGTCACCAGTGGTGGTGAGAGGTGGACACACACAAGGGGGAAGCAGAAACACTCCTTTAGCTCTGCTTACAGGACACTTCCATTCCAACACACACACACACTATTAGTGTAAGGGGCTGAAACTACCTCACGGACAGGGATCCCCCTCCCCTTCCTCCACCTCCCTCCCCTTGCCACCACTCCCCTCCCCTTCTTACTCTCCCTCTACCCATCCCCCTTCACCTCACAATCATCTCTTAGCTCATCAGAGAACTCCTCATTGTTTTCTGTCAGAGCCAACTTGAAGCTCCTGTCTCCTCCAACCATCAAGAACCAGGCAGGCTGCAGGAAGGGGAGGGAGGGAGAGAGGGAGGTCCACTTTGATTTGAGGGAGGAGGGGGGACAGGGGTGGATTTCACAGCCATTGTCTGTAACTTCTATCACAAGTTGAAGTCAAATCCTTAATTGCTCCACATCCCACCCTTCCCCTGTCACAAGCCCCCTCTGACCTCTTGCTCTGTCCCTGCCCCACCCTGGTCCGCCCACTCTGCAGCTCTCATCACAAACTGCCGTCTGCCGAGTGTCGGTGAGGCCGACCACTTGCTCCAGGAGAAGGCAAACACCCCACTCAGCATGGCCAGGTGCACACACAACTGGTCCTCCACAGTGCGACTCTACAGGGGGAGGGCGGGGAGAGCAGGTGGGAGGGGCTTGGTGATGCAATAGACCAGGTGAGGGAGTGGAGGGACGTGTGTACAGTCAACTCAGGACTGCTTGCAAAACTGCAGGAGTTGGCAATTCACCGATGAGTCATTTGAACCAATGGACTTCAATGATTCCCATGTTAAGTGCACTTCCCTCCAATTTGTGGTAAATGTAAACCACATGAATATGGCAAGTGACTCCATTGGTCCATGTGACAGGCAAAGATTAATACTGTAGGTATGTGTACAATAGCAATACATACACATATGCACATGTATGCAAACACACACATGTACACTGCCCTCCACACACATGTACAATACCCACCACAAACATGGAAGTTGACACGCCCAACACCACACAAGGCAGAGCTGACCTTGTCAGGTAAGTCCACATATTTGTGGCTGTTGTTGGAGGGGAAGATGTTGACACCAGAGGTGAGCAGAGACTGCAGGAGCAGGAAGGACAGGAGACAGACCAGGTCTGGTCACCAGCTGTGACCTTCTGCACAGACACACAGTACAACTCATTGAGGCAGGCACTAGTCTCACGTGACAGACACTCCCCAGGGGGGTGGGGTAAGAGGACAAAGTGTACTTGTGTGTGTGCGTGTGCGAGCATGCGTGTGTGTGTGTGTGGTGGCTGAGTGGGTGTGCGCTCAGCTTGCAGGATGACAAGAGTTATGACCAGTAATACTAAAGAGCTGCAGGGCTTGTCTGACTGTGGCCTTGTCTGTCCACAACTCCAACTCACCATTCCTGCTTCCATCCAGTTGTTGATCTTCTTCATATGCTTTACACATGAATGACCATTTAGTCCCGGCAGCTGCTCCCAGTAACACACTCCGGACACAGCCATACTGGCCTCCCCGTTCTCTTCAGCTCGTCCTTGCATTCAATTGTTGGGGGACATCTCCTGGTAGCCACTGCTTCCTTTAGCAGCTTGCAATCGGTGACACCATTGCTGCTACAGTCCACGTCAGGAGGCCACTACTGTATACAAGTACGTATGTATTTGGGCATAAATAAATGTGGAATTATAACATTCAAACAAATGCTTGAATACTAAGGTGATTATATTTGTATGTATTTCATGGACATGATTATTCCATTGTGTTTGAGGCTTAAGATGCAACATGAGCCAGCAACCGGAAGACATGGTAGTGGCAATTAAAAGTGGCAGTTGCCTCCTCAAATGAAGATCAGAAATGATAGAAGAAAGTTACAGTACAGGTTCTTGTAAAAAGCGACAGCAACTAAAAACTGTCAGTGAACATTAACATTATTGAATATAGCTGTACTTCACAACTGATTCTGCCATTTTGTCCAACACCCACACATTCCACAGTGTAGCGCACCACCAAATAGGGTCATTAACAAACTACGTACACATAACATGTACAGTGGCTGTTGTCATGGTTGTCACGGGGTTGTACACATATTGTAGCCTTCATCACACTGCCGGCCACATCGGGGTCCACTTTCAACTGCGTATTTCATCTACATCCAAACTACACTAACACATCACAGTATAACATGTACATAACTTAGTGGTACCTTTTGGTAGTGAGTATTGAGTATGTACCTTCCTTTGTTGGAAGACAGTTCTCTCTTTCTTAGAGTGGACTGCTTTGAACCCAACTCTTGGATTTCTAGGGTACATCTTTAACCATGCAGCTGTCTACATAGCTTTGGCAACCAAAGGGCCTCATGGCTAGCCCCTTGCGTGTGCTACTGGGCCGTTATCACGGTGCAAAACACCTCATCTGAGTACAGACTGTACAAAAAGTGGTGCACAAATGACACATACATTATTATAAACAGTATGTATACATATTGTATACATACACACAGTATGTATACATATTGTATACATACCCACAGTATGTATGCATATTGTATACATACACACAGTATGTATACATATTATAGTGGAACACATACATAATACAAGGCTGTGGTATGTGGAATGATGCTATATCTGATCGAGTTAACGTAGGTTCAAAGCTGTGACACGCTTGTTGTATAGTTCAGAGGTATCACCATTACCAGGTGACCAAAGCTGCCTGGTGTGGTGCTCCCATTCTCCAGCTGGCTGGGTGAGCGGACTCACTTTGATGGGGTGTCCCTTAATGACATCATGCCACATACATCACCCTGAAGACATCCAATGGACACATATGTGTATATTGAGTAATATGTTTCATAGGTAGCTGTCACTTGATGTGGTAGACGCTCATGCTATGGCGTTTAAACTGAGCGGGGAAGTTGTACAGTTTTGTGACTGACAAAGACCCTCGAGGTCGAAACCTCTCACCCAATTGACCTGCTACATACGTACGTGAGTGCTCAACGAATTCCCCGTTCGGTTAGCTATCACTTCTAAATCTGACTATACTTGTCTGGCCAGTACAAAGGTGAAGGGTGTGGGCAGAGGCAGATAAAGAGTCGGGGCACATCATTGGGACTCTCACTACTCCCATCAGAAAGGCCAGCTCACACTGCCAAACACCAAAAGCCGATTTGCTTTTATTCCACAAAGGAAAGGGGGTCTGACAAGAGATGTGCACAAAGGAAGCACTTATTGAGAAGGAATCTGGGAAGGTCAAGCTGGGCAAGGGTGAAGCACAGATCTGGGGATTTTGTTGTGAAGAGGAAATGGATTTAGTGCGGGTGTGGATTATGTGGAATGGCTGGAGTGTGGTATGTGTGGAATTTGGATACACATCAAATGTGCCCACTGTGAAGGCAAGGAGACCTTTGTGTGCACCACTTGCAGCTCACCAAGCAGCATCAGTTAACAACAAGACCACATGAACGTTGTCAGGTCTCAATAAGAGTTGCTATTACACAGTGTACTCTGGTGTGTACCCTTTCAACTACGTGTGTGATGTGAAAGAATGATGAATTAAGAAATTCACTCCCAGAAGAAAGATGGCATTAAGTCTTCACACATCAAGGCCACACAGCTACAACAAAGCCAAGGTATAAGGAACACACACTAGCCCTATATAATTTATGCTACAGTAGTAGCATGTTAGCTAGACACTGTGTAATGTGCATGTACACACTACATATGCACAGCTATAAGCACACACACACAGAAGGTACTGTACATTAGAATAGCTACATTCTTCACTTATGCAGTGTGACTCAATGTATCTAGCTGCTGAGCTAACACCAGAAACAGACAAAGCTAACCAAAACAAAGTCTTACAGATTTAATATACTTTATACCGAGCCACTGCGGCAATGAGGCCCACGGGCTGCTTCTGGAGGTCTGGCCAATCAAGGGTCTTCACTGAGTGCAACGTACGGACAGACGGGCGAAAGAATGTACCAACACACTCGATTGTGGCTGATTCGTGCCATACCCAGACCCTTTCCAAGTGAGTGAAGCAAGCGAGGGACACAATAGGGTCAATAGGGATGAGACTAGTGACTGACAGCCTACCGAGGGACACAGTGGGTCGATAGGGATGAGACTAGTGACTGACAGCCAACCGAGGGACACAGTAGGGTCGATAGGGATGAGACTAGTGACTGACAACCAACCAAGGGACACAGTAGGGTCGATAGGGATGAGACTAGTGACTGACAGCCAACTGAGGGACACAGTAGGGTCGATAGGGATGAGACTAGTGACTGACAGTCAACCGAGGGACACAGTAGGGTCGATAGGGATGAGACTAGTGACTGACAGCCAACCAAGGGACACAGTAGGGTTGACAGGGATGAGATTAGTGACTGACAGCCAACTGAGGGACACAGTAGGGTCGATAGGGATGAGACTAGTGACTGACAACCAACCGAGGGACACAGTAGGGTCGATAGGGATGAGATTAGTGACTGACAGCCAGCCGAGGGACACAGTAGGGTCAATAGGGATGAGACTAGTGACTGACAGCCAACCGAGGGACACAGTAGGGTCGACAGGGATGAGACTAGTGACTGACAGCCAACCGAGGGACACAGTAGGGTCAATAGGGATGAGACTAGTGACTGACAACCAACCGAGGGACACAGTAGGGTCGATCATACATTCATTACATACATTCATTACATACATTCATACATGTTCATACATTGTTACCACGTTCCCTGACAGCTCCACTCGGTCCACCAAGGCGGCCCAGCTCACCGTGGACCTTGCACGGAGGGCACACCAGTCCCCCGGTCGTCTTGCTGATGAAGACGGTCTGAGAGGTCTCCCTCTCGCACAGCGGACAGGTCAGGGGCAGAGCGGCGTGGTGACCTTAATTACTTGTGTGGGAGCTTGTTCGCCTCCAGGAACCGCTTCCCCGTCTACGGAGAGAGGACGGCTTGCGTCTTGCCCGTCAAGTCCGTCACTGGTCTCTTCGTCACTCTTTGCAGACAAGACTGTGAGAGCAGATGGCGTCACACATCGATCGATCGATCTAGTCTCGCGTAGCCAGACCGCTTTCACCAGCTTTCCCTCCTGGTGAAAGCGGTCTGGCTACGCGAGACTACGATCGATCGGCATTCGGGATAGCGCGTATATACGTACATACGTACACGTACCGTATATACATCAGGAGAGCAGGGCCGAGAGCCGCAGTTCGCGGCATCGATCCATATATCCATCCATCGATCTGCTGAACTGTACAGTGACCGCCATATTAGAGCTCATGTACACGCAGTAGCGACCAGTTGACTACATATAATTGTATACGTTTCAGTATGTACACTACAGTATTAGTGTGCGTCCTGTTTTAATACATAGATACAAAGTAAAACTAACAAAAAGGGGTTCAACAATGAAAAAGTCTAAGATTGGGTAATTGTACCTGTGACACATATTTACACTGCACGCACTGCATGTCTAAGGACAGAATACATATAACCACTAGCACTCAAAGGACAACATCTGTAGACAAGTTCAGCTGACTCCAGTGGACCTACAGCAAGGGAAGGTAATTGTACCTGTGACACATATTTACACTGCATGCACTGCATGTCTAAGGACAGAATACATATAACCACTAGCTATATACACAGAGGACAACATCTGTAGACCAGTTCAACTGACTCCAGTGGACCTACAGCGAGGAAAGGTTATTGTACCTGTGACACATATTTACACTGCATGCACTGTATGTATGTATATAAGGACAGAATACATACACTACACAGGGATAAAAAATTGTAGTACGTGTTTGTGAGCTGGTGAACGTAGTGGAATGGTGCAGGACATCACACCGTTGAGGGGACAGGCAACAGGAGGAAAAGAGCCAGCAACTGAGCTTGAACTCGGGACCTACGCTCTACTGCAGAGTTTCAGCAACATGAGCTATTGCCGGTCATGCTCCTTCATCTCCCATCGCCCTTATGCGCTGGTTACGGGTTTGCCACCGACTGTGACCGCTTAAGACCCGGGGCCTTGAGGCTGGCACTTTGTGCAGTGTGATGGTAGTGGGCTCAGCGGGCAAATAGCATGTTGCACAAGCCCGTGAGTCTGAGGTGGACGGTGAACTGCCTCTGTTTCATAATGCACGAGCAGCGAGTGTAAACGGTAACTGGAAATCTGCAGGACATTACAGTTCAGTGAACAGACAACTGAAGAAAAAAGAACAGCAACTGAGCGAGTTCAAGTTCGGTCGTTGCTCTTTTCTCCTGTCACCCTTCCCTTGAGCTGCTCATGTCCTGTAGCGTTCCTGGATTAGAAGGTGTACACACCGGCCTCGACCAAACATGCTACAAAGAATGAGCCTAAACAGACTCAGTCTGGGGATGACGACCTCAAAAACTCTGTCTTGTGTTTTCTGAGAAATTCTGGTACTGAAATTGTATGACTGCAGTAAGTCCAACAAATGAACACACAGTGTAACAGGCCAGTCTAACAGAAGTGCTTTGTTCAATGTTGTGCCATTGTACAGCATGGCCGTGTCTACTCCAACGGAGTGATAACAAGCTGCGTCCACACCTCACTTGGCCTCACACAACAGACCTCACTCACATTACCAACACACGTACATACCTTCATTAAAGGCAAGATCAGTTGAGAGCTCTTTTGAGACTGTCAATGTCCTGCTGGGCAATATTTGCATACTCAATGGCCTCAACAAGTACTCTCCATGTGGGAGGTTGAACACCTTTGCCTCCACACCACTTGGTCAGCCCTTCCTGCACTACTTCTTCTTCATTCGAGGGATGGGCAGTGAAGCAAGCCGCTATTGTGGGCACGTCAAGCCCAACTCCTTCAAGGACTGCCCTCCCGTTGCCTGCAGCTCTTCTGCTGATATGCCTTCTGAATAGCATGAGGTGACGTGGGTGATCTGCAGAGAAAGAAAGACTCTTCACACTCACATTCCTCCACAGTGATACCAGCTGATAACCAACTCACCATACACCTTTTCTGACAAGATGGCATCATCACTCTGTGGTGAATCTGTTGAGGAGGTGAGAAGAGGAGATGGAACACACTGTACTGATGTACACTTCCACCACGCACACACATGCACTCTCATCCACACTCTAACTCAGTAGCAACGTACACACCAGTACAGGTGGGCAAATAGTGCAGACAGCTATGCAGACATAGTGATTGGGTGATATTCACGTGTAGAAAATGGAAATTGTCACTGTAAACAAGCCAAGCCTTTTCAAAGATTGCACAGATTGAGCAAACTGTTCACTGATGAAAATGTTAGAGCGCCCTAGGGCATAAGGGGTCAATGCATCTGAATTACAGAATAACACAGTTAACAAACAAGCAGCATGGAGCAGCACCAAAACCACAACCAAGAGGGTGGGGGAGAACTAGCGAGTGTGACAGACTAGATAGACGTTGAGAATAGACCACATTCACCCTCATCTTCTACCATCATCCACCCTCTCCTCAGCTGACGAAGACCTTTGAGGTCAAAAAGTCCCAGGTTTTCACTCTTCCCTGTTGCATATTTTGCTCATCTAATTGACTTGTTAGTATGTGTCGAGTTGTAAGTGAAAAGCTGAGAGTATATACAAAATTAATAGGGTTTGAAAGAAAAATAGTAAAGCAACACAGAACTACAAAATCTGAATTACAGAATAACACAGTTAACAAACAAGCAGCATGGAGCAGCACCAAAACCACAACCAAGAGGGTGGGGGAGAACTAGCGAGTGTGACAGACGAGGGTGTTGTATGTTTGCGGGAGGATGCCCTCACCCCTGTTCATTGTGCTAGGCTCCACCCTGATGTGCCACTCAACTTTTCACTTACTGTACAACTCGACACATACTAACAAAACACACCCGCCCTTTTCCCCTGCCGTTTGTTTGCGTATAAATGGTTGCTTGCCTTGTACTTCACACATTATTGCCACTGATGAAGAATGTGGATTGGGTCGAAGCATTAAATTTTGGCAGATTGACACTTAATTGGCAACTGTATGGCTCGGCTAGTGTACTTTGGCCCACTGACCACTGGTAGACAATGGGTACTACAGGGGCTCACAGTTGAAGGTACACTGTTAACACCCACTCAGCCACCACACACATGTACAGTACACACACACACTCACACAAGCACACACACGCACGCACGCACGCACGCACGCACGCACAAACACATACACATAGATACACACACACACACACATACGCACGCACGCACGCACGCACGCACGCACGCACGCACGCACGCACACACGCACGCACGCACACACACACATTCACTTGCCGCTCAAAAGTTATGACCGTGTATCTTGCGCACACCCTCAAGTCACGTATGTGTACACGTGCAAGTAACTATTAATAATATAGTGTTACTTTCCGACTTGGACCAAGCAAAGTTTCTAGTATCAATTTGCTGAAGGCTGCAGGTATGCCTCGTTGTTTGAGTGCTTACACAAGAGGCTAGGTGGTGCGACTGTGGCAGCACGGCAAGGCAAGACGCCTGCGCAAATCGTGAGGGAGCTTGTAAAACAAGACACACCGTTACGTGTTGGATTTTCTGCTGGATGAAGAGCACTGGATTGGCAGACCACAGCGTGCAGGTAGGGGTGGCCATCATTGATAACAAAGAACATCGCAGAGTTCATGGACAAGCATATGGGATGGATGTTGACATTAATGATAAGAAACCAGCAAAACCATGGGAAATCTCACATGATTTATTAAAATTTGCAATTTCAAATGTTTACTTTGCAAAATCTCAAAGAATTGGATGTGGATGTTAAGTACTACATCATTAAGCTGGCGGCGTTGTGAACACACCATCTCGTTAGGCTTCATGCATGAAGGGTATCCTGGGTTAGGGTTAGGCTTAAGGTTAAGCTTTTTGAAATATAACATTTCATTACTGGGAATAGTGGATCTAAAACCACAAAATGTTCAATTGTCAATAAAATCATGAACCCTTTCGATCACAAAAATTTCCACTTTACAGCATCAACATTCCCTGTCTACACGTATGTAGTCCACACACAAGTCGACCCTACAAACCTTGACTTGAATACACTGCACATGCTCTCAGCTCTCACCCACGTACCTCAACAGGTCACAGAGTGCACTCACCAGTGTCTGCCTGAGGAGGCGTGGTGGTTGCCATGGTTGGGGGAGGGGTCAGTGGGGACTGTGCAGCAGCAGAAGCAGCTAATGGAGTGGATAGGGTGCATGAGCAACAAAGGCAGTCTGTGGTGAGCTTGCAAACAGGATGACAAGAGTGAACAGTTCCACACTAAAGGTGCTGCAAGGGCTGTCTGACTGTGGCCTGGACTTCAAACTCACCATTCCTGCTTCCATCCAGCTGTTGGCAACCCACTTCTTCATACGCTTTACACATGAATGTTAACTCTGTCTCAGTGTCTGCTCCCAGTAAGTCCAGACAAACCCACACCGGCCTCCCTGTCTGCCTCAACTCCTCTCGGTAGGTAACAGCACATGAAATGACTGGTGGATAACCCATGTCACGCACGGCCCTCTTCAACAGCTCATGGTTGGTGATGCGGCTGCCGTACTTCACGTCACAAGGCAGCAGCTGTGTACGCACAAGACACACAAGAGAGGCTGCAGGTGCGGCTATTCATGATAATACTATACATATACATGATATACATGATAATATTTGAAGGTGACATGAAACGAGAGCAGGCAGGAGCATTTCAGATAGCCGGGTGAGGCCCATACTGATGGGCACTCACCTCAGGAGACCCGTTGATGCCCGCCTGCCAGCCATTCCCACTCTCCTTCTTCAGTTTTCCTTTGAGCTTCCCATCTTTGGCAATACTGAATGAGCAGGAGGGCATGTCAACTGTCCAGCCTTTTCTATACTTCTTCAAAATCTACAAATTCAATAATTAGCACATGTGACAGCCATGATGAGCACAAGCACAGGTATGTACATGTTACAATGCATGCACTCACCCCGTGCCACAGAGGGAATGCGTAGGTCACAGCGACATGACATCGCGTTTCATCTCCCTCTTGCTTATTCAGAGATATGGCCTGGTAGCGTGACACAGCTCCCTTCTTGAACACCACAGCAAACTGACTGGAGTGCCCGTCAATCTCCAACTGCCCACATTGGCTATTGAGCATCTTCCCTCCTTCCAGCAGCTCAAAGCGATACACACGCTCCCCCTCCTTCAGTGTGTGAGGAGCCATGGCAAAGGACAGGCCATCTTGGACCTGGTCCTCCCCACCATACCAGTGGGGGAGCGAGAGTGTACAGGGCTTGGTGAGACGGCTGCCATCATAGCAGAGGTACACTACCATGCTACCAAGTTGGTAGCCCTCTGGTAGAGTGAAGGGGCCATCGGGGATCAGAGCAGAGCGGACTTTAACACTTTCTGCAGGGCTGACGGCACCTGGTGGCACTTCTAGGAGGATGGTCCCTCCTTCCCCCCCTCCCATGGCACCAACTGAGGGCTGCAGAGACAGCTTCCCTCCTTCTGGTCCAACCGACTGTGACTGGATGCCAAAAGGGATCCAGCAGAGATCAACCAGAGCAGCCTCAGCACCTAGGGGGGAGGGGGGGGGGGGTGAACAGTGGACTCCGCCCACCTCTGCCCTCCACTCTTCACTTTACACTCACCCTCCCCTGCGGCTGAGTCTGGCTCCCTGGGAGGACCAGACCCTTCTCCAGCAGGCTCAGAGGGGACCTGCATGGTTGGGGAGAAGGAGGCACAAGTCAGGTTTTGGTGGGTGGTGACTAATGACTTGTGGGTGAATGGACTTGCATTACTGACCTTTGACCCCTGATGCTTGGACTCCACTTCAACTTCCTCTGAGCTCAGCTCTGTCTGGCTCAAGGAGGGTCCTGCACATGCGGACAACAAAGTCAACAGTCCGTGGTAGTCAGTTCAAGCATACCTCAACTTACCCTCAGCAAGTGGAGGCATTGACATCTTCTGATAACGCTCAACCAGGTGTGAAGAAGAGTGTGTAGAGGTTGCTGCTATTGACGAACTTCTCCCTGAATCAGTGGATGCTATTGACGAACCTTTCCCTGAATCAGTGGATGCTATTGACGAACCTATGTACCCCAAATCACTGCTCAATCCAAGGTGCTTGACAGGCACCCAACGACAAGTCATTGGTGCTTCCCCTGCATTCACAGAATTAATGCAACAGCACACAATGTCTCTGTTTCAGCTACAACAGACCAAGTGCATGCCTGGAGTGGTGGACTCTTGTCACAGCCTCAGCAGCCTGAAACACCTGTAGAGCGTGCAGCCATTGTGACAAGTACCTAACAACTTGACTGTGTGAGTACAGGAAGAGCTGAAGGAGCTGAAATCACATACTTCAAACATGTGTGCACACAATTTACAGTGCCCAAAGTGAAATTAATACTACCAACCACGCCCACACATTTCTTAGTGAGTGGGGTAGTGACTACACAAGTACAGACCCAAAGACCAGACGTCAGCAAGGAAAGTACTGACAGTGAATGATGCAACTTATCAGTGGTACAAAGTGGGGGATGACGCTGGGAGAGACAAAGTGCTGACACAGCAAGAGAAGGCACGTTGACATCAGCCATGCTCCCAATCAGTAGAGTGAACAGTTGTTCTCTTTCACAACAGTTCATGAACTTAGGACACCGTCACTTCAGGGATTCTAATCCTGTTTGCACACACCGCTATCACACACGTGAGTAAATAAAGCACTAGAACAGCAGAGCATCATGTAAATTCCAGTGACGTATGACATGTGGGACTCTGTAGTTCCATGCTATAATCATGTGAGTGGTTGCAGTGTACAATGTGCTAAGCGAATAAAACCAGAACGACTGTAACCAAATAGTAGTACAATTTTGGATTTTTGTCCTTGACGTAAACATCACGGCAGAGTGACCCCTGCCTAAATGCACAAATACCCCCCCCCCCCCTTAGGAGTGGGCAGGTTTGATGAAGCCACAAAATGTAATATGCATATACCTCAGAAACACATTCAGTGGAGATGGACTGGCTCAGCTGTTACACTGAGTTCACTGTTGAGTAGTCTGACTACATCACCAACCTCTCAACTGCCTTGCTTTCTCATTGTGTCCATATTTGTCCAGCACAATAGCTGTTTTCGCCACCACTTCTGGAGGTTTGGTGCACTGGACAAGGACAAGTCTGTTAGCCAGGTCCCCTCCTTTTATTCTCTTCAATTCATCTTCAGTCACCAACTTCTCCTGGTACAACTCCGACAGCACTGTGTGAGAAAGCAGCACTGATACACAGACTGGACACACAAAACATTGCTACACTCTGCTAATACCAAAGGTCTACAATGTGTGTGGGTACACAGTCACTGCTGAAGGTACCGTGGTGATAGCCAAGGCTGGTATAGGGTGGACTGGCTCAGCTGTTAGCTGAGCTGACCGTAAACACACGGATGGGAAGGAGTGCACGAGTACTCTACCACAAAGGGATAAGCGTGCATTCGAATGAGAGCAGCGGTCTACCACCTATCATACAGGTCTCTTCCAAAGTGTTTCCTGGTCATTATACAAATGCTTTAATAATTTGTGTCAATACCACCATTGTAGAGGGGTGTGGGTTACCCTTCAACTGTAAAAAATGAACGTTTCCCCTATGAAAATTTTTCACATGGGACTGATTTAGAACTTTCATATAAACCCCCTGGCCAAAAAGCATTTATCCTTCTAAGGTATACGTAGTGTGTGTGGTCAGTACATGTGTGTGTGTGCGTGCGTGCGTGCGTGTGTGTGTGCGTGTGTGGCAAAGTGTGCTACTATAGTATAACTCACTCTTCAGCTTCTTCACAGGGTAGCTAGGTGTGTGCTGTGCTAGTCTGGCTAGCTAGACCATCCCTAACAAAGGCTGGAGGCGTGGAGAGGGAGGGACGGTCTAGAAAACATTGCCATTAGTTTCACACCTTGCCTGTGGTATTGGACCAATCAGATGCTACTGTCAAAGATCCGTGCTAATAGAATTCATGGCTTCTGGTTGATCATCTTCTACCTCTTTCTGACTTTACTAGATCTTGTTAAGTGTCCAATCCATCTGGTGGCGTACTTACTAGCTCTGCTCTGAACACTTTGCGGTGGTCACAAGCAACCTGTGAACTAATCGTTATGTTTGTTAAACCACCCCTTCCTCTCTGCTCCATGGTGTTTGTAAGAGATGGTCTAACCAAACAGGGATGTGCTCCTATAGTATAACTCACTCTTCAGCTCCTTCTTCACACGGCAGCCATGTTTCTCCAGCACTTGACAGGCTTCCTGCACTACCTCTGCAGGTTTGGTTAACAGGACTTGATTAAGATGGTCCTCCCACTCCCAACTTTCCTTCCTAGCCACCTCAGAGCACTCATCCGCTGTTAGGAGGTGTCTAGTGAAGAGCTCATTCAGTGCTGCAGAGTGGGAATAGGTTTACAAATCACTTGACCACTCACTGCTTCATGCAGTGTGCTGTGTACACATTTTCACTACACAGTATACACTCAACAGTTGGACACATGTAAAAGGAACCAGAAAGTAAGACCCCTCCTACCCCTACCCCACAACAAACACTCTTGTCGGAATAGGTGTGATCAGTATAGGCAATGGCAGCACCAAACAATTGAACAACTAGCCTTACCAAATGTCAAGAACCTACGGAGATATAGCACTCTGTGGATTATGACCAATAATTAAAGCACTCAAAATTCCTTTAATCTGCTGACCCAAGTCAATCTATACTGCTATAGTGTACAATGACTTGTGTATAATTATGTATTTGAAGCAATATGATATCTCCCAACTACGCACACACAACACGCACGCACATGCATAAGTACACAGATACATACTGTACATACATACATACACATGTAGACACACACTGGAGCCACATTATATGAATCCAATTAACAATCAACCATAATGCCTCACACAGCATGGGTTAGATGAGGCCACCAACAATAATCAAGGCTGGTATAAGGTGGACTGACTCAGCTGTTAGCTGAGCTGACCGTATACACACAGGTGGGAAGGGGTGCATGAGCACTCTACCACAAAGGGATAAGTGTGCATTTGGATGAGAGCAGCGGTCTACCACCTATCATACAGGTCTCTTCCAAAGTGTTTCCTGGTCATTATACAAATGCTTTAATAATTTGTGTCAATACCACCATTGTAAAGAGGTGTGGCTTACCCTTCAACTGTAAAGAGTGAACGTTTCCCCTCTGAAAATGTCCACATGGGCCTGATTTAGAACTTTCGTATAAACCCCTGCCCAAAAAGCATTTATCCCTCCAAGGTATACGTAGTGTGTGCATGTGTGGTCAGTACACGTGTGTGCGTGTGTACAAATGCAGTTGGTGCATGTGCCACTATCAAGTTGGCATAATGCAGTACTTGGAACACAACTGGCAAAGTGTGCTACTATAGTATAACTCACTCTCTAGCTTTTTTTTCTCCACACGACAGCCATGTTTCTCTAGCACTTGACAGGCTTCCTGCACTACCTCAGCAGGTTTAGTTAACAGGACTTGATTAAGATGGTCCTCCCACTCCCAACTTTCCTTCCTAGCCACCTCAGAGCACTCTTCCGCTGTTAGGAGGTGTCTAGTGAAGAGCTCATTCAGTGCTGCAGAGTGGGAATAGGTTTACAAATCACTTGACCACACACTGCTTCATGCAGTGTGCTGTGTACACATTTTCACTACACAGTATACACTCAACAGTTGGACACATGTAAAAGGAACCAGAAAGTAACACCCCTCCTACCACTACCCCACAACACAAACTCTGACGGAATAGGTGTGATCGGTATAAGCAATGGCAGCATCCAACAATGGAACAACTAGCCTTACCAAATGTCAAGAACCTACAGAGATAAAGCACTCTTTGGATTATGACGAATAAAGCACTCAAAATTCCTTTAATCTGCCCACGCAAGTCAATCTATACTGCTATAGTGTACAATGACTTGTGTATAATTATGTATTTGAAGCAATACGATATCTCCCTACTACACACACACAACACACACACACATGCATAAGTACACAGATACATACTGTACATACGTACATACACATGTAGACACACACTGGAGCCACATTATATGCATCCAATTAACAATGAACCATAATGTCCCACACAGCATGGGTTAGATGAGGCCACCAACAATAGTCAAGGCTGGTATAGGGTGGACTGGCTCAGCTGTTAGCTGAGCTGACCGTATACACACAGATGGGAAGGGGTGCATGAGCTCTCTACCACAAAGGGATAAGCGTGCATTGGGATGAGAGCAGCGGTCTACCACCTATTGTACAGGTCTCTTCCAAAGTGTTTCCTGGTCGTCCTACAAATCCCTTAATAATTTGTGTCAATACCACCATTGTAAAGGGGTGTGGCTTAACCTTCAGCGTTAAACACTGAACGTTTTCCTTCTGAAAGTGCTCAATTGGGCCTATTTTAAGATTTTAGGGGGAGCATACCCAATAGTGGGAATTTCTGTGGAAAGAGTGTCACACATTTCACAGATAGATTGCAATTTGCAAAGAGTTTCCCTGCAAACAGCATTATACTCAAGCTAGCCAGCCTACACTGTTCATTGTCAATGATAGTACTGCCATCTACCATTGCAGGTGTCAGTGAAGCAACAAGAAGGTAATCGACAATGATCAGGTGCCCAGTGTGGCGGAAACTGCTTGTATGTAGTTCTTAGTGCCTCTAGGGCCACCGAACCTACTGTACTTTGTGTGTGCATGTGTGTGTGCTGTGTACTATTACTATAGCATTACTCACTCTTCAGCTTCTTCTTCACAGGCCAGCCATGTTTCTCTAGCACTTGACAGGATTCCTGCACTACCTCTGCAGGTTTGGTTAACAGGACTTGATTAAGATGGCCCACCCACCCCCGTTTCCTAGCCACCTCAGAGAACTCTTCTGCTGTTAGGAGGTGTCTAGTGAAGAGCTCATTCAGTACTGCAGGGTGGGAATAGGTTTACAAATCACTTGACCACTCACTGCTTCATGCAGTGTACTGTGTACACATTTTCACTACACAGTATACACTCAACAGTTGGACACATGTAAAAGGAACCAGAAAGTAACACCCCTCCTACCCCTACCCCACAACACAAACTCTGTTGGAATAGGTGTGATCAGTATAGGCAATGGCAGCACCACACAATGGAACAACTAGCCTTACCAAATGTCAAGAACCTACAGAGATAAAGCACTCTGTGGATTATGACCAATAAAGCACTCAAAATTCCTTTAATCCGCCCACGCAAGTCAATCTATACTGCTATAGTGTACAACAACTTGGGTATAATTATGTATTTGAAGCAATACGATATCTCCCTACTACACACACAACGCACACACATGCATAAGTACACAGATACATACTGTACATACGTACATACACATGTAGACACACACTGGAGCCACATTATATGCATCCAATTAACAATGAACCATAATGCCCCACACAGCATGGGTTAGATGAGGCCATCAACAAGAGTCAAAGCTGGTATAGGGTGGACTGGCTCAACTGTTAATCACTTGACCACTCACTGCTTCATGCAGTGTACTGTGTACACATTTTCACTACACAGTATACACTCAACAGTTGGACACATGTAAAAGGAACCAGAAAGTAACACCCCTCCTACCCCTACCCCACAACACAAACTCTGTTGGAATAGGTGTGATCAGTATAGGCAATGGCAGCACCACACAATGGAACAACTAGCCTTACCAAATGGCAAGAACCTACAGAGATAAAGCACTCTGTGGATTATGACGAATAAAGCACTCAAAATTCCTTTAATCCGCCCACGCAAGTCAATCTATACTGCTATAGTGTACAACAACTTGGGTATAATTATGTATTTGAAGCAATACGATATCTCCCTACTACACACACAACGCACACACATGCATAAGTACACAGATACATACTGTACATACGTACATACACATGTAGACACACACTGGAGCCACATTATATGCATCCAATTAACAATGAACCATAATGCCCCACACAGCATGGGTTAGATGAGGCCATCAACAAGAGTCAAAGCTGGTATAGGGTGGACTGGCTCAACTGTTAGCTGAGCTGACCGTATACACACGGATGGGAAGGAGTGCACGAGCACTCTACCACAAAGGGATAAGCGTGCATTGGGATGAGAGCAGCGGTCTACCACCTATTGTACAGGTCTCTTCCAAAGTGTTTCCTGGTCGTCCTACAAATCCCTTAATAATTTGTGTCAATACCACCATTGTAAAGGGGTGTGGCTTACCCTTCAGCGTTAAACACTGAACGTTTTCCTTCTGAAAGTGCTCAATTGGGCCTATTTTAAGATTTTAGGGGGAGCATACCCAATAGTGGGAATTTCTGTGGAACGAGTGTCACACATTTCGCAGATAGATTGCAATTTGCAAAGAGTTTCCCTGCAAACAGTATTATACTCAAGCCAGCCAGCCTACACTGTTCATTGTCAATGATAGTACTGCCATCTACCATTGCATGTGTCAGTGAAGCAACAAGAAGGTATAGCATTACTCACTCTTCAGCTCCTTCTTCACTGGGCAGCCATGTTTCTCCAGCACTTGACAGGCTTCCTGCACTACCTCTGCAGGTTTGGTTAACAGGACTTGATTAAGATGGTCCACCCACTCCCAACTTTCCTTCCTAGCCACCTCAGAGAACTCTTCTGCTGTTAGGAGGTGTCTAGTGAAGAGCTCATTCAGTGCTGCAGGGTGGGAATAGGTTTACAAATCACTTGACCACTCACTGCTTCATGCAGTGTACTGTGTACACATTTTCACTACACAGTATACACTCAACAGTTGGACACATGTACAAGGAACCAGAAAGTAACACGCCTCCTACCCTACCCCACAACTCAAACTCTGTCGGAATAGGTGTGATCAGTATAGGCAATGGCAGCACCACACAATGGAACAACTAGCTTTACCAAATGTCAAGAACCTACGGAGATAAAGCACTCTGTGGATTATGACAAATAAAGCACTCAAAATTCCTTTAATCCGCCCACGCAAGTCAATCTATACTGCTATAGTGTACAATGACTTGTGTATGATTATGTATTTGAAGCAATACAATATCTCCCTACTACACACACACAACACGCATGCACATGCATAAGTACACAGATACATACTGTACATACGTACATACACATGCAGACACACACTGTAGCTACATTATATGCATCCAATTAACAATGAACCATAATGCCCCACACAGCATGGGTTAGATGAGGCCACCAACAATAGTCAAGGCTGGTATAGGATGGACTGGCTCAGCTGTTACACTGAGTTCACTGTTGAGTAGTCTGACTACGTCACCAACCTCTCAACTGCCTTGCTTCCTCATTGTGTCCATATTTGTCCAGCACAATAGCCGTTCTGGCTATCACTTCTGGAGGTTTGGTGAATTGGACAAGGGCAACTCTGGCAGGCAGGTACCCTCCTTCTCCTTTCATCCTCTTCACTTCATCCTCAGTCGCCAACTTCTCCTGGTACAACTCTGACAGCACTGTGTGGGATAGCAGCACTGATACACAGACTGGACACACAAAACATTGCTATACTATGCTAATACCAAAGGTCTACAATGTGTGTGGGTACACAGTCACTGCTGAAGGTACTGTGGTGATAAGGTGCTGAGTGGAAGAAAACATACAAGCGTGTTGAACACTAATCACATAATAAAACATGGCCACATACACAACATGTATGGAGTGGGTCAAATCCTAGAGTGCTGAGGAAGCCAGACACAATTGCTGTGTACAAATCATGTCACCATACCTAGCCCCATTGCAACCATACTCACAGACAGGTATCTGCTTATGGACAACTAATGTCAGTGACATTATCATGTATCATTGTCATATGTCAGTGTCAGTGTGACCAACCTCTGTCTCATTTTGACCACATACAGTGCACAGTCAGTGAATGGAGGGTAAGATCAGAAGTGTGGAGAAGTGTGTCTACACAAGCTGATGACTGAAACATAGCTTACTTTTGATTCCCTTAGCAGTGATGTCATACCACCAGTCTCTAAATTGCTGTGTAGAAATCGTGTCACCATACCTAGTCTCCATTGCAATGATGCCCAATGGTCAATGACACTATCAAGGGCCGGGATAGTCAATGGTGGCACAAACACAAGCTGCCCAGTCAACTAGCTTGCCACACTCCACAGACCACACCTTTATCCACAGCACACATCTCCTATACTGCTAGAGTGCACACACACAGATTCACCTACAATGACTTGTGAATATTTGAAGCAATAAATCACATGTACAAAGACAAACACACACATGTAGGTAAACACAGATGCACACACAAAACACACACACACACACACACACACACACACACACACACACACACACACACACACACACACACACACACACACACACACACACACCAACACACACACACACACACACACACACACACACACACTGGAAATATGCATAGGCAAGGTACATGCAGGTACAAACGAATATAATTAATCTCAACATTGGATATTTGTTGCTCCTAACGAACTAACACTCGAGTATTCACTCCATGAGCTGACCGTATACACACGGATGGGAAGGGGTGCATGAGCTCTCTACCACAAAGGGATAAGCGTGCATTGGGATGAGAGCAGCGGTCTACCACCTATTATACAGGTCTCTTCCAAAGTGTTTCCTGGTCGTCCTACAAATCCCTTAATAATTTGTGTCAATACCACCATTGTAAAGGGGTGTGGCTTAACCTTCAGCGTTAAACACTGAACGTTTTCCTTCTGAAAGTGCTCAATTGGGCCTATTTTAAGATTTTAGGGGGAGCATACCCAATAGTGGGAATTTCTGTGGAACGAGTGTCACACATTTCGCAGATAGATTGCAATTTGCAAAGAGTTTCCCTGCAAACAGTATTATACTCAAGCCAGCCAGCCTACACTGTTCATTGTCAATGATAGTACTGGCATCTACCATTGCAGGTGTCAGTGAAGCAACAAGAAGGTAATCGACAATGATAAGGTGTCCAGTGTGGAGGAAACTGCCGGAGTTCTTAGTGCCTCTTGGACCACCAAACCTACTGTAAAGGATGGTTTTCAGTTGAAATGCTCACTTGGGCCTATTTTAACACTTTAGGGGGAGCATGCCGAATAGTGGAAATTTCTGTGGAACGAGTGTCACACATTTCGCAGATAGATTGCAATTTGCAAAGAGTTTCCCTGCAAACAGTATTATACTCAAGCCAGCCAGCCTACACTGTTCATTGTCAATGATAGTACTGGCATCTACCATTGCAGGTGTCAGTGAAGCAACAAGAAGGTAATCGACAATGATAAGGTGTCCAGTGTGGAGGAAACTGCTCGTAGTTCTTAGTGCCTCTAGGGCCACCAAAGTTTGTGTGTGCATGTGTGCGTGCTGTGTACTATTACTATAGTATAACTCACTCTTCAGCTCCTTTTCCACATAGCAGCCATGTTTCTCCATCACTTGACAGGCTTCCTGAACAACCTCTGCAGGTTTGGTTAACAGGACTTGATTAAGATGGCCCACCCACCCCCGTTTCCTAGCCACCTCAGAGAACTCTTCTGCTGTTAGGAGGTGTCTAGTGAAGAGCTCATTCAGTGCTGCAGGGTGGGAATAGGTTTACAAATCACTTGACCACTCACTGCTTCATGCAGTGTACTCTGTACACATTTTCACTACACAGTATACACTCAACAGTTGGACACATGTAAAAAGAACCAGAAAGTAACACGCCTCCTACGCTACCCCACAACTCAAACTCTGTCGGAATAGGTGTGATCAGTATAGGCAATGGCAGCACCACACAATGGAACAACTAGCTTTACCAAATGTCAAGAACCTACGGAGATAAAGCACTCTGTGGATTATGACAAATAAAGCACTCAAAATTCCTTTAATCCGCCCACGCAAGTCAATCTATACTGCTATAGTGTACAATGACTTGTGTATAATTATGTATTTGAAGCAATACAATATCTCCCTACTACACACACACAACACGCATGCACATGCACAAGTACACAGATACATACTGTACATACGTACATACACATGCAGACACACACTGTAGCTACATTATATGCATCCAATTAACAATGAACCATAATGCCCCCACACAGCATGGGTTAGATGAGGCCTCCGACAATAGTCAAGGCTGGTATAGGATGGACTGGCTCAGCTGTTACACTGAGTTCACTGTTGAGTAGTCTGACTACGTCACCAACCTCTCAACAGGCTTGTTGCCCAATTGTGTCCATATTTGTCCAGCATAATAGCCGTTCTGGCTACCACTTCTGGGTGTTTGGTGCACTGGACAAAGGCAACTCTGTCAGACAGGTCCCCTCCTTCTCCTTTCATCCTCTTCACTTCATCCTCAGTCGCCAACTTCTCCTGGTACAACTCTGACAGCACTGTGTGGGATAGCAGCACTGATACACAGACTGGACACACAAAACATTGCTACACTATGCTAATACCAAAGGTCTACAATGTGTGTGGGTACACAGTCACTGCTGAAGGTACTGTGGTGATAAGGTGCTGAGTGGAAGAAAACATACAAGCGTGTTGAACACTAATCACATAACAAAACATGGAGGCACATACAACATGTATGGAGTGTGTCAAATCCTAGACTGCTGAGGAAGCCAGACACAATTGCTGTGTACAAATCATGTCACCATACCTAGTCCCCATTGCAACCACACTCACAGGTATCTGCTTATGGACAACTAATGTCAGTGACATTATCATGTATCATTGTCATAATGTCAGTGTCAGTGTGACCAACCTCTGTCTCATTTTGACCACATACAGTGCACAGTCAGTGAATGGAGGGTAAGATCAGAAGTGTGGAGAAGTGTGTCTACACAAGCTGATGCTTAAACATAGCTTACGTTTGATTCCCTTAGCAGTGATGTCATACCACCAGTCTCTAAATTGAAACCATAATGTAAGACCCCTCCTACCCCTACCCCTGCACTGGTATTCCCAGACATCAAGTAAGCACCATTCCCACCATTACCCTACCATAGTCCCTAGCACATAGCCCTATTCTACACACATACAGTAGGCAGAAGGTCTACCGTGGGTATTCTCACATGGACAGCTGTTTACAGACCATTTAAACACTGGCAACATGGCCGACCATGTACTGTAACCGTGAGGTGTGGGATACTCAATGGTCTCTTTTGGCACAAACACAGGCAAATCAGAAAACATGGCTGACCATGTGGCAGTAGGGCCAGGATAGTCAATGGTGGCACAAACACAAGCTGCCCAGTCAACTAGCTTGCCACACTCCACAGACCACACCTTTATCCACAGCACACATCTCCTATACTGCTATAGTGCAGACACACAGGTTCACCTACAATGACTTGTGAATATTTGAAGCAATAAATCACATGTACAAAGACAAACACACACACATGTAGGTAAACACACACACACACACACACACACACACACACACACACACACACACACACACACACACACACACACACACACACACACACACACACACACACACACACACACACACACACACACACACACACACACACACACACACACACACACACACACACACACACACACACACACACACACACCAACACACACACACACACATACACACACACACACACACACACACACACAGGCAGATTATATGCAGGTACAAACGAATAATTTATCTCAACATTGGATATTTGTTGCTCCTAACGAACTAACACTCGAGTACTCACTCCATGGAAAAATAATTGAATTCGGCGGTCAGTTTTGAAGTGAACACCGGAAGTGGAAGGAGAAGGGGGACTAGCAGGTGCACTAGACCAGAAGAAGGCACTTTCAGTCATTCTTCACATCAAACAGGCATTAGATGGCCTCCTACCCCTACCCCACAACACACACTCTGTCAGAATAGGTGTGATCAGTATAGGCAATGGCAGCACCACACAATGGAACAACTAGCCTTACCAAATGGCAAGAACCTACAGAGATAAAGCACACTGTGGATTATGATGAATAAAGCACTCAAAATTCCTTTAATCCACCCACGCAAGTCAATCTATACTGCTATAGTGTACAATGAAACATGAACATGAAGCATTTTCATGTCCCAACTTTGTGAGACTCAGCATAATCAGAAGCTACGTATACACTCCGTCAGACCGGGTATAGTCATTGGATTCACCAATGTCAGAAGCTTTGACTGTCCCATATTCATGATAACTACCAGAATCCTATTTTGGAAGCCCCATCATAGAAATGCTATCGTGAGAACGCCGTCGATGGAGCACCATAGCAGTGTGTGCACATTTTCACTACCTACTACACTTATGGTATACAGCACAGTCTCATTGATGCTAGTACACCCACACACATGCCCATCAATACATCCATCCATCCCGTGAACACCGGGAGTGGAAGGAGAAGGGGGACTAGCAGGTGCACTAGACCAGAAGAAGGCACTTTCAGTCATTCTTCACATCAAACAGGCATTAGATGGCGCTTGGTTCTGCATCCTTTGTCTGAAGTGTCAATGAACTGAGTCTTATGGGATTAGTGGCCATTTTATGACATCATAACCTCACACAAATAATTTGCCCATTCAGTTGTTTGTTCGACCCCCGCACACATGCCCAATTAATACCTCCATCCTAGAAATAAGATAATGTCAATAAAGCAAGGTGTGTGTTGTGCTAGTCTGGCTAGCTAGACCATCCCTAACAAAGGCTGGAGGCGTGGAGAGGGAGGGACGGTCTAGAAAACATTGCCATTAGTTTCACACCTTGCCTGTGGTATTGGACCAATCAGATGCTACTGTCAAAGATCCGTGCTAATAGTATTCATGGCTTCTGATTGATCATCTTCTACCTCTTTCTGACTTTACTAGATCTTGTTAAAGTGTCCAATCCATCTGGTGGCGTACTTACTAGCTCTGCTCTGAACAATTTGTGGTGGTCACAAGCACATAGCCCTATTCTACACACATACAGTAGGTGCTGATATGCAGACCCTCCAGACTGAAACAGCAGGGGTTACGTAGACTGACAGTGAATGATGCAACATATCAGTGATGTTGCATCACTCAAATACTCAGTGGTAGTAGAGAGAGAGAAATGTGGACATTTCTGTGGTTGTCACACAACAGTGAAAAGGCTATGCTGTTGTCACATTTCGTCATCACAGGCACACAATTTGTCACACAACAAGTGTAAGCCTATCTACGTACTGTGACATAACAATGGCTGCCACAGTGACAATGACACTGGTAAAGGAAGTGGTGAACATGCAAATAAGTTTAAACAGTGCCTTCTGGAGGACAACTACGCGCATTACTGTGAAAATACTGTACTATAAAAATGCCTACCTCTCAACTACAACTTCTTTGCTTCCCTGTTTCCCACCATGAACTTACCATAGTCCCTAGCACATAGTCCTATTCTACACACATACAGTAGGCAGAAGGTCTACCGTGGGTATTCTAACATGGACAGCTGTTTACAGAACATGTAAACACTGGCAACATGGCTGACCATGTACTGTAACAGTGAGGTGTGGGATACTCAATGGTCTCCGTTGGCACAAACACATGCAAATCAGCAACCGTGGCTGACCATGTAAGTGACATGAGCAAGTACTACACTGTATCCACATGTGGGCACTCGCTGATACACGTGTGCACATGCATGGAAGTAATAATTAGGAGTAGTTGGGAGGAACGTTACACTTAGGAAAACTTGTTTAGTGCAAACAGCAGCAGTAGTCGCCCGCGCATCATACCGTTGGTCGGAAATTTTGGCGGGGAATTCATTTTGGCGGATTGGCGGTTTTGAGATCAATCCGCCAATATTTCATCCGCCAAAAAGTACAAGTATAGTATAACTCACTCTTCAGCTTTTCTTCCACAGGGCAGCCATGTTTCTCCAGCACTTGACAGGCTTCTTGCACTACCTCTGCAGGTTTGGTTAACAGGACTTGATTAAGATGGTTCTCCCACTGCCACTTCCTAGCCACCTCAGAGCACTCTTCTGCTGTTAGGAGGTGTCTAGTGAAGAGCTCATTCAGTGCTGCAGGGTGGGAATAGGTTTACAAATCACTTGACCACTCACTGCTTCATGCAGTGTGCTGACTACACATTTTCACTACACAGTATACACTCAACAGTTGGACACATGTAAAAGGAACCAGAAAGTAAGACCCCTCCTACCACTACCCCTGCACTGGTATTCCCAGACATCAAGTACACACCATTCCCACCATTACCCTACCATAGTCCCTAGCACATAGCCCTATTCTACACACATACAGTAGGTGCTGATATGCAGACCCTCCAGACTGAAACAGCAGGGGTTAGGTAGACTGACAGTGAATGATGCAACATATCAGTGATGTTGCATCACTCAAATACTCAGTGATAGGAGAGAGAGAAATGTGGACATTTCTGTGGTTGTCACAAAACAGTGAAAAAGGCTATGCTGTTATTGTCACATTTCGTCATCACAGACACACAGCTTGTCACACAACAAGTGTAAGCCTATCTACGTACTGTGACATAACAATGGCTGCCACAGTGACAACGATACTGGTAAAGGAAGTGTTGAACATGCAAATAAGTTTAAACAGTGGCTTCTGGAGGACAACTACGTGCATTACTGTGAAAATACCATACTATAAAATGACTACCTCTCAACTACAACTTCTTTGCTTCCCTGCTTCCCACCATGAACTTCCGTACCATAGTCTCGAGCACATAGCCCTATTCTACACACCTACAGTAGGCAGATGGTCTACCGTGGGTATTCTAACATGGACAGCTGCTTACAGAACATGTAAACACTGGCAACATGGCCGACCATGTACTGTAACCGTGAGGTATGGGATACTCAATGGTCTCTTTTGGCACAAACACATGCAAATCAGCAAACGTGGCTGACCATGTACGGTACATGTCACAAGTTACTTACGGAATTTTGCGGATTTGCCGCGTAGGTTTTCTGCGGATCTCCGAGCGGCGAAGTGCGGATGTCCGTGAGCCTTCCGCGGAATCATCGCTGGTTATCCGCGGAATTATCGCTGGTTATCCGCGGAATCATCGCTGAATATTTGCGGAACCTCCGTAGGGCACCCGCGGAACGTTCCGCTGAAGGTTTGCGCAGAACGTTCGAAGGAGATGGATTAGCTTCACGTAGCCAGCGTAGCCAGTGAATTACGCAATCCCACCACCCGTGGGTGGTTGTTACCCAGGATACGGGCAGGTGTCAGAATAGTTGTGGTCACCGCGATGTTTGTGAATAATATGCAATCCGCGGACTTACTACAGACGATCCGCAGAGAAGCAGTGAACAATCACTTATGTACTATACACTCATTTATACATTCTACACTATAACTGTCCACGCAAGCATTTCAAACTGATGCTGCATGCAGACACGTCACTTATCATTGCCATCCGCAGAGAAGCCGAATACATTCCGCGGATTTCTGCGCAGGTTTTCACGGAAAGCCGCGACGGATTTCCGCGGAATTCGTCGGATTTCCGTAAGTAACTTGTGACATGTACCGTAAGTGGCAAGTACTACACTGTATCCACATGTGGGCACTCGCAGATACACGTGTGCACATGCATGTAAGTGATAATTAGGAGTAGTTAGGAGGAACGTTACACTTAGGACAACTTGTTGGGGGCAAACAGCAGCAGATGTCGCCCACGCATTATACGTACGTTATATCGTATGGCGATTCTGAAGCATAGAGAGTGCGTGAAGCGGTGAAGGCTCTATTTGCCAGACAGGGCAAGTAGCAGGTGACGCCATTTGCATTCCTTATTAAACACCTACGTAGGTGGTTGTCACCCTACAAGCTAAATCTGTGCATGCGCAGTAGATTCTGGCGCCAATTTCAAATGTTGCATTTGCGATCCGCGATGAAACAGCAGAAAACTCGGAGGCTCTCGCTCTCGCTCAAGTGCCCGTTATCTGAACGCTTTCAGGTTGTTTCAGGAGAAGAAAAAGAGAGGAAAGAAGTCGAAGAAGCATACATAACACGCGGTGCTGGGCAGTTAGGACGTTTGAACAATGGAGGGATTTCTACAATTCCAAACAATCAAGAACGAATCCGAGTGCCCATGCGATATTATGATGACAGAAGATGAAGAAGTGCTGTGTCACTGGCTGTGCATTTTCGTAATGGAAGTGAGAAAATAGAGTGGAGACCCATACACACCACGAAGCATAGTGCAGCTGATGTCAGGTCTAAATCGTAAGATATCATCGGATGGATCTGGTGTTAATAACATACCAATAGAACTGCTTCTCATCCACTCATCTCATCACTTGACCATATTTGTGCTGTTTTTGCATTTAATGTTATAGTAGCTAGCTAGCTAGCTAATTTTGTTCATGATTTCCATTTTAACCTGAACAATTATGTCATCTCATTCAAGTTTGCTTTTGACGTCAATTTTTTAACCCATCAATTACTGTATGCTGAATAGTGACATGTCACGTATGATATGATAATGAACCTCCTTTTCGGGTTGTTATGGCATATAACATACTTTACTACAGGATTGTGCAATCACTATACGATATATGCATCCAATTAACAATGAACCATAATGCCCCACACAGCATGGGTTAAGATGAGGTCACCAACAATAGTCAAGGCTGGTATAGGATGGACTGGCTCAGCTGTTACACTGAGTTCACTGTTGAGTAGTCTGACTGCATCACCAACCTCTCAACTGCCTTGCTGCCACTTCCTGTCCATATTTGTCCAGCATGTTAGTAGTTCTGGCTATCACTTCTGGAGGTTTGGTGCATTGGACAAAGGGAACTCTGTCAGACAGGGACCCTCTTTCTCCTTTCATCTTCTTTACTTCATCCTCAGTCACCAACTTCTCCTGGTACAACTCCGACAGCACTGTGTGGGATAGCAGCACTGATACACAGACTGGACACACAAAACATTGCTACACTATGCTAATACCAAAGATCTACAATGTGTGTGGGTACACAGTCACTACTGAAGGTACTGTGGTGAGAAAGTGCTGAGTGGAAGAAAATATACAAGCGTGTTAAACACCTAATCACATAATAAAACATGGCCGCATATACAACATGTATGGAGTGTGTCAAATCCTAGAGTGCTGAGGAAGCCAGACAAAATTGCTGTGTACAAATCATGTCACCATACCTAGTCCCCATTGCAACCATACTCACAGGTATCTGCTTATGGACAACTAATATCAGTGACATTATCATGTATCATTGTCATAATGTCAGTGTCAGTGTGACCATGACCCCTCCTACCCCTACCCCTACCCCTGCACTGGTATTCCCATACATCAAGTAAGCACCATTCCCACCATTACCCTACCATAGTCCCTAGCACATAGCCCTATTCTACACACATACAGTAGGCAGAAGGTGTACCGTGGGTATTCTCACATGGACAGCTGTTTACAGAACATTTAAAAGGAGCTAACATGGCTGACCATGTGGCAGTAGGGCCGGGATTAGTCTGGCTAGCTAGACCGTCCCATCTAATCGCCAGGGCGCTTAGGGCTGGAAGGGACGGTCTAGCGGCAGTAACGATTAGTTCACACCTATTCGACCAATCAGATGCTACTGGCAGGAATTCCTGCTAATAGTATTCATAGTCTGTGGAAGCTCAGTCACGGCATGTCCTTCAATGGCAATGGATTTCTTTCTGGCTGGAGATGGGAGCCATCGGTCACGGTGGGCTCGAGAGACCACTTGCTCGTTTCGAGCTTGAAAGAACGCGTGAGCAGGAGAAACCTATCTCGCAAAGTGCGCGTCCTGGCATCGACATCCTAAGTCGCTTCTGAACTATCAACACAGTGCGTAGCGCATGCGACACAGGCTTCCTTCTCCAGTAATGCTCAGCTGTGTAGCTGTCACAACTGATTCTCCCACTATCGTCCGCCTCCCAGTCTTCATCAGTCTGTACTTATCTTTGAGCGATTTGCAGCAGCAACTGCAAAAGCGCTTATATTTCTTTACCTCGTCCATACGTCCATGGTCCGCCCCAACTTCGCAGGAGTACTGCCACTAGACCGTCCCTTCCCTTTCGCGCCCTGGGCGTTTAAGTGGGACGGTCTAGCTTGCCAGACTAGGCCGGGATAGTCAATGGTGGCACAAACACAAGCTGCCCAGTCAACTAGCTTGCCACACTCCACAGACCACACCTTTATCCACAGCACACATCTCCTATACTGCTATAGTGCACACACACAGATTCACCTACAATGACTTGTGAATATTTGAAGCAAAAAATCACATGTACAAAGACACATGTAGATAAACACAGATGCACACAAACAAACACACACACACACACACACACACACACACACACACACCAATACACACACACACACACACACACACACACACACACACACACACACACACACACACACACACACACACACACACACACACACACACACACACACACACACACACACACACACACACACACACACACACACACACACACACACACACACACACACACACACACACACACACACACACACACACACACACACACACACACACACACACACACACACACACACACACACACACACACACACACACACACACACACACACACACACACACACACACACACACACACAGGTACAAATGAATAATTAATCTCAACATTGGATTTGTTGCTCCTAACGAACTAACACTCGAGTATTCACTCCATGGAAACATAATTGAATACGACGGTCAGATGCTATTGTCCAAGATCCGTGCTAATAGTATTCATAAGTACATACTGTATATTGACCATTCACTGCTTCATGCAGTGTGCTGTGTACACATTCTCACTACACAGTATACACTGGACAGTTGGACACATGTAAAAGGAACCAGAAAGTAAGACCCCTCCTACCCCTACCCCTGCACTGGTATTCCCATACATCAAGTAAGCACCATTCCCACCATTACCCTACCATAGTCCCTAGCACATAGCCCTATTCTACACACATACAGTAGGTGCTGATATGCAGACCCTCCAGACTGAAACAGCAAGGGTTACGTAGTCTGACGGCGAATGATGCAACATATCAGTGATGTTGCATCACTCAAATACTCACTGATAGGAGAGAGAGAAATGTGGACATTTCTGTGGTTGTCACACAACAGTGAAAAGGCTATGCTGTTATTGTCACATTTTGTCATCACAGACACACAGCTTGTCACACAACAAGTGTAAGCTTATCTACGTACTGTGACATAACAATGGCCGCCACAGTGACAATGACGCTGGTAAAGGAAGTGGTGAACATGCAAATAAGTTTAAACAGTGCCTTCTGGAGGACAACTACGTGCATTACTCTGAAAATACTGTACTATAAAAAGACTACCTCTCAACTACAACTTCTTTGCTTCCCTGTTTTCACCATGAACCAGACCAAGGAACCAGAAAGTAAGACCCCTCCTACCACTACCCCACAACACACACTCTGTCGGAATAGGTGTGATCAGTATAGGCAATGGCAGCACCGAACAATGGAACAACTCGCCTTACCAAATGGCAAGAACCTACAGAGATAAAGCACTCTGTGGATTATGACCAATAAAGCACTCATAATTCCTTTAATCCACCCACGCAAGTCAATCTATACTGCTATAGTCTACAATGAAACATGAACATGAAGCATTTTCATGTCCCAACTTTGTGAGACTCAGCATAATCAGAAGCTACGTATACACTCCGTCAGACCGGGTATAGTCATTGGATTCACCAATGTCAGAAGCTTTGACTGTCCCATCATCATGATAACTACCAGAATCCTATTTTGGAAGCCCCATCATAGAAATGCTATCGTGAGAACGCCGTCGATGGAGCACCATAGCAGTGTGTGCACATTTTCACTACCTACTACACTTATGGTATACAGCACAGTCTCATTGATGCTAGTACACCCACACACATGCCCATCAATACATCCATCCATCCCGTGAACACCGGAGGTGGAAGGAGAAGTGGGCCCATCAATACATCCATCCATCCCGTGAACACCGGAGGTGGAAGGAGAAGGGGGACTAGCAGGTGCACTAGACCAGAAAAAGGCACCTTCAGTCATTCTTCACATCAAACAGGCATTTGATGGCATTTGGTTCTGCACCTTTTGTCTGATGCGTCAATGAACTGAGTCTTATGGGATTAGTGGCCATTTTATGACATCATAACCTCACACAAATAATTTCACCATTCAGTTGTTTGTTCGACCCACACACACATGCCCAATTAATATATCCATCCTAGTAATACGATAATGCCAATACAGCAAGGTGTGTACTGTGCTAGTCTGGCTAGCTAGACCATCCCTAACAAAGGCTGGAGGCGTGGAGAGGGAGGGACAGTCTAGAAAACATTGCCATTAGTTTCACACCTTGCCTGTGGTATTGGACCAATCAGATGCTACTGTCAAAGATCCGTGCTAATAGTATTCATAAGTACACAGATACACACTGTACATACGTACATACACATGTAGACACACACTGGAACCACATTATATGCATCCAATTAACAATTAACCATAATGCCCCACACAGCATGGGTTAGATGAGGCCACCAACAATAGTCAAAGCTGGCATAGGGTAGACTGGCTCAGCTGTTACACTGAGTTCACTGTTGAGTAGTCTGACTACGTCACCAACCTCTCAACAGGCTTGTTGCCCAATTGTGTCCATATTTGTCCAGCACGTTAACAGTTCTGGCTACCACTTCTCGAGCTTTGGTGAACTGGACACGGACAACTCTGTCAGACAGGTCCTCTTCTTCTCCTTTCATCCTCTTCACTTCATCCTCAGTCACCAACTTCTCTTGGTACAACTCTGACAGCACTGTGTGGGATAGCAGCACTGATACACAGACTGGACACACAAAACATTGCTACACTATGCTAATACCAAAGGTCTACAATGTGTGTGGGTACACAGTCACTGCTGAAGGTACTGTGGTGATAAAGTGCTGAGTGGAAGAAAACATACAAGCTTGTTAAACACCTAATCACATAATAAAATATGGCGGCATATACGACATGTATGGAGTGTGTCAAATCCTAGAGTGCCGAGGAAGCCAGACAAAATTGCTGTACAAGTCATGTCACCATACCTAGTCCCCATTGCAACCATACTCACAGGTATCTGCTTATGGACAACTAATGTCAGTGACATTATCATGTATCATTGTCATAATGTCAGTGTCAGTGTGAGCAACCTCTGTCTCATTTTGACCACATACAGTGCACAGTCAGTGAATGGAGGGTAAGATCAGAAGTGTGGAGAAGTGTGTCTACACAAGCTGATGCCTAATGCCTAAACATAGCTTACTTTTGATTCCCTTAGCAGCTCTGTCATACCAGTAGTCTCCCTTGTATTCCTCCAACACACCCAGGGTCTCTTGTACTGCACCTTTCACTACTATGACAACAGGAAGCTCATTGTCCCAATAGTCCAGGGCCTCCCCAACACTTCTGCACTCCTCTTCATTGAGGATGTACTTGACAGAGTGTAGGGTCTTCAGCACTGCACACACCAGTAATAAACAACACACAATTTAGCTACAGCAGAACAAACAGACTTCCAACACAGCTACTCAGTCAGGTGTGGCCGACCCACCCTTTACTACCAGTGGCTACACTAGTGACTATGATCTGCATCTGACGAGACTGGCACTATGAGGCACTACGAGTCACTACAAGACTGCATCTGACTGGTAGAGAGGCTCTCAGTGATACTGAGTGAGAGCGGCTAGCCTTGACAGCAAGGAGTGGAGGACTTGGCATCCCACACCCACTACAACTGCCCTTCATCAGTTCACTGCCTGCTCATCAGTGACAGCTCCCTAGTAGAGCTCGTCCGACAACAGAACACCAATTACCCTGTTGGTGCACGTCTGAAACAGGGACAGGTAAAGGGCACCATTCACATCAGCACCGCAGGGATGCAACCACAGAGGAGATGGCACTGAAGCCCAAGCTGTCCAAGGACCAGCAATGTGCCAAGGGGCAAGCCAACGAGGAGGGGCCTTGTCATGGCTGACCTCCATCCCTCCAGAGAAGTACCACTTCAGCCTCCATAAGCAGGCGTTCAGGGACGCTCTTGTCTCAAGACTGCCTTCGCACTAATTCAGTCAGCAGTTGTATCTGTGTGGACCGAGATCCTCTGCCATGTCCACCAAGTCCATCTGACCACCCCTGGACCTCACCCGACAGGAGGTCCACCTTTGATGTAGCTACACTTGTTCTAGCTACGCCGTTACCACACGGCACTACCGAATGAAGTGCGTGTATCTATATACGATGAAATATCGTCCCACCATCTAGGACTAACTCTAGATCTACTGCGATCAAGTGTATGAAAACAACAACCACTCAACATCCCCAGCTGTAGGCAGCTCGAACTCACCGCGAAGGCCGTAAACACGAAAGTGGGATGATACAAAATATTCCTTGTCGTCTGTGCATGGACAGCCTCTACTCTCTACCAACGCAGCCATGAGCTCGGCTTATAGAGACAGGAATATAACCGACCATGAATATAGTTAAATTCACAATGAATACTATTATAAAGCAGTGTGAATAATTGTATAGACCACACAGAGTGTGAATATTATTGTCACATAGGAAGATGACCAAGGTAAGTATATACATTGTACAGGAACATGACCATATGTCAGAGAGGTCAATGAAAGGATGCAAGCAGCTGCAAGGATGACCTAAGAATTGGCGGGAAATTGGCCATTGGCAGTATGGCAGAAGAGGGATATTCCTGCTCCAAGTGTCCAAAGCAGTTCTCTTCACGCTCAGGCCTTCTACGACATCAGAAGAAAGAGCATGGCATGGAAACTGAGGGAGGCGTCAAATGCTGCGAGGACAACTGTGAATTTTCTTGCTGCTTCATGTGGCAGCTCAGAAACCATCTGAGCCAGGAGCACGACATGAAGATGAGCACTGAATGGAAGGAATTCAAGAGTGAAGCAGGTTCATTATTGCTATATCATAATGGTATGTAGCTAGCTACAATAGGCACCTACCTACAAGGTTACTTCCACACAATGCAGAGTTTACTGAGTGGAAAGCTGACTATGAGGCAGAACATGATGCCATGTACGTGAAAGGCACTGGAGACAAAATCACTGATGAGTGCACCACATCCTACTACCAGTGCAATAGAAGTGGAGTTTTCCAGTCCAAAGGGACGGGAAAAAGAAGGCTCAAGAGTCAGGGCTCTTCCAAAATAAAAATCCACTGCACAGCTGCAATCACACTGACAGTGAATCACACCACACAGTCAGTGAAAGCAGAAGTGTGCCACACGCACTACGGACACCAAACTAGGTTAGGCCACATTAGGTCAAGTGCACAAGATAGACTACAAATTGCAGGCAAACTAGCACAGGGGGTTACATTGGACAAAATACTAGATGATGTACGTAGCTCAGTTAGTGACAACTTCAAGAGGGTGCACTTACTACAACGCAAAGACATTCACAACATAGAAAAATTTTCAAACTGGATGGAGGTCAGAGGCACCATGATGATGCCACCAGTGTTGTGGCATGGGTGGTGAAGATGAGGGGAAAGGGAGAGGCCAATGTTGTGCTCTCCTGTAAACCTCAAGGTGCCAGGGATGACAAAACAGGACTACAAACGGACGACTTCATCATTGTCATCATCATTGTCCTGCAAACTCTAGTCCAAGCAGAAATGCTGAAAAAAATTTGGAGGAAAAGTTGTTTGTGTTGATGCAACACATGGTACTAATGCTTACGAGTTCAAACTAATTACACTGCTAGTTGTAGATGAATATGGAGAGGGTTTCCCAGTAGCCTGGTGCATAGCAAATAGGGAGGACCGAGTCCTGCTGATCGCGTTTTTCACCTCTATACGCACAAAGTGTGGGATGGTGCGCCTCAGTGATTCATGTCAGACATGGCCGATCAGTACCACTTGGCATGGGTCAGTGTGTTTGACGACTCACCCCGGAAGCTTGTTTGCACCTGGCATGTTGACAGGGCATGGAGGGGAGCCCTGCAGCAGCATGTACAGGGGGATGGAGAAGCAAGCTGCTGTGTACAGCCAGATGAGGGTCCTCTTAGAAGAGCTGGCTGTAGACAAGTTCATCACCTTAATTGGCAAGGTACATATAGTAATATTCAATAAAACTGCTGACGAAGGCCCCCGTGGCCGAAACGTTCTGAACTGAATTAATTGTCTGCTACATTACCCCGCTCGTAAGCCGGTGCATTTGTGCCCCCCTTTTGAAACCAATTGCAGTGAAGCATATATGTATATATATACCTTTTTTCATATCATCCATGTACACAATTAAAGGTTCAGACTCAACTAAGTGCAGACGTTGACACACGTGAGTTTGGTGAGTACTTCCAGAAGTACTACACCAAGTGCCCAGAGGAGTGGGCCAGCTGTCACCGCCAGGTAAAACACAAGGAGTATTGTACATGATATACATACAGTGTAGGTATTTGAAGTGGTTTACTACTGTATACACTCAGGGTGCAGGGACCAACATCAACATGTTTGTAGAAGCCTTCCACAACACCCTGAAGCAAGTGTACATGCAAGGGCGAGTCAATAGGCGTGTTGACAACTGCCTGCGTGTACTGCATGCTGCGACTGGCTAGGGACAAAGCATTTGACCGCCTAGTGAAGCTCGAGAAGGGCCAGAACACAAGCAGGCTGAGCGTCATCCATGCCCAGCACAAAGCCAGTTTGGAGCTTTCGAGCAAGTTGGTCAAATACATTTATAGTTTCATGCACATTTGAAAGTATACTAGATGTGGAGACTACTGGTATGATGCATACAGACATACATAGTATAGTAATTTATACAGATACTGACCATAGTCTGTAGTACTGCCATCACACACCTTAGTGTCCCTTAATTAATGACTATATAATATTATGTTTTGCAGGTTGGTGGCAGCCACAGGGAGCACCACATGGGCTGTAACTTCAGGAGACCAGGAGTACACAGTTGCACTCAAACAGGAGCAATGTGCACAGCTGGATTGTGCACTGGAGTGCTCACAGTGCAACATTTGCTTGCACATGTACTCCTGTACCTGCTACGATCACCTAATCCATGGCACCATTTGTAAACATATCCCCCTTGTTGCACGTACCATTCCACCAGAAGCCACCTGGCAGGGGGCTCCTCACACAACCACCCGGGAGGAGACTGCTGTGATTCTGCAGGCAATAAAGCCACCACCCGCCCCTCCCTCCACCCTTAGCCGTAATCGCTCGCTGGCCAGGTTGGAGATGACCTTGCACTCTGTGTCAGAGAGTGTTCCAATGTAGAGGCACTCTCTGCGGTGGAGAGACACATTACAGCTGACATCTCTGTGCTAAAGGCAATTACATGCCAGATGCACCAACCCAGCCTAGTAACAAGAAGATGACAGTTCAGCGATTCAAATCTACAATGAAGAGCCGCACATCAGCAAAGGTGTGATTGGTAAAGTCCTGTAGGAAAGATGTCATGCAATTACACTCCTTATATACGTGTCTACTAAGGCATCTCGCGAGGAAAAGGCAACTGTCATGGTTAGCTTACTGTCTGATACTCCATCCTTGGTAGCAGCAGATAATGATGATAATGATAATGACTATCATGTGTCAAGTTCAGTGCCAAATCCTATACTATCATTGTGATCTCCAACCACAATGACCACATGCAACATCCTGTTTCAAATTTAGTTCTCAGACCTGTGTATTTGAATTGCAATAAGTCAGCAGGTGCACCCTCCACTTCAAGGTAGATGCATGCACACTTGGCATGTCCCCTGTATGTTCACTGTGCTACAGAGGAGAGTGGTCCATGCAGTGGACAACAGTACAGAGGATGGTGTTGCAGAGGAGGACGGCTGTGAGAGGTCTGGGACAGCGAGGCAACCTAAGCTGCAGCAACAAGAGTTTTAGGTGGGAGCACTGCAAAGCACACAGTGACCTCCAGTGTTATCCCATTGCACAATCCCACATTCAATGCATTAACTGCAATCAGCTAAAGCAAGAGCAATCGAGGACCTCAGCAACAAAACCGATGATGAATTGGAGGAGACAGTCCAAGAAGGTGGGTTCACACATGTGCAAGGAACTCTGAATTGACATGGCATGAACGACACTACTGTACTGCAGGGATGCATGTTACATGAAGTATTGAAATTCCGATGCAACCTCACAGACAAGGAAAGCCTTGAGAGATGCCATGTGATCCCAACTACACAGCACAGCTAAATCAGTGTATGTCTACTTTATGGCTATTTCATTACAAAAACACTTGAGGAGCTAAACCACAACAAACTCCGTTACGATGTGCATTCTCCTTATTGTGTACAGCACTGGCACACTGCACATCATTGGTGGCAACACCACCTGCAGAGCTACCTCTGTGAGTGATTCTATAGTCAAGGAGCATAAGCAGTCCCACTTCACATGTGCCAACTACATTTGCAGTGACACAGTATTCAGTGAAGCTACGGTTGTGGAGCTCATTGACAGGGAGAGAGACAAGGTTTGAGGGAACGTTCACTCTGATAGATCTATAGGGACTGTATGTCATGTACGTACGTACGTACGTACGTATGTATAAACACATCCAGGGAACATTTGCAGCTATTTTGAAGGGGGATGTCCCCAGCTGCTACTGGTCAGAGTGCAAGCAACGGCATGGGGGAATCCATTTAAGTGGGCTTATCTATGGGACAAATTCCCACTTAGCAAGCAGCCTGTGCCTCGTAGTGAGAATGGACGCATAGCCAGTACCACTTCTTAGGTAACATGCACTAAACCATCCCATGAACCTGCACACACTGTTCTGCAGGTGCTTAAACGTTCTGAAAAGCAGATGATCTACTTTGACCCCAAGAAGAGGCCTGCAGACAGACACGTCTTGGCTAAAGTGACAGCCTTCATTCGCTGTCGGCTTAGGGATACCACAGAGTGGAAAGCTACAGCACCGACAGATATTCCTTCACAAGAAACAGCAATGACCAAGTACGCTGTTGGTGGTCCAGTACTGGTGCAGTGGGTCCCAACGAGCCACTTTGGGCTCCGAGTTGAACAGGAAGTGGTTAGGAAGCCTGAGGACCAGCAGTGGATAACAGTCATAGCCAATAATGGATTTAAACACATTCCTTGCACTACACAACATATACAAACTAATACAGTGTTGGTTCACACAATGTGTTTTGTGCTGAAAGCATGGCATGGTTTGCAGTACGAGGACAGAGCACACACACACACACACACACACACACACACACACACACACACACACACACACACACACACACACACACACACACACACACACACACACACACACACACACACACACACACACATCACAGGAGCACCACACACATCTCCATAGCTGCTCTCACTTGGAGGACGTGATGTTGACGGGTGGTCCTGTCATATCTTTGGGACAAATTCCCACTTAGCAAGAAGCTTGTGAGTTCTGCCTTATAGACAATTGCTGTACCGTAGTCATCCACTGAAGCTCACAACGTACCTGTGTAGTGGGCAACAGTGGAAGAGTGCCCATGGAAGCTGACCATTCCACTTGAAACATGGAGTGACTCAGAAGCATACAGCAAGGCACGACACATTCCCTACCCTGAGGTATCTACATCACACAGCAAGGCTGAATAAACAGCTAACAATACAAGGCTGTAGGGTGCAACTGTGTGCTCTTGCATAGGTCATGACCTGCCTCCTCATGGACAACCTCCAAGTGGAGGGAGAGGCTGCACATGCACTGTACAGCTCAGGCAGACAGACTGCTCGGCTCATCAACTGTGCAGCAAAGGGGTACGCATCCTATATAGTTTGTCATACCTGTGATGAATAAGCCCATTATGAATATCTGTCACTTGGAACTACTGCAGCTTGGTAACACTACACTTGGAGCTGAGTGCAGCCCTCCAACATCAGCAGTATGCAAAGTGCACTGCTAGTGGCCATGCGAGTGCATACACAGCTGATCACACTTGGAGCTGAGTGCAGCCCTCCAACATCAGCAGTGTGCAAAGTGCACTGCTAGTGGCCGTGTGAGTGCATACACAGCTGATCACACTTGGAGCTGAGTGCAGCCCTCCAACATCAGCAGTATGCAAAGTGCACTGCTAGTGGCCGTGCGAGTGCATACACAGCTGATCACACTTGGAGCTGAGTGCAGCCCTCCAACATCAGCAGTATGCAAAGTGCACTGCTAGTGGCCGTGCGAGTGCATACACAGCTGATCACACTTGGAGCTGAGTACAGCCCTCCAACATCAGCAGTGTGCAAAGTGCACTGCTAGTGGCCGTGCGAGTGCATACACAGCTGATCACACTTGGAGCTGAGTGCGGCCCTCCAACATCAGCAGTGTGCAAAGTGCACTGCTAGTGGCCGTGTGAGTGCATACACAGCTGATCACACTTGGAGCTGAGTGCAGTCCTCCAACATCAGCAGTGTGCAAAGTGCACTGCTAGTGGCCGTGTGAGTGCATACACAGCTGATCACACTATGGGGATGCTTGCACTTCATTAGGAACACTGCTTGGAGCCTCCTAATGTTCTGCAACTCAGCCCCAGCCAGAGGTGGACACTGACTGATGAACAGGTAGAGGAGGTACACTCACACATGTTGGCAACCACACGTCATGCCTAGCTCCGACCACGATTTGGCTGCCATGCGTGCACAGGTGAAGCAGTACTGGCAGCCTGGAACAGAAAGGGACTCCCTGAGATTAGCAGTAGAGGAACAGTGAGAGGCCACCCTCAAGAACTGGACAACAGGGGAGCAGTTTGAAACACAATGTAGTGTGTATGTATTGTCAGTGGGTAGTGGAGGGCAGGGGGAGAGGAGGTGGAAGGACACAAAGGGTTGGACTCAGAGAGAGTTGCACACATTTCTTACAATCCATCTGATTTGAATTTGCGGAGCATGTACCACAAGTTGATTCTTTGAATCAGTGGAATTGATGTTTCATAATAAGTTGATTTAGGAGGACCAGAGCCAATGTTCAAACTAGGTGAAATTTCATAAGCAACTCAACTTACATATACGTGCAGTAAAGGTGGGCTACACTGTATTTCCCATCTACAACACTTGATAGGCTCTGTGGGCACTTCATGTACCTTTGGACACACGTACAGTACATATGGGTGTACACATTAGAGTGGGGACGAATGCTACAGTTTGGCTTCGAGTATTCGTTCTACATATTACATACATTCTTATGTATGGCCTAGTTCTACATATTCGACAGAGTGGATGACCCAATTTTGCTATGGCTTATATAAGTATATAATTGTGTAATACAAACATTGTGGTTTGTATATCTGCTGATTAGACAAGTGTGTCGAAGCGTATTACGGTTGGTTCCAGCTGAACCTAGCACTATCTATGGTGGAAGTAACAGTTCTGCTTGCAGTCCAAAGCGCTGATAAGCTGACGGTAAACCGTTCCACTGAGAAACGATTCGCGCTAGTGGGGATTCTGGTTGGAGCTTATCCACCTTCCACTGTAAGATTAATTCATAATATCCCCAAGTATGTTCATATAAAATGGTAATACAAACACATTCGAATGCTTGGCTAACACGTCATTGATACTGACAACTGAAAATGTGTTCCAAGCAATCTCACCTGGAGTAGAAACACTTGGACTGCCTGCTCCCTCAACTCAGAGCTTGCCTCACTCCACCGAACAGCCTCTGAGCAAAGATGGGGTGTTCCACCAACCAGCTGTTGGATGTGTTGTGACTTCTGCTGTCCAACTCGGGAGAGGGTAGATTCCGGCTTCCATTTCTCACTTAACCAAGATTTAAACTCAGACCATGATGCTAAGAACATTCAAGACAGCACACAACACACACACACTGCATCAATCATGCCCACCTCCTAAAAGGAGAAGTATAACACAATACATCCACTTCATATCGTCTCCTCACAGCTGACCCCCTCAGGAAACATGCAATCAGCTAAAACACATACAGTAGAACCTGTCTGTGGACGGTCATTGCACACACAAGGCAGCTCTAACAGCTAGCCGGCCTCCCAAACAGCACCAACACACCACTCAAACAGTCACCTTCATGAGGCAGCAATCTCTCCGTAACAGCACTTCTGGTCACTGCTCAATGAACTAAGAAGTGTCGTGGTACACTTCATCCCCTGATTTTGTATCCCCTGGTCAGTGAAGTGAACTAGGACCTTACCCCCTACTGTCAGTGTCTTAGTTCTGTTGGTGTACTTCACCACAGGGGTGTTGCGACATCCAGCAGCCATGCTAGAGCTACATGTAACAGCTGGCCTTCACTTGCTGCTAACATTCTGACTGCTTTCTCCTCACAAGCTCACACTCTATAGCAATGTTGCACACGCATACAATGTCCGCCAGATTGCAAAACTGCAGGCCCTCGTGTGTGCCTATCAAACACTTCTGTTTGCTGTAGCAGTAATCTCTTGAAGTGGGAGGCATTCTACTTTTTTATGGTGGGCATCCACACACACACACAAGTGGGTGGATTTCACAAGTGGGGAGGGTTACTCTCCTGCCATCAACTATCCACCGTCCAATCAGTCTGTCTACCAGGGGACACTGGCAATACAGGGGACACCACTCCAATACGATACCACTGTCCCTCAATCAGCTGGCTACCATTTTAAACTGACACTGAATGGAGGGGGACGGTCATGCTGCGACAATCATATTGTTACATTATTCATACATTGCTAATACATTGCACATTCCCTGAGCTGAGCTTCATGCACTCGGTCCACGTAATTTAATACGCTCTACATTGCACTTACATACATCCACAATAGACATAGATACGTGACTCCACTCGGTCCACATTCGTTCATACACTCTCACACAACACACGTTCATACGTTGCTACCACGTTCCCTGACAGCTCCACTCGGTCCACCAAGGCGGACCAGCTCACCGTGGACCTTGCACGGAGGGCACACCAGTCCCCCGGTCGTCTTGTTGATGAAGACGGTCTGAGAGGTCTCCCTCTCGCACAGCGGACATGCAGGTCAGAGGCAGAGCGGCGTGCATGGTGGCCTTCCTTGTGTGGGAGCTTGTTCGCCTCCAGGAACCGCTTCACCGTCGACGGAGAGAGGACAGCTTGCGTCTTGCCCGTCATATCCGTCACTGGTCTCTTCGTCATTCTGTTTAGCAAGAGCGAGAGCAGATGTCGAAAAGAGAACGCGGACAGCAGACTGAGGTGTGCGCTCGAAGCTGTTCGAGGCAGCTTGCAGAACATTCCTACTAGATCGCCATTTTGTCCGTGACGTAATCTGCATGCATGGAACCAGGAGAGAAGAGATTGAAGCTCCTTGCTCCTGCACTACTCTGCTAGTTGGTGTAGCTATATAGCTGGCAGTCCAGCTCCTCGCTAGCTGGTTGGTTAGCTAGCAGCTGGTTGGGGTGTTGACTACTTATGAGACATACATCGGGCCACCGGAGGCCACTCACAGTCATGACATGTATGAAGGAGAGTGACGTGCACCGAAAGGTGTATGTGACATGACTGGTGACATGCTCAAAAGTGGTGTATGCAGTGAAAAACAAAGTACAATTCAATTAGAAAAACACCTCCAACAATTAATGTGTCACTAAACCAGACAGTGTCACTGATGTGTGTGTGGGGGGGCAGCTGTTAGTCTGTGCAAACTGTGCCTTCAGCTCTCTAGCAACAAGAGAGAGAATACAAGCACATTAGTGCTAGCCACCAAGAGCTTAGCTCTCTCTCTGAGGTGATAAGACTCACACGTTCACCTGACAAGTACACACTCTTGACATGCACTCATCCACACGCACACACACACACACACACACACACACACACACACACACACACACACACACACACACACACACACACACACACACACACACACACACACACACACACACACACACACACACACACACACACACACACACACACACACACACACACACACACACACACACACACACACACACACACACACACACACACACACACACACACACACACACACACACACACACACACACACACACACACACACACACACACACACACACACACACACACACAACTTCCATCATGTGCAACAACTTACCAATGAGGCATGAAGTTCTTCTTCAGATCCTCAATGTGCTGTTGAGCAATCTTGGCGTACTCCATTGCTGAAATGAGCACCTCCCAGGTGGGAGGTTGGCGGCCTTGCCCACTGCTCCATCTCGTGAGACCAGCCTGTACTGCCTCCTCCTCATCCAGGGGATGGCTACTGAAACAGGCGTCTATTGTCTCTGTGAGAAGCCCCACCCCCTCAAGGACTGCCCTCCCCTTTTTTGCAGCGTTTCTGCTCACAAATGTTCTGAAGAGTATGAGTTGGTCTGTACGGTCTGCAGAGAAGGCACGACACTTCACAGCACATTCCTCACAAGTGACAGAGCTAACCAACTCACCATACACGTTCTGGGACAACACAGGGTCTCTTCCACTATCAACAGTGGAGGCTCCAGTGTGTGAAATATCTAAGGGAGACCACAAGTGAAAGGGTTGGGTTAAATGAACACACTCCACATCAGGTGACTGCATACAGTGACAGTGGAAAACTACTGGTAGACAACGGGTACTAAAGGGGCTCACACAGTTGAAGGTACACTGTTAACACCCACTCGGCCACCACACACATGTACACAGACACACACACACACACACACACACACACACACACACACACACACACACACACACACACACACACACACACACACACACACACACACACACACACACACACACACACACACACACACACACACACACATACACACAGACACACACACAGACACACACAGACACACACACACACTCGTTCACATGCACACAGTGTCAAGTAACACAGTGCTGGAGGGACCTTACCAGTTGAAGTAGCTTGTGCTTTCTTGGAAGTGGGAGCAGTTTGACAAGTACCAATGGGAGGGTGGGCACTGCTTGGGGTCTCTGAACCTGCCAGTGCACAAACCAGTCACAGTGCATCACACTCCACTCCACTGCACACACTGCCTAACCCTAGCCTTTTCATGACCACCACTACTGGTCTGCTGTCGTCTAACACTTGTGTGTGCATGCAATCCCTGGACTTTGGGGCTCAGCACACACAAGTGGTATGGACATGTTCCTCAAAGCAGTCCCAGTGGGAGGGGCCCTACTGTAGCTGGGGTGTGTTCATGAATGAAGTGGGTGGAGTGTGAACTAACCTGTTTGAGAGGGTGGGATTCCCCCTGACCCCGCCCCCTCCAGAGTACAGCCAGTGTGCTGTCTCTCTACGACAGCCTGTTAGGGAAGAGAGGAAAGTACTTCTGTAAGTGAGGAAGAGAGCAACTTCTCTTACAGCAGTCAACTCACATATTGAGACATGTTCTGGAACAGATCACATTCTGATTCGCTGAGTTTCTTCGCAGCCGTTATCCTCGGGCAGCGAACAGTCATAGTGACGCGACCCACCTTCAGCTCAGCAAAGTGTGGG
>OX465035.1:7797731-7885231 GCA_949841015.1 Aplysina aerophoba | reverse complement strand
AGGTCTTCGTCAGTTACAAAAGTTTTGTAACTGACGAAGACCTTCGCGGTCGAAACGTCTTATTTGTTGGAACTATTGCTACGTGTTAGCTCAATATCTCTCTGGTTCTACAAATCACTTGACCACTCACTGCTTCATGCAGTGTGCTGTGTACACATTTTCACTACACAGTATACACTCAACAGTTGGACACATGAAAAAGGAACCAGAAAGTAAGATCCTCCTACCACTACCCCACAACACAAACTCTGACGGAATAGGTGTGATCAGTATAGGCAATGGCAGCACCAAACTATGGAACAACTAGCCTTACCAAATGTCAAGAACTTACGGAGATAAAGCACTCTGTGGATAATGATGAATCAAGCACTCAAAATTCCTTTAATCTGCCCACGCAAGTCAATCTATACTGCTATAGTGTACAATGAAACATGAACATGAAGCATTCGTTTTCATGTCCCAACTTTGTGAGACTCAGCATAATCGGAAGCTACGTATACACTCCGTCAGACCAGATATAGTCATTGGATTCACCAATGTCAGAAGCTTTGACTGTCCCATCATCATGATAACTACCAGAATCCTATTTTGGAAGCCCCATCGTAGAAATGCTATCGTGAGAACGCCGTCGATGGAGCACCATAGCAGTGTGTGCACATTTTCACTACCTACTACACTTATGGTATACAGCACAGTCTCATTGATGCTAGTACACTCACACACATGCCCATCAATACATCCATCCATCCCGTGAACACCGGAGGTGGAAGGAGAAGGGGGACTAGCTGGTGCACTAGACCAGAAGAAGGCACCTTCAGTCATTCTTCACATCAAACAGGCATTAGATGGCATTTGGTTCTGCACCTTTTGTCTGATGTGTCAATGAACTGAGTCTTATGGGATTAGTGGCCATTTTATGACATCATAACCTCACACAAATAATTTGACCATTCAGTTGTTTGTTCGACCCCCACACACATGCCCAATTAATACATCCATCCTAGTAATACGATAATGCCAATACAGCAAGGTGTGTGCAATGCTAGGCTGGCTAGCTAGACCATCCCTAACAAAGGCTGGAGGCCTGGAGAGGGAGGGACGGTCTAGAAAACATTGCCATTAGTTTTCACACCTTGCCTGTGGTATTGGACCAATCAAATGCTACTGTCAAAGATCCGTGCTAATAGTATTCATGGCTTCTGATTGATCATCTTCTACCTCTTTCTGACTTTACTAGATCTTGTTAAAGTGTCCAATCCATTTGGTGGTGTACTTACTAGCTCTGCTCTGAACACTTTGCGGTGGTCACAAGCAAGCAGTGAACTAATTGTTATGTTTGTTAAACCACCCCTTCCTCTCTGCTCCCCGGTGATTTTTAGAGATGGTCTAACAAAACGGGATGTTGTTGAGTAATCACGTAGCATGCAAGGGGGGTAAATTGCAGTGAGATGTTTCAACCTCGAGGGTCTTTGTCAGTCACAAAACTGACTGACAAAGACCTTCCAGGTAGAAACGTTTAACGCCGTAGCACAAGCCTCTACCACATCAGGGATGGTCTAGCTAGACAGACTAGATTTGTGTGAGTGTTGTAGCTCTGACAGCATCGTGTAGGATGAGAGGAGGGAACTGACCATATACACATGGATGAGGCCACCAACAATAGTCAAGGCTGGTATAGGGTGGACTGGCTCAACTGTTAGCTGAGCTGACCGTAAACACACAGGTGGGAAGGAGTGCATGAGCACTCTATCACAAAGGGATAAGCGTGCATTGGGATGAGAGCAGAAGTCTACCACCTATCGTACAGGTCTCTTCCAAGGTGTTTCCTGGTCGTCCTACAAATGCTTTAATAATTTGTGTCAATACCACCAAGGGGTGTGGTTTCCAGCTAAAAAAGGATGGTTTTCAGTTGAAATGCTCACTTGGGCCTATTTTAACACTTTAGGGGGAGCATGCCGAATAGTGGGAATTTCTGTGGAACGAGTGTCACACATTTCGCAGATAGATTGCAATTTGCAAAGAGTTTCCCTGCAAACAGTATTATACTCAAGCCAGCCAGCCTACACTGTTCATTGTCAATGATAGTAGTGGCATCTACCATTGCAGGTGTCAGTGAAGCAACAAGAAGGTAATCGACAATGATAAGGTGCCCAGTGTGGAGGAAACTGCTCGTAGTTCTTAGTGCCTCTAGGGCCACCAAACCTACTGTATTTTGTGTGTGCAAGTGTGCGTGCTGTGTACAACTCACTCTTCAGATTTTCCTCCACACGGCAGCCATGTTTCTCCAGCACTTGACAGGCTTCCTGCACTACCTCTGCAGGTTTGGTTGACAGAACTGGATAAAGATGGTCATCCAACAACAGCCCCTTCCCAGCCACATGAGAGCACTCTTCTGCTGTTAGGAGGTGTCTAGTGAAGAGCTCATTCAGTACTGCAGGGTGGGAACAGGTTTACAAATCACTTGACCACTCACTGCTTCATGCAGTGTGCTGCGTACACATTATCACTACACAGTATACACTCAATAGTTGGACACATGTAAAAGGAACCAAAAAGTAAGACCCCTCCTACCCCTACCCCTGCACTGGCATTTCCATACATCAAGTAAGCACCATTCCCACCATTACCCTACCATAGTCACTAGCACATAGCCCTATTCTACACACATACAGTAGGCAGAAGGTGAACCGTGGGTATTCTCACATAGACAGCTGTTTACAGAACATGTAAAATGAGCAAACATGGCTGACCATGTGGCAGTAGGGCTGGGATAGTCAATGGTGGCACAAACACAAGCTGCCCAGTCAACTAGCTTGCCACACTCCACAGACCCCACCTTTATCCACAGCACACATCTCCTATACTGCTATAGTGCACACACACAGATTCACCTACAATGACTTGTGAATATTTGAAGCAATAAATCACATGTACAAAGACAAACACACATGCACGCACACACACACACACACACACAGGACACACACACATACACACACACACACACACACACACACACACACACACACACACACACACACACACACACACACACACACACACACACACACACACACACAGACACACACACACACACACACACACACACACACTGGACACACACTGGACACACTGGAAATATGCAAAGGCAGATTATATGCAAGTACAAACGAATTATTTACATATCTCAACGTTGGATATTTGTTGCTCGTAACGAACTAACACTCGAGTAGTATTCTCTCCATGGAAACATAATTGAATATGGTGGTCAGTTGTGAAGTGAACACCGGGAGTGGAAGGAGAAGGGGGACTAGCAGGTGCACTAGACCAGAAGAAGGCACTTTCAGTCATTCTTCACATCAAACAGGCATTAGATGGCCTCCTACCCCTACCCCTCAACACAAACTCTGTCGGAATAGGTGTGATCAGTATAGGCAATGGCAGCACCAAACAATGGAATAACTAGCCTTACCAAATGGCAAGAACCTACGAAGATAAAGCACTCTGTGGATAATGATGAATAAAGCACTCAAAATTCCTTTAATCTGCCCACGCAAGTCAATCTATACTGCTATAGTGTACAATGAAACATCAACATGAAGCATTTTCATGTCCCAACTTTGTGAGACTCAGCATAATCAGAAGCTACGTATACACTCCGTCAGACCGGGTATAGTCATTGGATTCACCAATGTCAGAAGCTTTGACTGTCCCATCATCATGATAACTACCAGAATCCTATTTTGGAAGCCCCATCGTAGAAATGCTATCGTGAGAACGCCATCGATGGAGCACCATAGCAGTGTGTGCACATTTTCACTACCTTCTACACGTATGGTATACAGCACAGTCTCATTGATGCTAGTACACCCACACACATGCCCATCAATACATCTATCCATCCCGTGAACACCGGAGGTGGAAGGAGAAGGGGGACTAGCAGGTGCACTAGACCAGAAGAAGGCACCTTCAGTCATTCTTCACATCAAACAGGCATTAGATGGCATTTGGTTCTGCACCTTTTGTCTGATGTGTCAATGAACTGAGTCTTATGGGATTAGTGGCCATTTTCTGACATCATAACCTCACACAAATAATTTGACCATTCAGTTGTTTGTTCGACCCCCACACACATGCCCAATTAATACATCCATCCTATAGTAATACGATAATGCAAGTACAGCAAGGTGTGTGCTGTGCTAGGCTGGCTAGCTAGACCATCCCTAACAAAGGCTGGAGGCCTGGAGAGGGAGGGACGGTCTAGAAAACATTGCCATTAGTTTCACACCTTGCCTGTGGTATTGGACCAATCAAATGCTACTGTCAAAGATCCGTGCTAATAGTATTCATGGCTTCTGATTGATCATCTTCTACCTCTTACTGACTTTACTAGATCTTGTTAAAGTGTCCAATCCATTTGGTGGTGTACTTACTAGCTCTGCTCTGAACACTGTGCAGTGGTCACAAGCAACCTGGGAACTAATTGTTATGTTTGTTAAACCACCCCTTCCTCTCTGCTCCCCGGTGATTTTTAGAGATGGTCTAACAAAACGGGATGTTGTTGAGTAATCACGTAGCATGCAAGGGGGGTAAATTGCAGTGAGATGTTTCAACCTCGAGGGTCTTTGTCAGTCACAAAACTGAAGACTACAGTTTTTGTGACTGACAAAGACCTTCCAGGTAGAAACGTTTAACGCCGTAGCACAAGCCTCTACCACATCAGGGATGGTCTAGCTAGACAGACTAGATTTGTGTGAGTGTTGTAGCTCTGACAGCATCGTGTAGGATGAGAGGAGGGAACTGACCATATACACATGGATGAGGCCACCAACAATAGTCAAGGCTGGTATAGGGTGGACTGGCTAAACTGTTAGCTGAGCTGACCGTAAACACACAGGTGGGAAGGAGTGCATGAGCACTCTACCACAAAGGGATAAGCGTGCATTGGGATGAGAGCAGAAGTCTACCACCTATCGTACAGGTCTCTTCCAAGGTGTTTCCTGGTCGTCCTACAAATGCTTTAATAATTTGTGTCAATACCACCAAGGGGTGTGGTTTCCAGCTAAAAAAGGATGGTTTTCAGTTGAAATGCTCACTTGGGCCTATTTTAACACTTTAGGGGGAGCATGCCGAATAGTGGGAATTTCTGTGGAACGAGTGTCACACATTTCGCAGATAGATTGCAATTTGCAAAGAGTTTCCCTGCAAACAGTATTATACTCAAGCCAGCCAGCCTACACTGTTCATTGTCAATGATAGTACTGGCATCTACCATTGCAGGTCTCAGTGAAGCAACAAGAAGGTAATCGACAATGATAAGGTGCCCAGTGTGGAGGAAACTGCTCGTAGTTCTTAGTGCCTCTAGGGCCACCAAACCTACTGTATTTTGTGTGTGCATGTGTGCGTGCTGTGTACAACTCACTCTTCAGATTTTCCTCCACACGGCAGCCATGTTTCTCCAGCACTTGACAGGCTTCCTGCACTACCTCTGCAGGTTTGGTTGACAGGACTGGATAAAGATGGTCCTTCCACTTCCACCTCTCCCTAGCCACCTGGGAGCACTCTTCTGCTGTTAGGAGGTGTCTAGTGAAGAGCTCATTCAGTACTGCAGGGTGGGAACAGGTTTACAAATCACTTGACCACTCACTGCTTCATTCAGTGTGCTGCGTACACATTATCACTACACAGTATACACTCAACAGTTGGACACATGTAAAAGGAACCAAAAAGTAAGACCCCTCCTACCCCTACCCCTGCACTGGCATTTCCATACATCAAGTAAGCACCATTCCCACCATTACCCTACCATAGTCACTAGCACATAGCCCTATTCTACACACATACAGTAGGCAGAAGGTGAACCGTGGGTATTCTCACATAGACAGCTGTTTACAGAACATGTAGAATGAGCAAACATGGCTGACCATGTGGCAGTAGGGCTGGGATAGTCAATGGTGGCACAAACGCAAGCTGCCCAGTCAACTAGCTTGCCACACTCCACAGACCCCACCTTTATCCACAGCACACATCTCCTATACTGCTATAGTGCACACACACAGATTCACCTACAATGACTTGTGAATATTTGAAGCAATAAATCACATGTACAAAGACAAACACACATGCACGCACAAACACACACACACACAGGACACACACACACACACACACACACACACACACACACACACACACACACACACACACACACACACACACACACACACACACACACACACACACACACACACACACACACACACACACACACACACACACACACACACACACACACACACACACACACACACACACACACACACACACACACACACACACACACACACACACACACACACACACACACACACACATATACACACACACATACACTCACTGGACACACTGGAAATATGCAAAGGCAGATTATATGTAAGTACAAACGAATTATTTACATATTTCAACGTTGGATATTTGTTGCTCGTAACGAACTAACACTCGAGTAGTATTCTCTCCATGGAAACATAATTGAATACGGTGGTCAGTTGTGAAGTGAACACCGGGAGTGGAAGGAGAAGGGGGACTAGTAGGTGCACTAGACCAGAAGAAGGCACCTTCAGTCATTTTTTTACATCAAACAGGCATTACATGGCCTCCTACCCCTACCCCACAACACAAACTCTGTTGGAATAGGTGTGATCAGTATAGGCAATGGCAGCACCAAACAATGGAACAACTAGCCTTACCAAATGGCAAGAACCTACGAAGATAAAGCACTCTGTGGATAATGATGAATCAAGCACTCAAAATTCCTTTAATCTGCCCACGCAAGTCAATCTATACTGCTATAGTGTACAATGAAACATGAACATGAAGCATTCGTTTTCATGTCCCAACTTTGTGCGACTCAGCATAATCAGAAGCTATGAATACACTCCGTCAGACTGGATATAGTCATTGGATTCACCAATGTCAGAAGCTTTGACTGTCCCATCATCATGATAACTACCAGAATCCTATTCTTGAAGCCCCACCGTAGAAATGCTATCGTGAGAACGCCGTCGATGGAGCACCATAGCAGTGTGTGCACATTTTCACTACCTACTACACTTATGGTATACAGCACAGTCTCATTGATGCTAGTACACCCACACACATGCCCATCAATACATCTATCCATCCCGTGAATACCGGAGGTGGAAGGAGAAGGGGGACTAGCAGGTGCACTAGACCAGAAGAAGGCACCTTCAGTCATTCTTCACATCAAACAGGCATTAGATGGCATTTGGTTCTGCACCTTTTGTCTGATGTGTCAATGAAATGAGTCTTATGGGATTAGTGGCCATTTTATGACATCATAATCTCACAGAAATAACTTGACCATTCAGTTGTTTGTGTCGACCCCCACACACATGCCCGATTAATACATCAACCCTAGTAATACAATAATGCAAGTACAGCAAGGTGTGTGCTGTGCTAGTCTGGCTAGCTAGACCATCCCTAACAAAGGCTGGAGGCGTGGAGAGGGAGGGATGGTCTAGAAAACATTGCCATTAGTTTCACACCTTGCCTGTGGTATTAGACCAATCAGATGCTACTGTCAAAGATCTGTGCTTATAATATTCATGGCTTCTGATTGATCATCTTCTACCTCTTTCTGACTTTACTAGACCTTGTTAAAGTGTCCAATCCATCTGGTGGCGTACTTACTAGCTCTGCTCTGAACACTTTGCGGTGGTCACAAGCAACCTGTGAGCTAATTGTTATGTTTGTTAAACCACCCCTTCCTCTCTGCTCCCCGGTGATTTTTAGAGATGGTCTAACAAAACGGGATTTTGTTGAGTAATCACGTAGCATGCAATGGGGGTAAATTGCAGTGAGATGTTTCAATCTCGAGGGTCTTTGTCAGTCACAAAACTGAAGACTACAGTTTTTGTGACTGACAAAGACCTTCCAGGTAGAAACGTTTAACGCCGTAGCACAAGCCTCTACCACATCAGGGATGGTCTAGCTAGACAGACTAGATTTGTGTGAGTGTTGTAGCTCTGACAGCATCGTGTAGGATGAGAGGAGGGAACTGACCATATACACATGGATGAGGCCACCAACAATAGTCAAGGCTGGTATAGGGTGGACTGGCTCAACTGTTAGCTGAGCTGACCGTAAACACACACAGGTGGGAAGGAGTGCATGAGCACTCTACCACAAAGGGATAAGCGTGCATTGGGATGAGAGCAGAAGTCTACCACCTATCGTACAGGTCTCTTCCAAGGTGTTTCCTGGTCGTCCTACAAATGGTTTAATAATTTGTGTCAATACCACCAAGGGGTGTGGTTTCCAGATAAAAAAGGATGGTTTTCAGTTGAAATGCTCACTTGGGCCTATTTTAACACTTTAGGGGGAGTATGCCGAATAGTGGGAATTTCTGTGGAACGAGTGTCACACATTTCGCAGATAGATTGCAATTTGCAAAGAGTTTCCCTGCAAACAGTATTATACTCAAGCCAGCCAGCCTACACTGTTCATTGTCAATGACAGTACTGGCATCTACCATTGCAGGTGTCAGTGAAGCAACAAGAAGGTAATCGACAATGATAAGGTGCCCAGTGTGGAGGAAACTGCTCGTAGTTCTTAGTGCCTCTTGGGCCACCAAACCTACTGTATTTTGTGTGTGCATGTGTGCGTGCTGTGTACAACTCACTCTTCAGCTTTTCCTCCACGCGGCAGCCATGTTTCTCCAGCACTTGACAGGCTTCCTGCACTACCTCTGCAGGTTTGGTTGACAGGACTGGATAAAGATGGTCCTTCCACTTCCACCTCTCCCTAGCCACCTGGGAGCACTCTTCTGCTGTTAGGAGGTGTCTAGTGAAGAGCTCATTCAGTACTGCAGGGTGGGAACGGGTTTACAAATCACTTGACCACTCAGTGCTTCATGCAGTGTGCTGCGTACACATTATCACTACACAGTATACACTGGACAGTTGGACACATGTAAAAGGAACCAAAAAGTAAGACCCCTCCTACCACTACCCCTGCACTGGCATTTCCATACATCAAGTAAGCACCATTCCCACCATTACCCTACCATAGTCACTAGCACATAGCCCTATTCTACACACATACAGTAGGCAGAAGGTGAACCGTGGGTATTCTCATATAGACAGCTGTTTACAGAACATGTAAAATGAGCAAACATGGCTGACCATGTGGCAGTAGGGCTGGGATAGTCAATGGTGGCACAAACACAAGCTGCCCAGTCAACTAGCTTGCCACACTCCACAGACCCAACCTTTATCCACAGCACACATCTCCTATACTGCTATAGTGCACACACACAGATTCACCTACAATGACTTGTGAATATTTGAAGCAATAAATCACATGTACAAAGACAAACACACATGCACGCACACACACACACACACACACACACACACACACACACACACACACAGGACACACACACACACACACACACACACACACACACACACACACACACACACACACACACACACACACACACACACACACACACACACACACACACACACACACACACACACACACACACACACACACTGGACACACTGGAAATATGCAAAGGCAGATTATATGCAAGTACAAATGAATTATTTACATATATCAACGTCTCGAGTAGTATTCTCTCCATGGAAACATAATTGAATATGGTGGTCAGTTGTGAAGTGAACACCGGGAGTGGAAGGAGAAGGGGGACTAGCAGGTGCACTAGACCAGAAGAAGGCACCTTCAGTCATTTTTTTTACATCAAACAGGCATTACATGGCCTCCTACCCCTACCCCACAACACAAACTCTGTTGGAATAGGTGTGATCAGTATAGGCAATGGCAGCACCAAACAATGGAACAACTAGCCTTACCAAATGGCAAGAACCTACGGAGATAAAGCATTCTGTGGATAATGATGAATAAAGCACTCAAAATTCCTTTAATCTGCCCACGCAAGTCAATCTATACTGCTATAGTGTACAATGAAACATGAACATGAAGCATTTTCATGTCCCAACTTTGTGAGACTCAGTAATCAGAAGCTACGTACGTATACACTCCGTCAGACCGGGTATAGTCATTGGATTCACTAATGTCACAAGCTTTGACTGTCCCATCATCATGATAACTACCAGAATCCTATTTTGGAAGCCCCATCGTAGAAATGCTATCGTGAGAACGCCGTCGATGGAGCACCATAGCAGTGTGTGCACATTTTCACTACCTACTACACTTATGGTATACAGCACAGTCTCATTGATGCTAGTACACCCACACACATGCCCATCAATACATCTATCCATCCCGTGAACACCGGAGGTGGAAGGAGAAGGGGGACTAGCAGGTGCACTAGACCAGAAGAAGGCACCTTCAGTCATCCTTCACATCAAACAGGCATTAGGTGGCGTTTGGTTCTGCACCTTTTGTCTGATGTGTCAATGAACTGAGTCTTATGGGATTAGTGGCCATTTTATGACATCATAACCTCACACAAATAATTTGACCATTCAGTTGTTTGTTCGACCCCCACACACATGCCCAATTAATACATCCATCCTAGTAATACGATAATGCCAATACAGCAAGGTGTGTGCTGTGCTAGTCTGGCTAGCTAGACTATCCCCAACAAAGGCTGGAGGTGTGGAGAGGGAGGGACGGTCTAGAAAACATTGCCATTAGTTTCACACCTTGCCTGTGGTGTTGGACCAATCAGATGCTACTGTCAAAGATCCGTGCTAATAGTATTCATAAGTACACAGATACATACTGTACATACATACGTACATACACATGTAGACACACACTGGAGCCACATTATATGCATCCAACTAACAATGAACCATAATGCCCCACACAGCATGGGTTAGATGAGGCCACCAACAACAGTCAAGGCTGTTATAGGGTGGACTGGCTCAACTGTTACACTGAGTTCACTGTTGAGTAGTCTGACTACATCACCAACCTCTCAACAGGCTTGCTTGCTCATTGTGTCCATATTTGTCCAGCACGTTACTAGTTCTGGCTACCACTTCTGGAGGTTTGGTGCACTGGACAAAGACAACTCTGGTAGACAGGGACCCTCTTTCTCCTTTCATCCTCTTCACTTCATCCTCAGTCACCAACTTCTCCTGGTACAACTCCGACAGCACTGTGTGGGATAGCAGCACTGATACACAGACTGAACACACAAAACATTGCTACACTATGCTAATACCAAATATGTTTGTTAAACCCTAAGTCGACGTTTCAGGTCATTTGACGCCGCTTGTGAAGGAAGTGTGTTGCGAGTACATACGTACGTACCTGCTGGGTTTCGCCATTTTCCGCACGAATCCGCGCGGAATTCCTGCCTAGATTCTTCCGCGCGGAATCTTGCGGAAAACCACAGTGGAATCGTGCGGAAAATCCGAGCACGTCCGCGTAGATATCCGCGTCCGTCCGCACCGAAAAATCGAGGAATTCCTCGGAAAAATGTAAGTTATCCGTGTCAAGTACCGTACTACACTTATGGTATACAGCACAGTCTCATTGATGCTAGTACACCCACACACATGCCCATCAATACATCTATCCATCCCGTGAACACCGGAGGTGGAAGGAGAAGGGGGACTAGCAGGTGCACTAGACCAGAAGAAGGCACCTTCAGTCATTCTTCACAACAAACAGGCATTAGATGGCATTTGGTTCTGCACCTTTTGTCTGATGTGTCAATGAACTGAGTCTTACGGGATTAGTGGCCATTTTATGACATCATAACCTCACACAAATAATTTGACCATTCAGTTGTTTGTTCGACCCCCACACACACGACCAATTAATACATCCATCCTAGTAATACGATAATGCCAATACAGCTAGGTGTGTGCTGTGCTAGTCTGGCTAGCTAGACCATCCCTAACAAAGGCTGGAGGCGTGGAGAGGGAGGGACGGTCTAGAAAACATTCCCATTAGTTTGACGCCTTGCCTGTGGTATTGGACCAATCAGATGCTACTGTCAAACATCCGTGCTAATAGTATTCATGGCTTCTGATTGATCATCTTCTACCTCTTTCTGACTTTACTAGATCTTGTTAAAGTGTCCAATCCATCTGGTGGCGTACTTACTAGCTCTGCTCTGAACACTTTGCGGTGGTCACAAGCAACCTGTGAACTAATCGTTATGTTTGTTAAACCACCCCTTCCTCTCTGCTCCATTCTGTTTTTGTAAGAGACGGTCTAACCAAACGGGGACGTGCTACTATAGTATAACTCACTCTTCAGTTCCACCTCCACACGGCAGTCATGTTTCTCCAGCACTTGATGGGCTTCCTGCACTACCTCTGCAGGTTTGGTTAACAGGACTTGATTAAGATGGTCCTCCCACTTCCACCTCCTAGCCACCTCAGAGGACTCTTCTGCTGTTAGGAGGTGTCTAGTGAAGAGCTCATTCAGTGCTGTAGGGTGGGAATAGGTTTACAAATCACTTGACCACTCACTGCTTCATGCAGTGTGCTGTGTGTACACATTTTCACTACACAGTATACACTCAACAGTTGGACACATGTAAAAGGAACCAGAAAGTAAGACCCCTCCTACCACTACTCCACAACACAAACTCCGTCGGAATAGGTGTGTTCAGTATAGGCAATGGCAGCACCAAAACAATGGAACAACTAGCCTTACCAAATGTCAAGAACCTACGGAGATAAAGCACTCTGTGGATTATGATGAATAAAGCACTCAAAATTCCTTTAATCTGCCCACGCAAGTCAATCTATACTGCTACAGTGTACAATGAAACACGAACATGAAGCATTTTCATGTCCCAACTTTGTGAGACTCAGCATAATCAGAAGCTACGTATACACTCCGTCAGACCGGGTATAGTCATTGGATTCACCAATGTCAGAAGCATTGACTGTCCCATCATCATGATAACTACCAGAATCCTATTTTGGAAGCCTCATCGTAGAAAAGCTATCGTGAGAACGCCGTCGATGGAGCACCATAGCAGTGTGTGCACATTTTCACTACCTACTACACTTATGGTATACAGCACAGTCTCATTGATGCTAGTACACCCACACACATGCCCATCAATACATCCACCCATCCCGTGAACACCAGAGGTGGAAGGAGTAGGGGGACTAGCAGGTGCACTAGACCAGAAGAAGGCACCTTCAGTCATTCTTCACATCAAACAGGCATTAGATGGCGTTTGGTTCTGTACCTTTTGTCTGAAGTGTCAATGAACTGAGTCTTATGGGATTAGTGGCCATTTTATGACATCATAACCTCACATAAATAATTTGACCATTCAGTTGTTTGTTCGACCCCCACACACATGCCCAATTAATACATCCATCCTAGTAATACGATAATGCCAATACAGCAAGGTGCGTGCTGTGCTAGTCTTTCTAGCTAGACCATCCCTAACAAAGGCTGGAGGCGTGGAGGGAGGGATGGTCTAGAAAACATTGCCATTAGTTTCACACCTTGCCTATGGTATTGGACCAATCAGATGCTACTGTCAAAGATCTGTGCTAATAGTATTCATGGCTTCTGATTGATCATCTTCTACATCTTTCTGACTTTACTAGATCTTGTTAAAGTGTCCAATCCATCTGGTGGCGTACTTACTAGCTCTGCTCTGAACACTTTGCGGTGGTCACAAGCAACCTGTGAACTAATTGTTATGTTTGTTAAACCACCCCTTCCTCTCTGCTCCCCAATGTTTGTTAGAGATGGTCTAACCAAACTGGGGTTGTTGTTGAGCAATCACGTAGCATGCAAGGGGAGTAAATTGCAGTGAGACGTTTCGACATCGAGGGTCTTTGTCAGTCACAAAAATGAAGAGTAAAGGTTTTTCTCCAATTTACTTTACAAATATGTGATTGCTCAACAACATCCCCATTTGCATGAAGCAGTATGCTGTGTACACATTTTCACCGGACAGTTGGACACATGTAAAAGGAACCAGAAAGTAAGACCCCTCCAACCCTCACCCCTGCACTGGTATTCCCATACATCAAGTAAGCACCATTCCCACCATTACCCTAGCATACTCCCTAGCACATAGCCCTATTCTACACACATACAGTAGGCAGAAGGTCTACCGTGGGTATTCTCACATGGACAGCTGTTTACAGAACATGTCAACACTGGCAACATGGCTGACCATGTACTGTAACAGTGAGGTATGGGATACTCAGTGGTCTCTTTTGGCACACACACATGCAAATCAGCAAACCTGGCTGACCATGTAAGTGGCAAGTACTACACTGTATCCACACGTGGGCACTCGCTGATACACATGTGTGCACATGCATGTAAGTGATAATTAGGAGGAGTTGGGAGGAAGGTTACACTTGGGACAACTTGTTTAGTGCATACAGCAGCAGTAGTCGCCCACGCATTATACGTACGTTATATCGTATGGTGATTCTGAAGCATAGAGAGTGCGTGAAGGCTCTATTCGCCAGCCAGGGCAAGTAGCAGGTGACGCCATTTGCATTCCTTACTAAACGCCTACGTAGGTGGATGTCACCCTACAAGCCAAATCTGCGCATGCGCAGTAGATTCTGGCGCCAATTTCAAATGTTGCATTTGCGATCCACGATGGAACAGCAGAAAACTCGGAGGCTCTCGCTCTCGCTCAAGCGCCCGTTATCTGAACGCTTTCAGGCTGTTGCAGGAGAAGAAAAAGAGAGGAAAGAAGTCGAAGAAGCATACATAAAACGCGGCACTGGGCAGTTAGGACGTTTGAGCAATGGAGGGATTTCTACAATTCCAAACAATCAAGAACGAATCCGAGTGCCCATGCGATATTTTGATGACAGAGGATAAAGAAGTGCTGTGTCACTGGCTGTGCATTTTCGTAATGGAAGTGAGAAAATAGAGTGGAGACCCATACACACCATGAAGCATAGTGCAGCTGATGTCAGGTCTAAATTGTAAAATATCATCGGATGGATCTGGTGTTAATAACATACCAATAGAACTGCTTCTCATCCACTCATCTTATCACTTACCATATTTGTGCTGTTTTTGCATCTAATGTTATAGTAGCTATCTAGCTAGCTAATTTTGTTCATGATGCTCATTTTAACCTGAACAATTATGTCATCTCATTCAAGTTTGCTTTTGACATCAATTTTTTAACGCATCAATTACTGTGTGCTGAATAGTGACATGTCACGTATGATATGATAATGAACCTCCTTTTGGGGTTGTTATGGCATATAACATACTTTTTAGCCCTATCCTTTACTACAGGATTGCACAATCGCCATACGATATATGCATCCAATTAACAATGAACCATAATGCCCCACACAGCATGGGTTAGATGAGGCCACCAACAATAGTCAAGGCTGGTATAGGGTGGACTGGCTCAGCTGTTACACTGAGTTCACTGTTGAGTAGTCTGACTACATCACCAACCTCTCAACTGCCTTGCTTCCTCATTGTGTCCATATTTGTCCAGCACGTTAGTAGTTCTGGCTACCACTTCTGGAGGTTTGGTGCACTGGATAAGGGCAACTCTGGCAGACAGGGACCCTCTTTCTCCTGTCATCTTCTTCACTTCATCCTCAGTCATCAACTTCTCCTGGTACAATTCCAACAGCACTGTGTGGGATAGCAGCACTGATACACAGACTGGACACAAAACATTGCTACACTATGCTAATACCAAAGGTCTACAATGTGTGTGGGTACACAGTCACTGCTGAAGGTACTGTGGTGAGAAAGTGCTGAGTGGAAGAAAACATACAAGCGTGTTAAACACCTAATCACATAATAAAACATGGCGGCATATACCACACCTATGGATGTGTTAAATCCTAGGAAGCCAGACAAAATTGCTGTGTACAAATCATGTCACCATACCTAGTCCCCATTGCAACCATACTCACAGGTATCTGCTTATGGACAACTAATGTCAGTGACATTATCATGTATCATTGTCATAATGTCAGTGTCAGTGTGACCAACCTCTGTCTCATTTTGACCACATACAGTGCACAGTCAGTGAATGGAGGGTAAGATCAGAAGTGTGGAAAAGTGTGTCTACACAAGCTGATGCCTACACTTAGCTTACTTTTGATTCCCTTAGCAGCTCTGCCATACCACCAGTTTCCCTTGTTTTCCTCCAACACACCCAGGGTCTCCTGTACTGCGCCTTTCACTACTACGACAACAGCAAGCTCGTCGCCCCACCAGTACCTGGCCTTCCAAACACTTCTGCACTCCTCTTCATTGAGGATGTGCTTGACACAGTGTAGAGTCTTCAGCACTGCACACACCAGTAATAAACAACACACAATTTAGCTACAGCAGAACAAACAGACTTCCAACACAGCTACTCAGTCAGGTGTGGCCGACCCACCCTTTACTACCACTGGCTACACTAGTGACTATGATCTGCATCTGACGACACTGGCCCTATGAGGCACTACGAGTCACTACGAGACTGCATCTGACTGGTAGAGAGGCTCTCAGTGATACTGAGAGAGAGCGGCTAGCCTTGACAGCAAGGAATGGAGGACTTGGCATCCCACACCCACTACAACTGCCCTTCATCAGTTCACTGCCTGCTCATCAGTGACAGCTCCCTAGTGGAGCTCATCCGACAACAGAACACCAATTACCCTGTTGGTGCACGTCTGAAACAGGGACAGGTAAAGGGCACCATTCACATCAGCACCGCAGTGGTGCAACCACAGAGGAGATGGCACTGAAGCCCGAGCTGTCCAAGGACCAGCAATGTGCCAAGGGGCAAGCCAACGAGAAGGGGCCTTGTCATGGCTGACCTCCATCCCTCCAGAGAAGTACCACTTCAGCCTCCATAAGCAGGCGTTCAGGGACGCTCTTGTCTCAAGACTGCCTTCTCACTAATTCAGTCAGCAGTTGTATCTGTGTGGACCGAGATCCTCTGCCATGTCCACCAAGTCCATCTGACCACCCCTGGACCTCACCCGACAGGAGGTCCACCTTTGATGTAGCTACACTTGTTCTAGCTACGCCGTTACCACACGGCACTAGCGAATGAAGTGCGTGTATCTATATACGATGAAATATCGTCCCACCATCTAGGACTATGCGGAACACTAGCGACTACGCCGAACTAGCTAACTCTAGATCTACTGCGATCAAGTATATGAAAACAACAACCACTCAACATCCCCAGCTGTAGGCAGCTCGAACTCACCGGGAAGGCCGTAATTACGAAAGTGGGATGATTCAAAATATTCCTTGTCGTCTGTGCATGGGCAGCCTCTACTCTCTACCAACGCAGCCATGAGCTCGGCTTATAGAGACAGGAATATAACCGACCATGAATATAGTTAAATTCACAATGAATACTATTATAACGCAGTGTGAATAATTGTATAGACCACACAGAGTGTGAATTTTATTGTCACATAGGAAGATGACCAAGGTAAGTATTTACATTGTACAGGAACATGACCATATGTCAGAGAGGTCAATGAAAGGATGCAAGCAGCTGCAAGGATGACCTAAGAATTGGCGGGAAATTGGCCATTGGCAGTATGGCAGAAGAGGGATATTCCTGCTCCAAGTGTCCAAAGCAGTTCTCTTCACACTCAGGCCTTCTACGACATCAGAAGAAAGAGCATGGCATGGAAACTGAGGGAGGCGTCAAATGCTGCGAGGACAACTGTGAATTTTCTTGCTGCTTCATGTGGCAGCTCAGAAACCATCTGAGCCAGGAGCACGACATGAAGATGAGCACTGAATGGAAGGAATTCAAGAGTGAAGCAGGTTCATTATTGCTATATCATAATGGTATGTAGCTAGCTACAATAGGCACCTACCTACAAGGTTACTTCCACACAATGTAACCACTGCAGAGTTTACTGAGTGGAAAGCTGACTATGAGGCAGAACATGATGCCATGTACGTGAAAGGCACTGGAGACAAAACCACTGACGGGTGCACCACATCCTACTACCAATGCAATAGAAGTGGGGTTTTCCAGTCCAAATTCTAGATGGTATACGCAACTCAGTTAGCGATAACTTCAAAAGAATACACTTAACCTAAAGAAAGGACATCAACAACATGGAACGTGCATTCAAGCTGGAGGGAGGTCAGAGGCACCGTGATGATGCCACCAGTGTTGCGGCATGGGTGGAGGAGATGAGGGGAAAGGGAAAGGCCAATGTTGTGCTCTCCTGTAAACCTCAAGGTGCCGATGACCACAAAACAGGACTGAAGAGAGAAGACTTCCTCATGTGATGACAAAACAGGACTACAAACAGATGACTTCATCATTGTCCTGCAAACTCCAGTCCAAGCAGAAATGCTGAAAAAATTCGGAGGAAAAGTTGGTTGTGTTGATGCAACAATTGGTACTAATGCTTACGAGTTCAAACTAATTACACTGCTAGTTGTAGATGAATATGGAGAGGGTTTCCCAGTAGCCTGGTGCATAGCAAATAGGGAGGACCGAGTCCTGCTGATCGAGTTTTTCACCTCTATACGCACAAAGTGTGGGATGGTGCGCCCTCAGTGGTTCATGGCAGACATGGCCGATCAGTACCACTTGGCATGGGTCAGTGTGTTTGACGACTCACCCCGGAAGCTTGTTTGCACCTGGCATGTTGACAGGGCATGGAGGGGAGCCCTGCAGCAGCATGTACAGGGGGATGGAGAAGCAAGCTGCTGTGTACAGCCAGCTGAGGGTCCTCTTAGAAGAGCTGGCTGTAGACAAGTTCATCACCTTAATTGGCAAGGTACATATAGTAATATTCAATAAAACTGCTGACGAAGGCCCCCGTGGCCGAAACGTTCTGAACTGAATTAGTTGTCTGCTACGTTATCCCGCTCGTAAGCCGGTGCATTTGTGCCCCCCTTTTGAAACCAATTGCAGTGAAGCATATATGTATATATATACCTTTTTTCATATCATCCATGTACACAATTAAAGGTTCAGACTCAACTAAGTGCAGACGTTGACACACGTGAGTTTGGTGAGTACTTCCAGAAGTACTACACCAAGTGCCCAGAGGAGTGGGCCAGCTGTCACCGCCAGGTAAAACACAAGGAGTATTGTACATGATATACATACAGTGTAGGTATTTGAAGTGGTTTACTACTGTATACACGCGAGCTCAGGGTGCAGGGACCAACATCAACATGTTTGTAGAAGCCTTCCACAACACCCTGAAGCAAGTGTACATGCAAGGGCGAATCAACAGGCGTGTTGACAACTGCCTGCGTGTACTGCATGCTGCGACTGGCTAGGGACAAAGCATTTGACCGCCTGGTGAAGCTCGAGAAGGGCCAGAACACAAGCAGGCTGAGCGTCATCCATGCCCGGCACAAAGCCAGTCTGGAGCTTTCGAGCAAGTTGGTCAAATACATTTATAGTTTCATGCACATTTGAAAGTGTACTAGATGTGGAGACTACTGGTATGATGCATACAGACATACATAGTATAGTAATTTATACAGATACTGACCATAGTCTGTAGTACTGCCATCACACACCTTAGTGTCCCTTAATTAATGACTATATAATATTATGTTTTGCAGGTTGGTGGCAGCCACAGGGAGCACCACATGGGCTGTAACTTCAGGAGACCAGGAGTACACAGTTGCACTCAAACAGGAGCAATGTGCACAGCTGGATTGTGCACTGGAGTGCTCACAGTGCAACATTTGCTTGCACATGTACTCCTGTACCTGCTATGATCACCTAATCCATGGCACCATTTGTAAACATATCCACCTTGTTGCACGTACCATTCCACCAGAAGCCACCTGGCAGGGGGCTCCTCACACAACCACCCGGGAGGAGACTGCTGTGATTCTGCAGGCAATAAAGCCACCACCCGCCCCTCCCTCCACCCTTAGCCGTAACCGCTTGCTGGCCAGGTTGGATGACCTTGCACTCTGTGTCAGAGAGAGTTCCAATGTAGAGGCACTCTCTGCGGTGGAGAGACACATTACAGCTGCCATCTCTGTGCTGAAGGCAATTACATCACAGACTGCAGGCACTCTGCCAGATGCACCATCCCAGCCTAGTAACAAGAAGATGACAGTTCAGCGATTCAAATCTACAAAGAAGAGCCGCATATCAGCAAAGGTGTGATTGGTAAATTCCTGTAGGAAAGATGTCATGCAATTACACTCCTTATATACGTGTCTACTAAGGTGCGGCTGGCCAAGCCATCTCGCGAGGAAAAGGCAACAGTCATGGCTAGCTTACTGTCAGATACTCCATCCTCAACTCCCACCACTCCTTCAGGCGCTTTTAGACGACAGCCATTTAAGTTCATAGCTTTAATATACGACAGCTCTGTTAGTTCAAGTAATAGAATTCATAATCTATAGATAATGACATTCATAATACTAAGGGGAAATCTAATCGCATTCATACCAAAGTAATGATATTCATGGTCGGTCATGTTCCTGTCTAGCCGCGCGTATATATATTATATGTTGGGTATAGATGTATGGGGTGCCGTTTGTGTCAAAATTAGTGTGTTTTGCCTGAAAGGGATATCATAGCCTGATATGGCATATCATAGCCTGATATGTGACATATCATGAGCTGATATCCATATCATAAGCTGATATCCATATCATAAGCTGATATCCATATCATGAGCTGATATCCATATCATAAGCTGATATCCATATCATGAGCTGATATCCATATCATGAGCTGATATCCATATCATAAGCTGATATCCATATCATGAGCTGATATCCATATCATGAGCTGATATCCATATCATAAGCTGATATCCATATCATAAGCTGATATTAATATCATGAGCTGATATCCATATCATGAGCTGATATCCATATCATGAGCTGATATCCATATCATAAGCTGATATCCATATCATAAGCTGATATTAATATCATGAGCTGATATCCATATCATGAGCTGATATCCATATCATGAGCTGATATCCATATCATGAGCTGATATCCATGTCATGATATGATATCCATATCATAAGCTGATATTAATATCATGAGCTGATATCCATATCATGAGCTGATATCCATATCATAAGCTGATATTAATATCATGAGCTGATATCCATATCATGAGCTGATATCCATATCATGAGCTGATATCCATATCATAAGCTGATATCCATATCATAAGCTGATATTAATATCATGAGCTGATATCCATATCATGAGCTGATATCCATATCATGAGCTGATATCCATATCATAAGCTGATATTAATATCATGAGCTGATATCCATATCATGAGCTGATATCCATGTCATGATATGATATCCATTGCATATCCTTACCTCATGACTCTTCTGAGCATGCTCAGTGCCATGTGTTGTGCATGCTGCGGTAAAATGGCTGGCCGTCCTGCTAAGGAATTGGATTTAGAAGAAGTGAAATACTTGCTGGCATTTGATTTCAAGTTAGAAGACATCGCAGCTCTGTTGGATGTTAGCAGGTCAACACTTTACCGGCAAGTGAAGAATGCTCAGATTGAGAAGTACACTGACATATCAGATAGGGATCTTGATGAGACAGTCAGAAGAATCAAACGTGACCACCCCAATGATGGTGAAGTTTTAATGCAGGCCCATTTGTTGAGAGTAGGAGTCCGTGTGCAACGGCAGAGACTGAGATTAACCATACATCGTGTGGATCCAGCAAATACCGCTTTACGACGCGCTACAACAGTAAGAAGAAGGGTGTATCAGGTGCAAGGACCTAACAGTGTGTGGCACCTTGATGGCAATCACAAACTCATACGCTGGCGATTTGTCATACATGGAGGTGTGGATGGTTTTAGCCGAATGATCGTTTTCTTGCAGTGCTGCACCAACAACACTGCACCCACAGTTCTCACTCTCTTTGAAGATGCCATTCGCCAGTATGGACTGCCAGAGAAGGTTCGCACAGATCTTGGAGGTGAGAACACAGATGTGTGGCGTTTAATGAGTGATATACACAACAGTTCTTCAGCAGTTATTACTGGTAGTTCCACTCATAATGAACGAATTGAGCGCCTGTGGAATGATGTTCGAAGGTCAGTAACTGAAGAGTTCCGCTGTCTATTCTACCAGATGGAGTACGAAGGATCTCTGAACCCACTGAACGAAACTGACATGTATTGCCTTCACTATGTCTTTGAGATCAGAATCAATCATGCCATCAACGAGTTTGCAGTTGCTTGGAACAACCATAAATTATCTACCGAGGGAAACAGATCCCCCAATCAACTTTTCATGATGGGAATGCTGTCGTCTCCTGCAGTTGGAAGCACCCCTATGTTGCCTAGCACACCAGTAGCTGCACAGCAAGACAGAGTAAACACTACTGCTAGGCATTCAACCACCTCTTTACCAGGTGTGTTGAGTCATGTCTGCGTGCCACGGAGCCGTTTTGAGCCTTGCACCCTCTTGCAACAAGAATTGCAGACCCACATTAATCCTTTAGGTGAATCACATAGCTATGGTAAAGACATTTATCTCAATGCCATGTCTGTTGTTTGCACTCATTTACAGAATCATGCGAATTGTTGCTGTGTGCTGCACTGAAACTCTTGTATAAAATTATACATATGACTGATAATTTTATTTGCTCCATGCATGTACAGCTGTAACATTGGGGAACACTCTACTATTGTACACCTTGACTAGTTACATATAATATATTTATCTGCCATGTTATCACTTTACTCTTATATATGTACTCCTACTTTTTGTACTGCATGCTGTTTGCCTAGTGATGCATATGGTTGTGCATGAAAAAAGGAACACAAAACTGCTTCAACACTAAGGTAGTCATGTAATATACTACACATTACCAAAGAAGCCATGGGCATTAAGAATGCCAAATGTCATTTTGGCTTTAAACACTTCATAGTCACTGTGCACGGGCAAACACAATTGCAAGGCGCAAGTGGACGCTGTAGGGAATATCCCTCCACTGTGCAGAAAGGTGATGGTACCCTGATGCTCAAATCCCAAAACAGGAAAAGATGTTGCACCTGTTGCAAAAGCGAGAATATCTTCAAGTGAAAGTGATACCTCTGCTCCACTTTCAACAGTAATGGAGCCTTGCTCGACATCACTGAGGAAGAAGTTCCAATGAAGGAGGATCTCTTCTTCCACTTCCCTTCTATTGGATCCTGGTTCTGACAGGATAGGGTTGAACAGGGAACGCACAGCTCTCGCAGTCAAAGTTCCACTTGTCTGAATAAACAATCTTGCCAAACTGTTGGCTTCGTCATCCGTCCAGATCAGGCCTCCGAGTTTCAGTCCTTCACAAATCTGGTCCAGTTCTGCTTTGTTTGAGTAGATTATGAGGTGTAGTGCAAGGCACAGCACAATTTCATCAATATTGGATGTCGTCAAGTTAGCAACTGGTTTAGTGTAACCACAGGTGAAGCGAAAGTCGTAGTCATCATCCATCAAGAGGGATTGCAGCTCCTGGGTGTTCTGAACCTCTTTAATCTGTGTATTCCAAGTCATAGACAGCATGTGTAAAATGGCATGCTCTACTCATAGATTTTAATTTTATGCACAATATAGCTATACATAGCTCATTGTGAACATATATGTCGATGAATAATATTCTGTAATTTAAGAGATCATGAGAACCAAGAATGTCTAGCCCACACGTCAGAAACTTTGCATCTTATTAGACTATGCCTTAAAATCATGCCTATAATCTTAATTTGATTATAGGCACAGCCATGGCAAATTTTAAACTAACTCACGCATATTGCACAAAGGAATCGCCTAGGTTTAGCAAAGGTTTGGTTCTCAGCCCTTCAATTACCAGTTGTGTAGACATCAAGATGCGTGAGATTTGGTAGCTATCTGTATACCGTATGGGCATAAATAATTGCGGGACTAAACTTTTGTGTTTTTTGCGGTTCAGAAGGACATCCACTAACAATTTAATCTGCGAAAAATTTAAGTGAAGTGTTGCATAATTGTATAAGAATATAGTGAAAATCCGCAATCTGCGAAAGTTTAATCCTGCGGAAATTTAAGCCCATACGGTATGCGTGTATTATTCTGCGCGCATGCCTTTTGAATTTTAGCTCGAACTTCACAGTCCGGAATGTCCGCAATTTCTGGCTGCAAACCCTCATCACCATGTAGAAGGTAATGTGCAACGGTTGGAGAAAGGAATTGCGGAGCAGGTCTTCCCTGCAGGATGGACATCGCGAAGAATCTGCCGACCTCCCGATACTCTTTGCTGTTGAGCAGATGCAGATTGTGCACTGGAACACGCTTGTCAAGTGCACCTTGAAAAAGGGCACTATTTTGACGCAACTCATGCATCCCAAGACGAAAGTATTCTCTCCTGGGACCCCCATCGTCAATGGCTGATTCTCCGATGAACTCGATCTTGAGCCTTTTTCTTGTCGTAAATCGAGGCTGCTTAAATGCACGCAGGGTGTCTTTCCATACGTACTTTCTCCTAATTTGGATGTATGTTGTGGAATCTTCAGATGTGCTATTGAACTCTGGGATGTGATCCCGACGTGCTTGCTGGATGATTGTTTCAGTAGATCTGTTATATAGGCAAATAAGAATAATACTTTTAATATCCATGTGTTCATGCTGTGAACTGTGTTGTCTTGTGCTTGCACGTACTGCATCCATGCATATGTTAAATAGTTACAATTCTAGTATAGCATGGAAATGGAGAATTGATTGTATGTACTTACGGTCCTTGTGCCTCTTTCAAGAGGCTATTCTCAACTGCCTTTTGCAAGTATACGTCATTGTCACTGTCTAGATCATCTGATTCAGGATCACTGCAAGTATAGTTTCATACAAATTGTTATTTCCATGTCTCGTTATTACATATGATGTGATGTAAAGACTGACCTATACAAAAATAGGACTTTGTCTCTGTCAAATAGAGAAGGTTGTAACCGTGCATGCCCTTGTGCAGTGCATGGCTGATGGGCAGATGAGCTGCACAGCCCAGTGGGTGGTTGATCAGTAGTTTCCTGCATGATCATGAGCATAAAACCACCACTGACAATTGGCAAGCAAGTACATGCACAAGGTAAATCACACGATAGCAAAGTATTGAACATTACACTACTGCACATGCATTTATATACCTCAAGCTCATTGACTTCGCCTTCCGTCAAATCTATTTCCTTCTCGCTGCCTGAGTCACTATCGGTCTTCATTAATTCTGCCTCTGCCTCAATATACAGGCACCCCTGACCGCTCAGCTTGGCCACCTCCTTAGCTGTCCAGGTGAACAAAGCTGACACAACTGGAACGGTTAGTGACTTGGTTCCACCTCCACCGGTTTGAAGAAAGCGAAAAGGAAAGTTATTGTCGTGACCCATTGAGCTATTGAAGGTGGACCTCACTTCGTTAACAACCTCATCTTCTGTCATCTCAGAGTGGAGTCGAATTTTTCCACAGAGACCTCTAGCTTGCAGTGCAGTCCGTGCCTTGCCTTTTGGAATAGGTATCACTCTACTGTTCCCACATGAACCATATCCCTGAGGTAAGCAAACAATGCTCCTATCCCAAGTAACCAGACGTGGTGCCTTCTCCTTCCCTTTCTTGTGCGAAAAAGGCCTCCTCTTGCCTGCACGTCCAGATGGCAAATTCTGAGAAGCAAGTGTTGCTGGTAGTGGATTGGAGTGGCTGCTAGGAGTGATTGACACTGTAGATGGTAGAGATGGCCGGCTTGCTTGAGGAATGGACTGTGAGCCAGATGAAACTGGCAACAGATTTGCCCTGTGTGTACCATATACACATACCAATAAATGATTATTTGAACATGATTGTGACAGGGTAGAGCTGCACTTGCAGCCTACATATCCACCACTAATAGCTAGCTATAGCTAGTTAGCCACGTTCCTTACCTGTTTTCAAAAACTTGTTCCACAGCATCTGTGATCAATAGTCTCAACCGCTCGTTGTTGTCCATCGCAGTCGCTATTGCTAGATAGCTATACCTTCCTTCTGCATAGCTTCGTATAGACTTTGGTGTCAAGTGTTCCTCAAACCTGATTGCTCATACAGGGAGGTCAGCCATTGTGCTGCAGCATGCACCACTCATGGTTCTGAGCATGCTCAGAATAGATTTCATGAAGTGATTTCAGGTAATCAGTGGTATCAGGCTACGATGTCATGCAGCCCATATGGCTATCAGCTTATTATGATATGGATATCAGGCTATGATATGGATATCAGCTCATGATATGGATATCAGCTCATGATATGGATATCAGCTCATGATATGGATATCAGCTTATGATATGGATATCAGCTCATGATATGGATATCAGCTTATGATATGGATATCATATCATGATATATGGATATCAGCTTATGATATGGATATCATATCATGATATATGGATATCAGCTTATGATATGGATATCAGCTCATGATATGGATATCAGCTCATGATATGGATATCAGCTCATGATGTGGATATCAGCTCATGATATGGATATCAGCTTATGATATGGATATCAGCTTATGATATGGATATCAGCTTATGATATGGATATCAGCTTATGATATGGATATCAGCTTATGATATGGATATCAGCTCATGATATGTCACATATCAGGCTATGATATGCCATATCAGGCTATGATATCCCTATCAGGCAAAACACACTAATTTTGACACAAACGGCACCCCATATAGATGCGGGTGCCATTCCCGTTCACAAATTCACACTGGAAATTATAAACATGCTCAGTTTTAGACCTGGCGTTTAAAGATCAATTGACCACCGCTCATCCTGCAATCTCATCAACAACAACACTTCATGCAGCACTGTCAGTCTGCCACTGATGGAATTGACCTTCTCCCCATGCATGGATCTTCACATGTGCATGTACATCAACTGTCCCCCCATGACATTCCTGTTACAAATTCACAGCTCATGAATAACTGAGCACCCTAGTGGTTTGCAGCCATTGGGTGACGTTGTCAACATGCACTGGTGACGTCATTGTTGACAGACGCTCTTTTGTCTCCAGAGGACACCCCTCCACCACACAACTGTACACATCAGGATGGACCTGCATGAAGTGGACAGGAGGGAGGGTCACCAGTGGTGGTGAGAGGTGGACACACACAAGGGGGAAGCAGAAACACTCCTTTAGCTCTGCTTACAGGACACTTCCATTCCAACACACACACTATTAGTGTAAGGGGCTGAAACCACCTCACTGATTGGGATCTCCTCCCACCTCCCTCCCCCTCCCCCTCCCTCTCTTACTCTCTCTCTACCGATCCCCCTTCACCTCACAATCCGCTCTCAGCTCATCAGAGAACTCCTCGTCCTTTTCTGTCAGAGCCAACTTGAAGCTCCTGTCACCTCCAACCATCAAAAACCAAGCAGGCTGCAGGAAGGGGAGGGAGGGAGAGAGGGAGGAGGGGGGACAGGGGTGGATTTCACAGCCATTGTCTGTAACTTCTACCACAAGTTGAAGTCAAATCCTCAATTGCTCCACATCCCACCCTTCCCCTGTCACAAGCCCCATCTGACCTCTTGCTCTGTCCCTGCCCCACCCTGGTCCGCCCACTCTGCAGCTCTCATCACAAACTGCCGTCTGCTGAGTCTCAGTGAGGCCGACCACTTGCTCCAGGAGAAGGCAAACACCCCACTCAGCATGGCCAGGTGCACACACATCTGGTCCTCCACAGTGCGACTCTACAGGGGGAGGGCGGGGAGAGCAGGTGGGCGGGGCTTGGTGATGCAATAGACCAGGTGAGGGAGTGGAGGGACGTGTGCACAGTCAACTCAGGACTGCGTTGCAAAACTGCAGAAGTTGGCAATTCACTGATGAGTCATTTGGAGCAATGGAATTCAATGATTCCCATGTTAAGTGCACTTCCCTCCAATTTGTGGTGAATACAAACCACATGAAGGTGGCAAGTGACTCTATTGGTCCATGTGACGGGCATGTGACTTGACAAACGTTGGCAGTTTTACAATGGAGTTTAACAGGGTTGAACGTAGTTGGTAAGCATTTGTAAGGCCCACGCGCCCAGGCCATGGTGGCACTGCGCATGTGCAGGCAAGGCGGTTTAGCGCATGCGCACCAGCCCAGCACGTCCGCGTGGGACAGGCGTTGGCGAGCTACGTAGAGCTGTCTGGCATATTTCGTTCTCTTGTTACAGTGGTTGGTTCTGTTTCGCGTCGGCGTGGTCACCTGTGATAGTTGTTAGGATGGCTTCGGGTGCTGGCCGACGACCAGCTCGGTCCCGGTTTCGGGTACGGCGAGTCAAGGTAAGCGTTCAGTTATCATTCATTATGTAAGCCCTATCCGCTGCGCGGTAGGGATTCGCTGGGTCCATGGGCTACGTTACCGCCAGCAGTCACGGGTCGAGGATCGGCCCCAGGTTCAGTAGGGTCTTCAGCGAGGAAGTGCAGAGGTCAGGGGTCAAAGGTTTCACTGCTGGCGCAGTTCCATTTAATATATATGCACCCCTGACTGCGGCATGAACCGAGGGGACAGCCCACACCCGCATTCTGAGGAAGGTCCGGTTGGTCCTTCCTGTTTGTGATCACAACATACCGTATACGCTTAAACGTTCGCGGCGTTAAACTTTCGCGGATCGCGGATTTTCGCATTTTTATTTTCGCGGATGCAGGGTCTTAGTCTTTGAAACTTTCGCGGATGGCTGCTGATCCGCGAAAACCGCGAAAGTTTAACCCCGCAATAGTTTAACCCCGCGAAAGTTAAAGCGTATACGGTAGTCAGCGGGTAGTGGGGGTCGGAGGAGGGATAGATGTAGAGTACATGCCTTCATACTTACAGAACCCAGTAATGGAGAAGGCGCAACCATTAAAGTAGCCATAAACGACTGTATGTAACAAATGGCAAAGATTAATACTGTACGTATGTGTACAATAGCAATACATACACATATGTACATGTATGCAAACACACACATGTACACTGCCCTCCACACACACGTACAATAAATACCCACCACAAACATGGAAGTTGACACGCCCAACACCACACAAGGCAGAGCTGACCTTGTCAGGTAAGTTCACATATTTGTGGCTGTTGTTGGAGGGGAAGATGTTGACACCAGAGGTGAGCAGAGACTGCAGGGGCAGGAAGGACAGGAAACAGACCAGGTCTGGTCACCAGCTGTGACCTTCTGCACAGACACACAGTACAACTCATTGAGGCAGGCACCAGTCTCATGTGACAGACTCTCCCCAGGGGTGCGGGGTAATAGGACAAAGTCTCAACCTTATTGAACATCACACATAAACACACACACACACACACACACACACACACACACACACACACACACACACACACACACACACACACACACACACACACACACACACACACACACACACACACACACACACACACACACACACACACACACACACACACACACACACACACACACACACACACACACACACACACACACACACACACACACACACACACACACACACACACACACACACACACACACACACACACACACACACCTTCATGAGGTCCCTGGTACTCATCCACTGGTCAGCCATTTTGTTCAGGGAGGGTTCCTCCCCCTCCCCCTCCCCCTCCTCTCCCTCTGTTGGCACTGGCTTTGGCTGTGGCAGAAGACGACACTTGTCCTCCTGAGGAGGAGTGTGCATGTGTGAGTGAGGAGGGTGGAGGGTGACTAGAGAGCATCTCACACTGCACCCTCACCCCTCACCTCTCACCCTCAGACAGTACACCCTGCTCCTCACCCTCAATGCACCCTCACCCCCAACTTCACCCTCACACACTGCTGCACCCTCACCCTCACACACTGCTGCACCCTCACCCTCACACACTGCTGCACCCTCACCCTCACACACTGCACCAGGAACGCATCAACACACACACACTTTGGTGCTGTGTGAGTGGGGGGGGTAGTGGGTGGGGAGAGAGGAGGAGGTCAGCTGTCCCTACCTTGATCTCCACCTTGACCTGCAGGTGAGCCCCGTTGACGGTGAGCAGTGTGCTGTCAGTGCCAGAGGGGCTCAGCTGCCAGGAGCGGTAGGGCATGTTCCAGTGGCGGTCAGCCAGGAGGACCAGCGGGGAGAAGGAGGGGACCTGGAAGGAGAAGGTGCCCTCCTCTGCAGGAGAGGGGAGGGGAGGGGCACTGCATTTCATCTGCACACCCACTCACATCCACTCACACTTTGTCAATGGTGTGAGCTTGTGTTTTATTTACACTGCACCTCAACTTCATGGACCACAGGTGACCCACTCCACCCACCCATGTTGACGTCCAGCCCACCCCCACGCCCACCACACCCATGTTGATGTCCACCCCATCCCACCCACCCATCAATGTTGACGTCCACCTCATCCCCAGGCCCACCCACCCATGTTGACGTCCACCCCCAGTACACTGTTGGTGGTCCAGTACTGGTGCAGTGGGTCCCAACGAGCCACTTTGGGCTCTGAGTTGAACAGGAAGTCGTTAGGAAGCCTGAGGACCAGCAGTGGATAACAGTCATAGCCAATAATGGTTTTAAACACATTCCTTGCACTGTACAACACATACAAACTAATACTGTTTTGGTTGACAGAATGTGTTTTGTGCTGGGAGCATGGCATGGTTTGCAGTACAAGGGCACAGAACACACCCAAACACACTCCTCACACATCTCCATAGCTGCTCTCACTTGGACGTGATGTTGACGGGTGGTCCTGTCGTGTTCCCTGGTGTCTGTGGGGGCTGCCCCTCCCCTGCCCCTCCCCCCTGCAGCTGCTGCTGTCCGTTGGCTGCGGTTGAGGCAACTCGGGTGTCAGGAGGGTAGGGGAACAGCGAGAGGCCACCCTCAAGAACTGGATGACAGGGGAGCAGTTTGAAACACAATGTAGTGTGTATGTATTGTCAGTTGGTAGAGGAGGGCAGAGGGAGAGGAGGTGGAAGGATTGGACTACAGAGAGAGTTGCACACCTTTTCTAATGTAGCATGTGCAATCCCAAACACAAGACATCTCGCATGCAACTTTCACACATTGTGTGCATACGTACATGCGTGAAAAGGTGTGATGCAAGGATGCACACAACCTTGCCCCGCCCACCTTGCTGGAAGGTCCATGCCCCCACTGTCTTGCTCTGTGGAGGCAGTCTCAGCAGCTCAAACTCCATCACACCTCCGGCCACCATCATGGCCCTCATGTCCACCTCTCCTTCTTCCAGGAGGGGGTCATCATCGTCCTCCCCCAACCCCGGGGTAGGAGACACTGCATCTGGTGGACCTTGAGGGGAGGAGTCAGGTGCCCCCTCACCCTGCCCCTCCCCCTCCTCTTTGACACCATTCTTCTGGATGGGGGTTAGTAATAGAAATACATACTTATATGTACATATGTATCTGCATACTATCAATGGTACACACGTGGATCTACACACAGCCCATGAGAGAACTCACATGCACACCTACAAACAGGTTAAAATTGTTCATACACACAGTGCATACATACAGGTATACTTGTGTGTGTGTGTGTGTGTGTGTGTGTGTGTGTGTGTGTGTGTGTGTGTGTGTGTGTGTGTGTGTGTGTGTGAGTGTGTGTGTGTGCGTGTGTGTGTACGGTACCATCCACTGTGTCCAAAGCCACCAACCTGTGTCTCCCTATTCTCCTCCTCCTCCTCCTCCTCCCTTCCGTTCACTGCATGGGCTGCCCCAGCAGAGCCGACCTTTGACCCCACTGTCACTGACTGCAGCAGACCACAGAGAGGGACACGTAAATAGAGGGTCATCTCATGACACGTAGCAGTTTAGGTGACTACTGGTATTAAAGTTAAACTTCTTCAACACCTCAGAAGGCTGTTACTAGACTGGGTCACTCTGATCGAGACACCCCTACCACACGTGGATATATACTACTGCACCAGGAGCACACGACACAGATAGACACATGCACACGCACACACATGCACACACACACACACACACACACACACACACACACACACACACACACACACACACACACACACACACACACACACTTCACACAACCTTCTCATCCTCTGCAGCAGTAGCCAGCTCCTCCCCCACCCCCTCAGGTTCCGCTGTAGTCTTGGAAGGGGGACGTGATGCAGACTTGCCGGTGCGGCTGAGCGGGGTGTAGACATCATTCTTGGTCATTTGTAGCCGCACAATGATGTCAGCCAGGAGGAGGGGCTTTGGAATCTCCACGGTAACCTCTCGCTCTTTGAAAGTGAATGACTTCACCCTGTGAAGCAGACAGTAGTCACAGGGTGCCATGAGAGGCTGGACCAGCACAGTCTGTGCAACACGCTGTCAGCTCAAGCAGACAGCAGTCACAGGGTGCCATGAGAGGTTGGACCAGCATGGTCTGTGCAACACGCTGTCAGCTCAAGCAGACAGCAGTCACAGGGTGCCATGAGAGGTTGGACCAGCATGGTCTGTGCAACATGCTGTCAGCTCAAGCAGACAGTAGTCACAGGGTGCCATGAGAGGTTGGACCAGCATGGTCTGTGCAACACGCTGTCAGCTCAAGCAGACAGTAGTCACAGGGTGCCATGAGAGGTTGGACCAGCATGGTCTGTGCAACACGCTGTCAGCTCAAGCAGACAGCAGTCACAGGGTGCCATGAGAGGTTGGACCCGCAGGGTCTGTGCAACACGCTGTCAGCTCAAGCAGACAGCAGTCACAGGGTGCCATGAGAGGTTGGACCAGCATGGTCTGTGCAACACGCTGTCAGCTCAAGCAGACAGTAGTCACAGGGTGCCATGAGAGGTTGGACCAGCATGGTCTGTGCAACACGTTGTCAGCTCAAGCAGACAGCAGCCACAGAGCATGGTGTGATTGCTTGAAGGGCAGTCCACCACAGTCAGCACAACATGTACAGACACACAGGCACACTACCACTTACACAGACTGACACACACAACACACACGTCTAACAGCCCACACAGACCTACACACACTGTCCAACAGCCCACACAGACCTACACACACGTCTAACAGCCCACACAGACCTACACACACGTCTAACAGCCCACACACACGTCTAACAGCCCACACAGACCTACACACACGTCTAACAGCCCACACAGACCTACACACACGTCTAACAGCCCACACAGACCTACACACACGTCTAACAGCCCACACAGACCTACACACACGTCTAACAGCCCACACACACGTCTAACAGCCCACACAGACCCACACACACGTCTAACAGCCCACACAGACCTACACACACGTCTAACAGCCCACACAGACCTACACACACGTCTAACAGCCCACACAGACCTACACACACGTCTAACAGTCCACACAGACCTACACACACGTCTAACAGCCCACACAGACCTTGGGTTCTTTGCCAGGTTCCCCCAGAGGCCAAGCGTGTACCCAGGGATGGTTCTCTCCACCAGGGCATTGCCAGTCTCAGCGTCAATGTACGTGTCCACAAACTTCAGGCAGCGAGTAGAGGAGGAGGAGGAGAAGGATGAGGAGGAGGATGAGGATGAGGATGAGGATGAGGAGGATGGGGGAGGGGGAGGAGGAGGAGGAGGGGAACAGCTACACAGTGAGCAGCGTCTCCATGCGTACACCACAGTGACCCCCCCCCACAAGGGAGTCCCAATGTGGCCTTATGATGGAGGACACCGACTGCACCAGTTACACAGATCCCAACGATATGGAGGGTGATTAGTGCCAAAATTAGGCACCAATACTGTACTCGCTAATGGTGTACTTTTGAACGGTGACTTCGCCCTTCAAACAGTGTGCACCTGCGTATGCACTTGTGAATGATGAAAATCACCCTTCAAACGGTGTGCATCTGCATATGCACTTTTTAAGGGTGAAATTCACATTTGAATTGTGTGTCTACTAGTTTGAATTGCGAGTGGAACCTTTCCTCTTCTTGGAGCAGGGTGCGACCACGCAATGGCTAATTCTTGAATATGCCAGACAGTCAGAAGCATTCTCCCTGATCTCGGCGGGCCCTTGCAGACTGGGATGTGGTTTCTAGTGGTGAAGCAGATGCTTCAGAAGTGAGAGTGGAGCGAGTGCACAGGGACTTACTGGCAAAGGAAGTACCTTCGAGCGGTCCGCGGTCTGCTGAAAGAAGTCGCCATTCTACCGCGCGGCGTTCTCCAGAATGCCTACTCGGCAATCCGCATAAAAACGTAAGTAACTTGTGACATGTGACAAGTACCGTATGAACGTATGTAGGCGGTCGCTGTTATATCATGAGATTGAAATCAATAATGGAATTGATGCAGCCATTGCACCTCCCATCTGTGGAACTTCAGGACAACCAGAAGATCACAAAACGGCCACTTGGTAAAAATACAATGCTTCACTTGAAGGAAAAAGGTTTCTAAGCACAAGATCAAGCAGAAGATCACTAAACGAGCAGCGAGGTGGTGAGGTGAGAATACAGTGCTTCATCACAAGGGAAGGGTTTCTAAGCACTCGGAAGAAGCCAACAGCACCATCACAGAAACCACTTCAGCGATGAGTGGCCCTGATAAGCAGAGAAGTAATGTGTGGGGTGAGGGGTGTTGTGTAACCAGCACAAAGGAGACAAAAGGGGAGAGGATCTTGATGGCTGCATAGAAAGTGTACACAGCCTGAGCAAGGAGAACATCCCTCCGTCATGGCCTAACACTGAGGCACTCGGCAAGTGTCTCTCTACTCTCTGTCCGCAGTTTGCAGTCTGTTGTCTGCCGATCAGCGATGAGCAATACTCTGTATGGCTTATCATCAGCATTCATTGCAACGGGGGCTGATCAAACAGAGCAGGACTTTCCATATATGGTGACTGTCACCTTCCCATTCAAGTCACAATATGTGTTCAGTGCACTGTCTAAATTTTAATGACCTGACAATACACACATATGTATGCAATGTCAGGTGACGAATACACATAGTAAATATGTACATACATACATACACACATATGGAGTGACACCAGTTGTCCATGGTGGTGGTCATGGTTACCTACAAGGCCTTCCAGAGCAGCCAAACCGTCTCCGCGGTTCATGCTTCCAGCCACCTAGTCTACGTAGCTGTAAGCCCTAAGGTCTCATTAGTGCAAGAAGGACTAATTCTCTTATGCCATCACACGCTAATGACACGCCTGGGCTAGCAGCCCGTCTAGCAGCCAGCCGTCTACAGCAGCCAGAAGGTGGAATCCCACAGGTGAGCAGGGCAGACTGCGTGTGCAGTAAATGTACACCCACACATACTACAGTATGTGGGGGTGCATTGTGCACTGTGTGGTACAGTCCAAACAACAGGGAGAGCCTCACATCCTCTCCGTGTACTTGCAGTGGGGGAGTCACTGAGTGATGTCACAGCCAACAAATGAGCACCACTTAGGACAATGCAATCCACAGCCTTCATTCAATCTGTACAAACTGACTCACACTTCTGTGGCTAGTGAGCTGTGCTAGCTCCCACCACCATGGCACCTACGTACATACAATAATCTGGTGGAGGCTCGTAGCTGAACATTCCAAATGAACAGCAGAGCACCTTGTACTCTGCAGTTGACAAAGACCTTCGGGTACAAACGTCCTGTATCGTATTGGATTATTGCTACGCATGTTGCTCTGAAACGACTTTGCTGTGCACACACAAACGCTGCATGTACCTAGTCAACCACTTCACACACTGACTCAATGACACTTTGTTTCAGCTGATGAAGATCCCTGGTCCAAATAGTCCTGGGCATTGATCAATATTGGTAATTCCAGGGCTACACTATTCCTCACCAACTTCCCCCACCAGTGACGCATGCTGCAATGAGTCTTTGCATATTCAACACAGCTTGCTAGCCCCTCCTCACCAGAGGACACAGCATGGTGGGGAGGGTCTACACGGCCAGACCAGCTGCAGACGGTGCGGCCCCCCTCAGCTCACCTTGAAGACCTCACCAGTGCACCTGTGGACTTTGTCAGCCGCTATCCGGTCCAGCCTGGGCAGAGACTGCAGAAAAATGGAGGATGCATGGGCTTATGTACTGTGTGTAACATTTCAGAGGGTTAAAAGGCAATACATCTCCTTCACATATGTACGCATGTACATGTGCATGTACGTATGTACATTCACACGGACGCACACATTCATGCACATGTGCGTACACCCAACACTACAGTGCACTGCGGCTAGGGTAGGGAAAGGGCACTTTTTTGGTCTTTGTTAGTGGCTATCTGGTTCAGTCTGGACAGAGACTGCAGTAAAATGGGACGATGTATGGGCTTATGCGCTGTATGTACATAAGCAAAGCATACATACATACATACATACATCTCAATGACTGCACTAGCACGCTTATATATACGTAAGTGCAGCGATAGACCTGAGCAGAACGAGGGGACCTTGCGAGTCCCCAGGGAGTGATTTAATTATGATTAAATTTGTTATTGTACTGTTTTTGCTCCTTTCTCTGTTCTGCATAATGATGAATCAGATGGCAACAGTGAAACAACAGTAACAACAGTGCCGGAAGGTGGATATTTTGGAAGGCCGTGTTGTTAGCAAAGAAAGATGTTTATCAAGCAATGCAGTCATCAATATGGATACCTATCCTAAATCCTGTGGAGTGAGCTCAGGACCACTCTACAAGGGATTTAGGACTTCTGATCCTCAAAGAATGTGATGGGCCAAAGTAGCTACTAAGATGTCACCACTTGTTTCTACGCTTTTTCGGACATTGCCGAACAGTCCAGGCGGCGATTCTGCAAAAGTGCAGGACAGTGCAGGCTGGCGCTAATCTATGGTGCACCGAGCAAGCGTGCCAGACAGTACAGCGGACACTGGAAGCATCCATGCTGCATGCAGCAAGCATGCTGGACAGCACAGGCTTTCATGCTGCATATAGCGAAAACGCTGCACAGTGCAGGCATCCTTGCCGCACCAAGCTGGGCATGTGATGCCGAGCAAGCAGTCTTGGCACAAAGAGTGTGTTGCCAGTGCAGGCATCCATGACACAGGGTGTGTGAGCTACACCAAGCAGGCATAGGTGGTCAATAGTGCACACAACAGACGTGCCACACAGTGCAGAGGTACAAGTTGGACGGAGCAGAATGCTGCACTGAATGTTGACCGCATCCTGGAGATGACTGGCCAGCTAGGCAAGCAGAGCAAGTAGGACCTGCACCCTGTAGGCAAGTGGAAGAGGGCTACTGGATGACAGACTGACTAGTCTGGGCGGCCAAACAGGCAACACATGCAGGCGGCACAGAGCCGGTGTGCTACGTACATGAAACAGGTCTGCTGGAGAGCTAAATGACCAGTTTGTACACAATGCAGGCAGTGCATGCATGCTGCACAGAGCAGGTTGTGAGCAACACAGACTTGAATGCTGCATAGTGCAATTTGTGCTTGATAACGCAAGTCTTGATGCTGCACCAAGCTAGCAGGTGCACCAAGAACGACATGTACTGCACAGACCTGCAGTGCTGCACAGCCACAATGTGTTAACAGAGCTGGCCTGCTGCATTGAGCGGGTGTGCTACAGAGGCAGCCGTTGTTTCTCAGGGCCAGCCAGCAACACAGGGCTGCATGTGGTTTATGCTGGCAGACCTGGCCAGCTAAATGCACAAGGTATGGTGCACTCGGCAGAGGCAGCCAGCTACATTGAGTTCCATAGCATGGTAGACTGGCCAGGTAGCTCAACAGCGGCGGTGTGCTAGACAAGGCAATCCAGTCATAGAGTTGTAGCGTGACACACAGGGTTAGCTGACTACGGTATTTTTACACGCTTGACAGCCAGCAAGTCATACCGGACTGGCCCACTGAGCCCAGTCAGCTTGCCACACACAGGTGGCATGTTAGGGAGAGTCAGTTAGCCACACAAAGGTGGTATGTTATGGAGAGTCAGTAGGGAGAGTCAGTTAGCCACACACAGGTGGCATGTTAGGGAGAGTCAGTTAGCCACACACAGGTGGCGTGTTAGGGAGAGTCAGTTAGCCACACACAGGTGGCATGTTAGGGAGAGTTAGTTAGCCACACACAGGTGGCATGTTAGGGAGAGTCAGTTAGCCACACACAGGTGGCATGTTAGGGAGAGTCAGTTAGCCACACAAAGGTGGCATGTTAGGGAGAGTCAGTTAGCCACACAAAAGTGGCATGTTAGGGAGAGTCAGTTAGCCACACACAGGTGGCATGTTAGGGAGAGTCAGTTAGCCACACAAAGGTGGCATGTTAGGGAGAGTCAGTTAGCCACACACAGGTGGCATGTTAGGGAGAGTCAGTTAGCCACACACAGGTGGCATGTTAGTGAGAGTCAGTTAGCCACACAAAGGTGGCATGTGACACAGGACCAAATAGCTAAACTGCCTTGGCATGCTAATGAAAAGTAACCATGCAGAGTTGGCATGCTAGAAAGAACCAGCTGGCTTCGCAGTGTCGGTGTGCAAGGCAGTGCCAGTTGGCTACAGAGTGCCGGCAGGCTGGCAAGGGCCAGCTAGCTATACAGAAGTGATGTGTGAAACGGACCCCACTACCCGCGTGAGATTAGCTTGCTGAGCGGAGCCGTCCAGCTACAGGAGTAGGCTTGAACAAGCATGCTTATAACAGTCCCTATGGATGTACTGCACATGCTAGAGAAAGAGCTGACATGCTACCCACAGCTGCCTGGTGTGTTAAGGCAGTGGATGTAAGCTAGACAGCATAAAGCCTGCGGAAAACATGCCATACATAAGAGCCAGTGTATGTACGTGACGCAACCAGCATGTTACACCAAGTGCACACACGTGCTGTGTAGAGTAGGCGTGCTAAAGCTAGGTCAATTCAGTAATCGTAGTGGGCGGCCTGCTAAATAGAGCGGCACAGAGTGAGGGTGCCACCAGTGTGCGTAGGAACTGATAATTAACTGACACTGAACTGTTCTCACACCACAGGGTGTGAACTGAATTTATATTCCATAAAACAATATAACAGACAAAACAGGTGTGGGGAATCACACAGCAAAAGTGACACAGAGTGAATTAAGGCATAATGTAAGGCTAGCCTGCACACCCATATACAGTGGGTCTGCTACACCCAATGAGCAGAGGGTAGCAATGCATTGTGCTACATGAGGGAGTGTAATACCAGGAGCAGGGATGCGACAGAAGGGAGCAGGGATGCGACAGAAGGGAGCAGGGCACCACACTCAGCAAGCGTGCTGCAGGCCTCCTACGCAGACCAGGCAGGTCGTGCCACTGCATGTGAGCTAAACTGGAGCAGACACAAGCCATGCTCCCAGCAATTTGTATAGAATGGATGTGCCAGGCCTGAGCTTGCAGCTGCTGATGTGTGGCCCAGCTACCATCCTAAGCTGAGCAGGTGTGCTGCCTGGACCACCTTGCATAGTCATACAAAATATACCCCATATAATGCTAAAACAGGAAGTAAGGAAGGAAAAAAGAAAAAAGAATGGGAAAGAGCAGTCGTCCACAGGGTGGATGTGGAGTTTGAGTGCACACAGAGCACATACACCAAAACAGGTGAACCACACAATGCAGTTGCTATCCAGAGCAAGTGTGCCAAGGAAGGCCCTGCCATCTTTCAGCACAGAACATATATATATCTGTGCTTCGTAACATTTTTGTGAGGTGGAAGTGCAGCAGAGACACAATACAAAGGAACCTGTCTGCATGTTGCAAGAGACTGCATGATAACTTGGGATTCAGCAGAAGTGCAAGGGTACACAGCCCAGGAGGGCCCACACCAGGGACAAATATACCACAGGTGTGCTGCACATGGTACGTGAAATAAAATAAGCCATTTATAACATGGGCCATGCATGGCAGAAAGGCTGCTACACCTTGCCGGCTAAAATTGAACGACCACCCAATGGGTGTGCGTAGTGGACAGTCGTCGCTGAAGCTGAGCGGCTTATGCTAAGGGACCATCCAATGCAGTGTGCTACGTGCGCCAAGTGGGCACATGACGCTGAGCGGTGCTGTATGGCATGTGAACTACACCACTCAGGTGTTCTGCAGGGCGGATTGCAGGCTATACAGCAGTGTGTGCGTTGTGCAGATTAAGGCTAGCTCTTGCACTGCAGATTGAGGCATACTCTGCAAGCCACACCCTGCAGATGTGTCCCACAGAATAAGGCTATACCAATCATGTGTATAGTGTCAACCGTACATGTGCCACAGGCAGTGAGGCAAGCGTGCTGCACAAAACGCCAGAAGTGCCTGGGAGCAAGCGTCCACATTGAGCTAGGGTGCAGTAACATGTGGCACATGGGTCAACTAGCCAGGTCCCCTTCTGCACCGCGGAGCACGGAAGAGCACGGCAACCAAAGTTAAAAGTGAGTGTCATTGTTCCGTGGGTCACAACTCGCCAACACACACAAGAGTAACGAGCAGGACCGTGGTGCCTAGTTGCCTCCAACGGCTCCTGTAAAACGGCCGACACCGACATTCACAGTCTCACACAACACACGTTCATACATTAACTCACTGAGTAACTAGCTACAGTCACATTGTCCACTACCAATTCACAGTCTCACACAACACACGTTCATACATTAACTCACTGAGTAACTAGTTACAGTCACATTGCCCACTACCAATTCACAGTCTCACACAACACACGTTCATACATTGCTACCATGACCCCTGACAGCTCCACTCGGTCCACCAAGGCGGACCAGCTCACCGTGGACCTTGCACGGAGGGCACACCAGTCCCCCGGTCGTCTTGTTGATGAAGACGGTCTGCATGAGAGGTCTTCCTCTCGCACAGCGTACAGGTCAGGGGCAGAGCGGCGTGGTGTCCTTCCTTGTGTGGGAGCTTGTTCGCCTCCAGGAACCGCTAAACCGTCGACGGCGAGAAGACGGTTTAAACAGCACTCACATCTTTCCGGTCAAATCCGCCACTGCATGCACTGAGGTCACAGTCACAGGGAAGATGTCGATTGCGCCGCCCAAGGATCGATGCGGAAGGATACTGGAAACTTTGCCGTTTGCGCGCGAAAGACCGCCATTTTGTCTGAGAAAACGCAATTATTCACGTGACACAATATATACATTATTTACACATCTACGGACGAATACATACACTACAGTGAGGGCGCAACATCTGTAGGCCAGTTCAACTGACTCCAGTGGGGGGACCTACAGCGAGGGAAGGTGAAGACATTACTGTGACAAGTCTCTCTCAGTGTGCAGTGAAGTACAACCACCGTGAGTTGGAGGTCTAGCTAGCTATGCACATTACTCTACTGACGTGATGACTCAGTGACAGGTGCAGTGGAGAGGGTGGTGGTGTGTGCTCAGATCAAGAGTGAGGGAACCAGCTTGCATCTCACACGGCACAATGATGGCAGCTACAAGTGACAATGTCATCCGCTGTGTCACTCACTGTAGCTAGGTGACACACTGTCACCGTGACAAAGTCAGTCCATGCTTATGTGCCAGGTTTTCTGCAATGACTGGAAATCCTGTTTTCTTCACTGCCTCTACTACAGTCTGCCAATTGCGAGGGAGGGTCCCTGTTCCTGCCTGGTTGGAGGTCCACCTGCCCAGCAGGTCCAGCATGCAGTCTTCTGGTCTGTCGCAATTATCTAACCTAATGGCGTCCATGGTTTGGTAGTCCACACGCAGGAAGGTACCAAAGAGCCGCCAGCGTGCATTCAGTTGGTTGTTGAGAGCTTCAAGAATGTCTGCAGGCAAAGGAGAGGAGGGAAGGGCGTGGTCTTCTTGTGCTGTGAAGCAACTGCAGTTCTACCACAGACTCACCGGCAGTGTCAGGTGGTGGAGGTGTGGCAGTACGGAGGGGTGTGGCAACACCAGGGTCTGGTACCACAGAGGGTGTGTGGGGAGAGGGGCGGTAATGGGATGCGTTGAGGAGGGGGAGGAGAACATTACTTGCATTCTTTCACATTTCACATGCATTAGTCATAGTGAGAATGGCACGCAAACAACTAGTAGTGAGAATGGCGTGTAAGCAACTATCAGTGGTGGGACTTCAAACATGTGCAGCAGAGGTTTGCATCCACACATGCAGTGCACAAACTGTATTTCTCACTGACTCACCTCTGACTGGTGTTGGCTGAGGAGGGCTGGGGAATGCAGGGCCGGCGGGCAGGGCCACTGGAGGCAGGGAGAGAGGTACAAAGACACTAAGTTGAAAGAGAGTGGTGCTTGGTGAGCATTGCAGGGATGACCTTTATCTTGTGGAATCAGTTCGAGGATTAATTTGTGAAGGCTTTAATTTGCCATGCTAACATACAGGACACTGTCCTTCCCACACATACATCACAGGACCTATACACACTAAGACGATGAACAGGGATAAAAAATTGTAGTACGTGTTTGTGAGCTGGTGAACTTGTAGTGGAATGGTGAAGGGCATCACACCTTTGAGGGGAAAGGCAACAAGAAAAGAGAGACCAGCGACTGAGCTTGAACTCAGGTCCTATACGCTCTAACGTGGCCGCAACATGAGCTATTGATCCCGGTCATGATCCTTCGGTTCCCATTGCCCCTGATGTGCCAGTCACGGGTGTTCCGCTGACTGCGACTGCTTAAGACCCACACCTTGAGGCTGGCACTTTGTGCAGTGTGATGGTAGTGGGCTCAGTGGGCAACTAGCATGTTGCACGAGCCTGCGAGTCTGAGGTGGACGGTGTAACTGCCTCTGTCTCACAGTGCGTGTACGGTGAGTGTGAACCACAACTGGAATGCTGCAGGACATTACACCTCAGTGAAAAGGCGACTGAAGAAAAAGAGCAGCGACCGAGCTCAAGCGTAGCCCAAGTTCAAGTTCGATCACTGGTCCTTTTTCTCTTGTCACCCTTTCCCTGAGCTGTGGCTCGACCAGAACATGCTACAAGAGAACAAGCTTAAACAGACTCAGTCTCGGGTTGACGGCACCACAAACTCTGCTCCATATTTCTTGAGAAATTCTGGTACTGAAATTGTGTGACTGCAGTAAGTCCAACAGATGAACACACAGTGTAACAGGCCAGTCTAACAGAAGTGCTTTGTTCAATGTTGTGCCATTGTACATCATGGCAGTGTCTACTCCAACGGAGTGATAACAAGCTGCATCCACACCTCACTTGGGCTCACACAACAAACTGGTTCACTGTATGCAGCTTACAACATGGACTGTATGACCAGTGCACACAGCACAGGAAGTGCATGGGGCCATCTGAACCAGCACACATTGTCAATTCCTTACACAACTCCCACACTTTGGTCCACTGACCACTGGTAGACAATGGGTACTACAGAGGCTCACTCACACGCACCCAAACTGTCTGAAGACACACCGTCAGCCATTACACACACAAGCACACATGTACACAGCCACAAGGACATCTACCTCAGCATGGTGCTGGGGGCACCTTACCGGTTGGGTTAGGCCGCCTTCTCTTCGGGTATGAAATGCCATGGTCTGGGCCAATGGGGGGATGGGCACTGCTTGGAGTCTCTGGACCTGCACAAACCAGTGACAGTATGCACTGAACCAGCACAGTCTGCCCACTGAAGCACGAATGAATGAAGCATGTCAACTGAAGCACGAATGAATGAAGCATGTCAACTGAAGCACGAATGAATGAAGCATGTCAACTGAAGCACGAATGAATGAAGCATGTCAACTGAAGCATGAATGAATGAAGCATGTCAACTGAAGCACGAATGAATGAAGCATGTCAACTGAAGTATGAATGAATGAAGCATGTCAACTGAAGCATGAATGAATGAAGCATGTCAACTGAAGCACGAATGAATGAAGCATGTCAACTGAAGCACGAATGAATGAAGCATGTCAACTGAAGCACGAATGAATGAAGCATGTCAACTGAAGCACGAATGAATGAAGCATGTCAACTGAAGCACGAATGAATGAAGCATGTCAACTGAAGCTCGAATGAATGAAGCATGTCAACTGAAGCACGAATGAATGAAGCATGTCAACTAAAGCACAAATGAAGGAAGCATGTCAACTGAAGCACGAATGAATGAAGCATGTCAACTGAAGCACGAATGAATGAAGCATGTCAACTGAAGCATGTATACGTACAGAGAACAGATGTGCATGCTATGCTCAGAATAGCTAATTGAATTAAAGGTACAATTCCTTTGTACTGTTCGTACATCAGTTTGCAAAGGCAGCCGTTATGCTAAAGTAGCGGGTAACATCCTCACAAGCCTCAAGACCCAGACTACCCAATGCAGAGGTGTGCACACTACGCACATACTACAGGAGAGGAGAGATGCACAACTCTTACATTTTGGTCCAATGACCACTGGTACTGGTACTGGTACTACGGGGCTCACTCGCACGCTATGCACTGAAGATACACTGTCAGCCACCACACACGCGAGGACATACATGACATGTACATACATACATACATATGCCCACAAGGCCATCTACCTCAGCATGGTGCTGGGGGCACCTTACCAGTTGGGTTAGGCCGCCTTCTCTTTGGGTTTGGAATGCCATGGTCTGGGCGAATGGGGGGGTGGGCACTGCTTGGAGTCTCTGGACCTGCACAAACAAGTGACAGTGCATCACACTCCACCCCATGCTGAATGACGTTCTCATAACCTCAAGGCGTACACTACCCCATGCAGAGCTGCACACCTCAGCAAGGGCATATATACAGGAGAGGTGGGATACACACACACACTTTGGTCCACTGACAACTGGTAGACAATGGGTACTACAGGGGCTCACACAGTTGAAGGTACACTGTTAACACCCACTCGGCCACCACACACATGTACACAGACACACACACACACACACACACACACACACACACACACACACACACACACACACACACACACACACACACACTCACACATACACACACTCGTTCACATGCACACACACACACACACACACACACACACACACACACACACACACACACACACACACACACACACACACACACACACACACACACACACACACACACACACACACACACACACACACACACACACACACACACACACACACACACACACACACACACACACACACACACACACACACTCGTTCACATGCACACAGTGTCAAGTAACACAGTGCTGGAGGGACCTTACCAGTTGAAGTAGCTTGTGCTTTCTTGGAAGTCAGAGCAGTTTGACAAGTGCCAATGGGAGGGTGGGCACTGCTTGGGGTCTCTGAACCTGCCAGTGCACAAACCAGTCACAGTGCATCACACTCCACTCCACTGCACACACTGCCTAACCCTAGCCTTTTCATGACCATCACTACTGGTCTGCTGTCGTCCAACACTTGTGTGTGCATGCAATCCCTGGACTTTGGGGCTCAGCACACACAAGTGGTATGGAATGCTCCTCAGAGCAGTCCCAGTGGGAGGGGCACTACTGTAGCCGGGGTGTGTTGATGAATGAAGTGGGTGGAGTGTGAACTAACCTGTTTGAGAGGGTGGGATTCCCCCTGACCCCGCCCTCTTCAGAGTACAGCCAGTGTGCTGTCTCTCTACAACAGCCTGTTGGGGGAGAGAGGAAAAGGTCTCAGTGAGTGAGGGAGAAAGCCACTTCTTCTTATAAAGCAGTCAACTCACATAATGAGACATGTTCTGGAACAGATCACACTCTGATCTGTCCAGTTTCTTTGCAGCCAGGTTTTGCTGGCAGCGAACAGACGCAGCGACTTGGTTCTTCACCTTCAGCTCAGCAATGTGTGAGGCTTCACATTTGTTGTGCGGAGTATGGTGTGTGGCTTCAGGAGTGCCACACGGAGCACGACATTCCTGGCATGTCTGCCCGAGGACCAGGTAGGGACTCTTCACACACTCACTGCAGGGCCCGCTCCGAGGGTCCTTGGCAGACGTGCTGTGGAAGAGGAAGCAGTACGAGTCTGCAATGGCTTCTATGACGGTGTCACGGTATTCTCGATATTCGCCTTCGTGGCGATCCATGCTCACACTGATGTGGGTGGCATGATCGAACAGAGTTACAGTTCCTTCTGTTCCTACAGTGAACGTCAGACGCTTTCGAGAGATAGACTTGGTGAATATCTCCCACCCTTCTGCATTTTGCAACCGTGCGCTCATTCCTGTGAACACCCCACAAGGAATGAAGGATGTGTTCTTGAACGTGATAGCAAAGCCTAGCGACTCCTCCTGTGGCCCAGTACTGACTCCTGATGGGGCTGCATCATCTGGTGGGGAGGTCAGTACTGACGGGACAAAGAGAATCCTGCCTCCCTCCTGTGACTTGATCTCCGCTCCAATGAAGAGTTGCACCAGGAGATCCATGAAGTGGTCGGGGTTGAGTTGAACCCCAAGCTCTCGAAGAGCATCCCTTGTCAATTTCCCTTCATCCTTTAACAGGATTTTGTCACCTCCCCTGACCTCTTCAAACTGCACTAGATACAGTTTGGAAATGTTCTCAAAGAGGTGCGAAGGATTGGTGAAGACTAGGCAGGCACTCTCCTCAGTGTGCCCCACATCAGCCCCACAGAGGTGAATGAGGAGACCCAGAGCATGGAAGTAGGTCACCATGGCGTGAAACTCTCCAGCTTCGGTAACAGAGCCTTCCGCTCTGCACCTTTCATACAGCTCACTGTATGAGTAGAATGGCTTCTCGCTCCGGCTCAGCTCCAACAGCTGATGGAGGTACCACCTCACGGGGACGTCTACCTTAACAGCATCTTCCTTTGCCTGCTTCGTGATTTTCTCCTTGAGGTTCTTGGTGGCACGGCAGTGCTTACATTGACAGTGCTTATGTGACTGATGCCTCTTGTCAACATACAGTTTATTGTTGACAGGAAAGAACATCAATTCCTTGTTTGGAACGATGTCTCTTTCTAAAAGGCGTGATTGCAGCTGCAATGCTTTCTGCAGGATTTCATTGGAAGCCTTCAATTTTTCATCTGCATCCTTTTCATCCAGTTTATCAAGGTGAGTGCCCACCAATATAACGCGGGGCTTACTCTCACTCATTACATCTGGGAGAAGTGGAACCTTCCTGTCAGTAAGCGAACGCACTGTCATCACAGAGCGTGTAACCATCTCAGCAACGGAGAGGGCAGATTTAGCTGCGTACGTCGTATTTCCTTCGGTGGAGCACAGCTCATCTGTAGGGCATTTCGTCAGCTCCTCTGCGACGTTGAATACATTTAGGTAGATGGCTGGTATGGTGACGAAGAGTGGGAGGATATCGTGGTATGCTAGCTGGCCCCCACAGTCTAGGAACTGTAGGAGATGTGCATCGGACAGGGCAACATCAGCTAAATCAGGATTCTGCAATTCTCGGTATATTCGACGACTCATTAACGCAACGGCGGCGGATTTATCACCCGAAGGCTGACTGGCTGCTTCACGGTGCATGCTTTCGTGTGTGAGGAGGTTGATATCCTCGGCTCCTTTCTCATAATCCACTGGCTTCTGTGCGGTCCTGCTCCGAGCTGCTATTGTATCCCGCAGGTGTGTGAGTAGACTGAGTATTCCACTGTCATTGTTCACCAACACCCACCTATTTTCTGATACTAGAAACATACGATTATCAACTCCAGATGGACACACACTGACTGTTTCTGCCGTCTTCATCACTGGAGTGCTACTGCTGACCTCAGGTGGTTCCAGCTCAAGGAGGTGGTGACGCAGAGCAGTCTTGCCAGCCCGGGGAGGGCCAATGGTCATGGCCTTGGAAACATGGAGGGTGATGGTGGGGTTTTCTCTGATGGCTTTGTGGTACAGTGTGGAGCAATCCCCCTCTGTGAAACCTAGAATATAAGGCAGACATGCAATAATAATTCAGTAATAGAGTAAACATTCTCTGACATGAAGTGTCAATTGACAAAGGGTATGTACGTATGTACACTAACAGTGTACAGACACATGCACATGCACACAAATGCACACACTGTGCAAGTGTCCACACTCTTGCTACAGTGTATGGTAGTCAAGAAGGCTTTGAATATCATGGCATCCATGCACACATATGCACAGTGTGCAATTGTCCACACTCTCATGTACACTAACAGCATACAGATGGACACACACACACACAGACACACACACACACACACAACCACACACACACACACACACACACACACACACACACACGCATACAAACACACATACACACACACACGCACACACACACACACATACACACACGCGCGCGTGCACACATACACACACACACAACACACACACACACACACAGACACACACACACACACACACACACACACACACGGACACACACACACGCACGGACACACACACACACGGACACTGTGCAAATACCCACACTCTTGCTACAGTGTATGGTAGTCAAGAAGGCTTTGAATATCATGGCATCCTTGCACACATATGCACAGTGTGCAAATGTCCACACTCTCATGTACACTAACAGCATACAGATGGACACACACACACACAGACACACACACACACACACACACACACACACACACACACACACACACACACACACACACACACACACACACACACACACACACACACACACACACACACACACACACACACACACACACACACACACACACACTTGCTACAGTACCGTCATGGTGGTCAAGAATATGTTGAATGCACAGTACAGGCAGACCAGACTGACGTTGGCAGTGGTTAGTGTTGGCAGTGAGTGATGCAACATGTCAGCATCACCTCTCCTCATATTGGTGGTGGGAACCAACATGGACAGACAGACAGCAACTCTGCACTCACCCTTCACTGTGGCTGGCTCTGGTTCTTCATGAGGATCAGACTCTCCTTCGGCAGGCTCAGAGGGGACCTGCATGGTTGGGGAGAAGGAGGCACAAGTCACGTCTTGGTGGGTGGGGACTAATGACTTGTGGGTGAATGGTCTTGCATTACTGACCTTTGACCCCTGATGCTTGGACTCCTCTTCAACGTCCTCTGAGCTCAGCTTTGTGTGGCTCTGGGAGTCCACTGAATCAGTGGAATATTCAGGACTTGTAAATGTATCACCTGGCAATCCATGGGTCTGGGTGCTACCTGGGGCACTTGACAACACTGGATGTAGGATGGACATACAGGAGGATGACACCTGGTGTTTGCTGCAGCTCCTCTGCATCTTACACAACAGCACAGAGCACACAGTTTCACACATGCAGTTACTGCAGATTGTACAGCCATTCACATTACCATATCCATGTACCTGCAGTATGGAGGTGTGTGTGTGTGTGTGTGTGTGTGTGTGTGTGTGTGTGTGTGTGTGTGTGTGTGTGTGTGTGTGTGTGTGTGTGTGTGTGTGTGTGTGTGTGTGTGTGTGTGTGTGTGTGTGTGTGTGTGTGTGTGTGTGTGTGTGTGTGTGTGTGTGTGTGTGCATGCGTTTGTGTGCTTTCATAGTATGCAATTATATTATACATGATAAGCCTAGCCATTCACATGTAGACACACACTGTAGCCACATTATAAGCATCCAATTAACAATGGACCATAATGCCCCACACAGCATGGGTTAGATGAGGCCACCAACAATAGTCAAGGCTGGCATAGGGTGGACTGGCTCAGCTGTTACACTGAGTTCACCGTTGAGTAGTCTGACTACATCACCAACCTCTCAACTGCCTTGCTGCCACTTCCTGTCCATATTTGTCCATCACAGTAGCTGTTTTTGCTACCACTTCTGGAGGTTTGGTGCACTGGACAACGACAACTCTGTCAGACAGGGACCCAATTTCTCCTTTCATCCTCTTCACTTCATCCTCAGTCATCAACTTCTCCTGGTACAACTCTGACAGCACTGTGTGGGATAGCAGCACTGATACACAGACTGGACACACAAAACATTGCTACACTATGCTAATACCAAAGGTCTACAATGTGTGTGGGTACACAGTCACTGCTGAAGGTACTGTGGTGAGAAAGTGCTGAGTGGAAGAAAACATACAAGCGTGTTAAACACCTAATCACATAATAAAACATTGTGGCATATACCACAGTATGGAGTGTGTCAAGTCCTAGAGTGCCGAGGAAGCCAGACAAAATTGCTGGTACAAATCATGTCACCATACCTAGTCGCCATTGCAACCATACTCACAGGTATCTGCTTATGGACAACTAATGTCAGTGACATTATCATGTATCATTGTCATAATACTAGGCAGATGTTGTCATAATATCAGTGTCAGTGTGACCAACCTCTGTCACATTTTGACCACATACAGTGCACAGTCAGTGAAAGGAACCAGAATGTAAGACCCCTCCAACCCTCACCCCTACCCCTGCACTGCTATTGCCACACATCAAGTAAGCACCATTCCCCCACCATTACCCTAGCATAGTCCCTAGCACATAGCCCTATTCTACACACATACAGTAGACAGAAGGTCTACCGTGGGTATTCTCACATGGACAGCTGTTTACAGAACATTTAAAAGGAGCTAACATGGCTGAACATGTGGCAGTAGGGCCGGGATAGGCAATGGTGGCACAAACACAAGCTGCCCAGTCAACTAGATTGCCACACTCCACAGACCCCACCTTTATTCACAGCACACATCTCCTATACTGCTAGAGTGCACACACACAGATTCACCTACAATGACTTGTGAATAGCAAGCAATAAATCACATGTAAAACGACAAACACACACACATGTACGTAAACACAGATGCACACACACACACACACACACACACACACACACACACACACACACACACACACACACACACACACACACACACACACACACACACACACACACACACACACACACACACACACACACACACACACACACACACACACACACACACACACACACACACACACACACACACACACACACACACGCACACACACACACACCACACACACACACACATGACAACACACACACACACACACACACACACACACACACACACACACACACACACACACACACACACACACACACACACACACACACACACACACACACACACTGGAAATATGCATAGGCAAGGTACATGCAGGTACAAATGAATAATTGATCTCAACATTGGATATTTGTTGCTCCTAACGAACTAACACTCGAGTATTCACTCCATGGAAACATAATTGAATACGGTGGTCAGATGCTATTGTCCAAGATCCGTGCTAATAGTATTCATAAGTACATACATGATGAATAAAGCACTCAAAATTCCTTTAATCCTCCCACGCAAGTCAATTCAATCTATACTGCTATAGTGTACAATGAAACATGAACATGAAGCATTTTCATGTCCCAACTTTGTGAGACTCAGCATAATCAGAAGCTACGTATACACTCCGTCAGACCGGGTATAGTTATTGGATTCACCAATGTCAGAAGCTTTGACTGTCCCATCATCATGATAACTACCAGAATCCTATTTTGGAAGCCCCATCATAGAAATGCTATCGTGAGAACGCCGTCGATGGAGCACAATAGCAGTGTGTGCACATTTTCACTACCTACTACACTTATGGTATACAGCACAGTCTCATTGATGCTAGTACACCCACACACATGCCCATCAATACATCCATCCATCCCGTGAACACCGAAGGTGGAAGGAGAAGGGGGACTAGCAGGTGCACTAGACCAGAAGAAGGCACCTTCAGTCATTCTTCACATCAAACAGGCATTAGATGGTGTTTGGTTCTGCACCTTTTGTCTGAAGTGTCAATGAACTGAGTCTTATGGGATTAGTGGCCATTTTATGACATCATAACCTCACACAAATAATTTGACCATTCAGTTGTTTGTTCGACCCCACACACACACGACCAATTAATACATCCATCCTAGTAATACAATAATGCCAATACAGCAAGGTGTGTGCTGTGCTAGTCTGACTAGCTATACCATCCCGAACACAGGCTGGAGGCGTGGAGAGGGAGGGATGGTCTAGAAAACATTGCCATTAGTTTCACACCTTGCCTGTGGTGTTGGACCAATCAGATGCTACTGTCAAAGATCCGTGCTAATAGTATTCATGGCTTCCGATTGATCATCTTCTACCTCTTTCTGACTTTACTAGATCTTGTTAAAGTGTCCAATCCATCTGGTGGCGTACTTACTAGCTCTGCTCTGAACACTTTGCGGTGGTCACAAGCAACCTTTGAACTAATCGTTATGTTTTTTAAACTACCCCTTCCTCTCTGCTCCCCGGTGTTTGTTAGAGATGGTCTAACCAAACCGGGGTTGTTGTTGAGCAATCACGTAGCATGCAAGGGGAGTAAATTGCAGTGAGACGTTTCGACATCAAGGGTCTTTGTCAGTCACAAAAATGAAGAGTAAAGGTTTTTCTCCAATTTACTTTACAACTACGTGATTGCTCAACAACATCCCCATTTGCATGAAGCAGTGTGCTGTGCACACATTTTCACTGGACAGTTGGACACATGTAAAAGGAACCAGAAAGTAAGACCCCTCCTACCCCTACCCCTGCACTGGTATTCCCATACATCAAGTAAGCACCATTCCCACCATTACCCTAGCATAGTCCCTAGCACATAGCCCTATTCTACACACATACAGTAGGCAGAAGGTCTACCGTGGGTATTCTCACATGGACAGCTGTTTACAGAACATGTAAACACTGGCAACATGGTCGACCATGTACTGTAACAGTGAGGTATGGGATACTCAATGGTCTCTTTTGGTACACACACATGCAAATCAGCAAACGTGGCTGACCATGTAAGTGGCAAGTACTACACTGTATCCACATGTGGGCACTCGCAGATACACGTGTGCACATGCATGTAAGTGATAATTAGGAGGAGTTGGGAGGAACGTTACACTTAGGACAACTTGTTGGGGGCAAACAGCAGCAGATGTCGCCCACGCATTATACGTACGTTATATCGTATGGCGATTCTGAAGCATAGAGAGTGCGTGAATGCTCCAATCGCCAGCCAGGGCAAGTAGCAGATGACGCCATTTGCATTCCTTACTAAACGCCTACGTAGGTGGATGTCACCCTACAAGCCAAATCTGCGCATGCGCAGTAGATTCTGGCGCCAATTTCAAATGTTGCATTTGCGATCCGCGATGAAACAGCAGAAAACTCGGAGGCTCTCGCTCTCGCTCAAGTGCCCGTTATCTGAACGCTTTCAGGTTGTTGCAGGAGAAGAAAAAGAGAGGAAAGAAGTCGAAGAAGCATACATAACACGCGGCGCTGGGCAGTTAGGACGTTTGAGCAATGGAGGGATTTCTACAATTCCAAACAGTCAAGAACAAATCCGAGTGCCCATGCGATATTTTGATGACAGAGGATGAAGAAGCGCTGTGTCACTGGCTGTGCATTTTCGTAATGGAAGGCTGTTGCAGGAGAAGAACGCATCAATTACTGTGTGCTGAATAGTGACATGTCACGTATGATATGATAATGAACCTCCTTTTGGGGTTGTTATGGCATATAACATACTTTTTAGCCCTATCCTTTACTACAGGATTGCGCAATCGCCATACGATATATGCATCCAATTAACAATGAACCATAATGCCCCACACAGCATGCGTTAGATGAGGCCACCAACAACAGTCAAGGCTGGTATAGGGTGGACTGGCTCAGCTGTTACACTGAGTTCACCGTTGAGTAGTCGGACTACATCACCAACCTCTCAACTGGTTTGCTTCCTCATTGCATCCATATTTGTCCAGCATGTTAACAGTTCTGGCTACCACTTCTGGAGGTTTGGTGCACTGGACAAGTACAACTCTGTCAGACAGGAGCCCTCCTTCTCCTTTCATCCTCTTCACTTCATCCTCAGTCACCAACTTCTCCTGGTACAACTCCGACAGCACTGTGTGGGATAGCAGCACTGATACACAGAGTGGACAAACAAAACATTGCTACACTATGCTAATACCAAAGGTCTACAATGTGTGTGGGTACACAGTCACTGCTGAAGGTACTGTGGTGAGAAAGTGCTGAGTGGAAGAAAATATACAAGCGTGTTAAACACCTAATCACATAATAAAACATTGTGGCATATACAACATGTATGGAGTGTGTCAAATCCTAGAGTGCCGAGGAAGCCAGACAAAATTGCTGTGTACAAATCATGTCACCATACCTAGTCCCTATTGCAACCATACTCACAGGTATCTGCTTATGGACAACTAATGTCAGCGACATTATCATGTATCATTGTCATAATGTCAGTGTCAGTGTGACCAACCTCTGTCTCATTTTGACCACATACAGTACATAGTCAGTGAATGGAGGGTAAGATCACAAGTGTGGGGAAGTGTGTCTACACAAGCTGATGCCTAAACATAGCTTACTTTTGATCCTCTTAGCAGTGATGTCATACCACCAGTCTTCCTTGTATTCCTCCAACACACCCAGGGTCTCATGTACTGCACCTTTCACTACTATGACAACAGCAAGCTCATCATCCCACCAGTCCTCGACCTTCCCAACACTTCTACACTCCTCTTCATTGAGGATGTGCTTGACACAGTGTAGAGTCTTCAGCACTGCACACACCAGTAATAAACAACACACAATTTAGCTACAGCAGACCAAACAGACTTCCAACACAGCTACTCAGTCAGGTGTGGCCGACCCACCCTTTACTACCAGTGGCTACACTAGTGACTATGATCTGCATCTGACGAGACTGTCACTATGAGGCACTACGAGTCACTACGAGACTGCATCTGACTGGTAGAGAGGCTCTCAGTGATACTGAGAGAGAGCGGCTAGCCTTGACAGCAAGGAGTGGAGGACTTGGCATCCCACACCCACTACAACTGCCCTTCATCAGTTCACTGCCTGCTCATCAGTGACAGCTCCCTAGTGGAGCTCATCCGACAACAGAACACCAATTACCCTGTTGGTGCACGTCTGAAACAGGGACAGGTAAAGGGCACCATTCACATCAGCACCGCAGTGGTGCAACCACAGAGGAGATGGCACTGAAGCCCAAGCTGCCCAAGGACCAGCAATATGCCAAGGGGCAAGCCAACGAGAAGGGGCCTTGTCATGGCTGACTTCCATCCCTCCAGAGAAGTACCACTTCAGCCTCCATAAGCAGGCGTTCAGGGACGCTCTTGTCTTAAGACTGCTTTCTCACTAATTCAGTCAGCAGTTGTATCTGTGTGGACGGAGATCCTCTGCCATGTCCACCAAGTCCATCTGACCACCCCTGGACCTCACCCGACAGGAGGTCCACCTTTGATGTAGCTACACTTGTTCTAGCTACGCCGTTACCACACGGCACTACCGAATGAAGTGCGTGTATCTATATACGATGAAATATCGTCCCACCATCTCGGACTATGCGGAACACTAGAGACTACGCCGAACTAGCTAACTCTAGATCTGCTGCGATCAAGTGTACGAAAACAGCAACCACTCAACATCCCCAGCTGTAGGCAGCTCGAACTCACAGGGGCGTGGGTCACCAAACGCGTACGCTGAAAACTGTACCACATTCGTACATATACAGCCACTCCCTTCTTCCACGGCCATGTTAGGTAACGTGCGACTAGACAGGACCACCACCGCCTGTGAATATCATCATAATTCAATGAATAACAATACGACACTAATATATATGCATATATGCATGATTATGAATTCCATTATACACATACAATGCAAGTCATAGAGGTGGAAGGGAGTGTGACAACGTAGCAGCTGTAAGCTTAAGTTTGACCTCTGATTTGGCGGGAAAGCAGTGTAGCAGCATGGCAGACCAGCAGTATTCCTGCTCCACCTGTTCAAAGCAACTTTCTTCATGCTGGGGTCTTCACGCGTGCATGAAAGGAAACAAACACAGCACATAATTTAAGCACATTGTGTATGCAACATCACACTGTACACAGAGTTTGCAGAGTGGAGGCTGCATATGAGGCAGAACACGATGTCATTGTGAAGAGCACTGGTGACAAACCACAGATGGGAGCACCACTTCCTACCAAGAGTGCAATAGATCGGGTGTATTCCACCCAAAGGGGTCGGGCCAGAGGAGGCTCAAGAGTCAGGGCTCCTCCAAAATTAACAGCCACTTGGCATGGGTCAGCCTGTTTGACGGCACGCCCAGGAAGCTCCTTTACACCTGGCATGTCGACAGAGCATGGCGGGGAGCCCTGCAGCAGCATGTCACTGGAGTAGAGAAGCAGGCTGCTGTGTACAGCAAACTCAGGGTACTCTTGGAGGAGACAGACAAATCCGAATTCACCTCCCTCCTTGGCAAGGTAACAATGCTCCTTGCACATGTACATAACACATGAGCTATAATAATAATAATGTGTCTATGCAGACAAGGTCCACATGAGCTGATGACTGACTGTCAGACACAGCAATTTGGTGAGTACTTTGAAGAGCAGTACGGCACCAGCACTGAGGAGTGGGCCAGCTGTCACCGTCTTGTGAGAAACACAAGCACATATGCATTGCTGTATGACATCTATTGAATCCTCAGATTCACAAGATATGCTGTTACGGTCTGCATGCATGTCCGTAGTGTGTGTAACATGCCTATATTCCCACATGAGACATTCATGTCTATTCACTTGTGAAGGTGTAGTCAGCAAAGCCCTCTCGCGAGGAGAAGGCTGAGGTTATAGCCAGCCTACCTTCAGGCACTCCACCTGCACCTACAACCACAGAAGGAACCACAAGTAAGTGCGAGTGGATGTGTACATGTGGCCCCTTGTGGTCGCATGTACGCACATACGTACGTCATCCACTGCGTCTGCCAACTACAACATTCATGCAGGAGTGTTGCAGTGGTTCACACAACCAGCAGTGCACAGGTGGTCACAGCAGGTGGTCTCCCTGTTTCAGCGAATGAGGTCCATGCAACAGCAGAGTCTCTGCCAGACGAGGCAGTAGATGCAGAGCTGAGACACCTGCGACCGTGTTCCTCAGAGGTGGCAGGGGTCCTTGTCACATCAATATGTAAGCTACTACATGGGTATCATCACTGCTTATACTATCAGTGCTCAAGTATATGAAACACCATCTCCCCCCACAGTGTCTGAGCAACGGAGGCAGTGGCAAGGTGAAGCCTGTCTAGCAGTGGCAACAGTGAAGAGCATGCTCGCTTGCAACTGGTGTGACGAGTGGTTTCACTGGTGTGACGAGTGGTTTCACTGGTGTGACGAGTGGTTTCACTGGTGTGACGAGTGGTTTCACTGGTGTGACGAGTGGTTTCACTGGTGTGACGAGTGGTTTCACTGGTGTGACGAGTGGTTTCACTGGTGTGACGAGTGGTTTCACTGGTGTGACGAGTGGTTTCACTGGTGTGACAAGTGGTTTCACTGGTGTGACAAGTGGTTTCACTGGTGTGACAAGTGGGTGTCACTGGTGTGACAAGTGGTTTCACTGGTGTGCCAAGTGGTTTCATTGGTGTGCCAAGTGGTTTCACTGGTGTGACAAGTGGTTTCACTGGTGTGGAAAGATGCACAACTACACACTCTGTGCATTACCCAAAATGCTATAATAACACAAATATATATAACCTCACACCTCCTGGTACTTAATACATGCAGGGACTGGGTGAATCTTACAGACGTGCCTGAAGGAGATTGGTTGTGCGACCAGTGCTTCACAACACCTGCACATCTACCCTTGGGTGGGCCTCCAGACAACAATACAGTCCCCAGTGAGGAAGGTATTTTGGTGGTTATACATAGGTAGTTGTATGGTTTCCACACATCTTCATGCTTTGTGCTACGTACACTTCAACAATACACTTAGTTGCCCTTGAACGCAAGAGACCATGTGCCGAGTCTGATGCTGCCTTACCAACCAAGAAGTGCACGCTTTCAGCACTGTGCAGAGTGGACCAGACGGTGCCCTGTCACTGTAAGCTGACACACATGGTGTGTGTAATTTAAACACATGTAACTGCAAAATAAAATCACACTGGATTTCACTACACCAGCAGCTGGTACAGACCAGAAACATGAGGATGAACTGTCTTCACAGGACATTAAGTCAGCAGGTACACAGCAACACCCTCCACTTCAAGGTACATGCATGCACACTTGGTATGTCCCCTGTATGTTCACTGTGCTACAGAGGAGAGTGGTCCATGCAGTGGACAACAGTACAGAGGATGGTGTTGCAGAGGAGGACGGCTATGAGAGATCTGGGACAGCGAGGCAACCTAAGCTGCAGCAACAAGAGTTTTAGGTGGGAGCACTGCAAAGCACACAGTGACATCCAGTGTTATCCTGTTGCACAATCCCACATTCAATGCATCAACTGCCATCAGCTAAAGCAAAAGCAATCGAGGACCTCAGCAACAAAACCAAAGATGAATTGGAGGAGACAGTCCAAGAAGGTGGGTTCACACATGTGCAAGGAACTCTGAATTGACATGACATGAACGGCACTACTGTACTGCAGGGATGCATGTTACATGAAGTATTGAAATTTCGATGCAACCTCACAGACAAGGAAAGCCTTGAGAGATGCCATGTGATCCCAACTACACAGCACAGCTAAATCAGTGTATGTCTACTTTATGGCTATTTCATTACAAAACACTTGAGGAGCTAAACCACAACAAACTCCGTTACGATGTGCGTCCTCCTTATTGTGTACAGCACTGGCACACTGCACATCATTGGCGGCAACACCACCTGCAGAGCTACCTCTGTGAGTGATTCTATAGTCAAGGTGCATAAGCAGTCCCACTTCACATGTGCCAACTACATTTGCAGTGACACAGTATTCAGTGAAGCTACGGTTATGGAGCTCATTGACAGGGAGAGAGACAAGGTTTGAGGGGACGTTCACTCTGATAGATCTATAGGGACTGTATGTCATGTACGTACGTCTGTACGTATGTATGTATAAACACATCCAGGGATAATTTGCAGCTATTTTGAAGGGGGATGTCCCCAGCTGCTACTGGTCAGAGTGCAAGCAACGGCATGGGGGAATCCATTTAAGTGGGCTTATCTATGGGACAAATTCCCACTTAGCAAGCAGCCTGTGCCTCGTAGTGAGAATGGACGCATAGCCACTACCACTTCTTAGGTAACATGCACTAAACCATCCCATGAACCTGCACACACTGTTCTGCAGGTGCTTAAACGTTCTGAAAAGCAGATGATCTACTTTGACCCCAAGAAGAGGCCTGCAGACAGACACGTCTTGGCTAAAGTGACAGCCTTCATTCGCTGTCGGCTTAGGGATACCACAGAGTGGAAAGTTACAGCACCGACAGGTATTCCTTCACAAGAAACAGCAATGACCGTGGAGTGTTCGTATGCATGCTAAGTTGCTGTCTCTGTATTTTGAAGTGGTGTAGCTAACACCACAATTTCACATGTGACGTTCAATGTTGACACCCACTCCCACCCCACCCACCCATGTTGACGTCCACCCCCAGTACGCTGTTGGTGGTCCAGTACTGGTGCAGTGGGTCCCAACGAGCCACTTTGGGCTCTGAGTTGAACAGGAAGTCGTTAGGAAGCCTGAGGACCAGCAGTGGATAACAGTCATAGCCAATAATGGATTTAAACATATACAAACTAATACAGTGTTGGTTCACACAATGTGTTTTGTGCTGAAAGCATGGCATGGTTTGCAGTACGAGGACAGAGCACACACACACACACACACACACACTCCTCACACATCACAGGAGCACCACACACATCTCCATAGCTGCTCTCACTTGGAGGACGTGATGTTGACGGGTGGTCCTGTCATATCTTTGGGACAAATTCCCACTTAGTAAGAGCTCGTGAGTTTTGCCTTATAGACAATTGTTGTGCCGTAGTCATCCACTGAAGCTCACAACGTACCTGTGTGGTGGGCAACAGTGGAAGAGTGCCCATGGAAGCTGACCATTCCACTTGAAACAGGGAGTGACTCAGAAGCATACAGCAAGGAACGACACATTCTCTACCCTGAGGTATCTACATCACACAGCAAGGCTGAATAAACAGCTAACAATACAAGGCTGTAGGGTGCAACTGTGTGCTCTTGCATAGGTCATGACCTGCCTCCTCATGGACAACCTCCACGTGGAGAGAGAGGCTGCACGTGCACTGTACAGCTCAGGCAGACAGACTGCTCCGCTCATCAACTGTGCAGCAAAGGGGTACGCATCCTATATAGTTTGTCAGACCTGTGATGAATAAGCCCATTATGAATATCTGTTACTTGGAACTACTGCAGCTTGGTAACACTACACTTGGAGCTGAGTGCAGCCCTCCAACATCAGCAGTATGCAAAGTGCACTGCTAGTGGCGTGCAAGTGCATACACAGCTGATCACACTTGGAGCTGAGTGCAGCCCTCCAACATCAGCAGTATGCAAAGTGCACTGCTAGTGGCCATGCGAGTGCATACACAGCTGATCACACTTGGAGCTGAGTGCAGCCCTCCAACATCAGCAGTATGCAAAGTGCACTGCTAGTGGCCATGCGAGTGCATACACAGCTGATCACACTATGGGGATGCTTGCACTTCATTAGAAGCACTGCTTGGAACCTCCTAATGTTCTGCAACTCAGCCACAGCCAGAGGTGGACACTGACTGATGAACAGGTAGAGGAGGTACACTCACACATGTTGGCAAACACACGTCATGCCTAGCTCCAACCATGATTTGGCTGCCATGCATGCACAGGTAAAGCAGTACTGGCAGCCTGGAACAGAAAGTGACTCCCTGAGATTAGCAGTAGGGGAACAGTGAGAGGCCACCCTCAAGAACTGGACAACAGGGGAGCAGTTTGAAACACAATGTAGTGTGTGTGCATTGTAAGTTGGTAGAGGAGGGCAGAGGGAGAGGAGGTGGAAGGATTGGACTACAGAGAGAGAGTTGCACACATTTCTTACAATCCATCTGATTTGAATTTGCGGAGCATGTACCACAAGTTGATTCTTTGAATCAGTGGAATTGATTCTTCATAATAAGTTGATTTAGGAGGACCAGAGCCAATGTTCAAACTAGGTGAAATTTCATAAGCAACTCAAATTACGTATATGTGCAGTGAAGGTGGGCTACACTGTATTTCCCTTCTACAACACTTGATAGGCTCTGTGGGCACTTCATGTACCTTTGGACACATGTACAGTACATATGGGTGTACACATTAGAGTTGGGACGGATGCTTCAGTTTGGCTTCGAATATTCGTTCTACATATTACATACATTCTTATGTATGGCCTAGTTCCACATATTCGACAAATAGTCGAATAATTCAGAGTGATGACCAATTCTGCTATGCCTTATATACGTATATAATAGTGTAATACAAACATTGTGGTTTGTATATCTGCTGATAAGACAAGTGTCGAAGCCTATTACGGTTGGTTCCAGTTGAAGTCAGCACTATCTATGGTGGGAATAACACTTCTGCTTGCAGTCCGAAAGCGCTGATAAGCTGGCGGTAAACCGTTCCACTGAGAAACGATTCGCGCTAGTGGGAATTCTGGTTGGAGCTTATCTACCTTCCACTGTAAGATTAATTCATAATATGCCCAAGTATGTTCATATAAAATGGTAATACAAACACATTCGAATGTTTGGCTAACATGTCCTTGATACTGACAACTGAAAATGTGTTCCAAGCAATCTCACCTGAAGTTGAAACACTTGGATTGCTTGTCCCCTCAGCTTAGTTCAGAGCTTGCCTCACTCGACTGGACAGCCTCTGACCAAAGATGGGGTGCTCCACCAACCAGCTGTTGGATGTGTTGTAACTTCTGCTGTTCAACTTGGGAGAGGGTAGATTCCGGCTTCCATTTCTCACTTAACCAAGATTTAAACTCAGACCATGATGCTAAGAACATTCAAGACAGCACACAACACACACACACTGCATCAATCATACCCACTTCCTAAAAGGAGAAGTATAACACAATACATCCACTTCATATCGTCTCCTCACAGCTGATCCCCTCAGGAAACAAGCAATCAGCTAAAACACATACAGTAGAACCTGTCTGGGGACAGTCATTGCACACACAAGGCAGCTCTAACAGCTAGCCTCCCAAACAGCACTAACACACCACTCAAACAGTCACCTTCATGAGGCAGGAATCTCTCGTAACAGCACTTCTGGTCACTGATCATGCACATTCAGAGGTGCTAGAACAGGGCCGTAGGAAGCAAAATGGATTTGGTCAGGCGAATGGCGTGGGAGCGATGTTTGCTAGGGGGGTCTGGGGGCATGCTCCCCCAGGAAAATTTTGCATTCTAGGCCTTCTGAGATTGCTTCTGGTGCAATTATTTGGAGGTAAATTAGCAAAATTTGAATGGATAGCATACTGCCAAAAGAATGAAACATATAGCTAAAGTAACAAGCAACCATGAATGTACATCAATACCAATCAAAGCAAAACAAAACAGCTAAACAAAATTTGTAAAGACTACTACATTATTTGGTTTATTAATTGTGATACTACAGTGTTACAGTTTCAAGTAAACCTGCCAAAGAACCTCAGACGGTGCTCACTGCTGCTTACAAATTCATTGGCAATGGCTGTCAGATCCAATGCATCAACCTGCTCTTTGTAGATGTTGAGGACCATCACATGATTAAGGCGGGCTTGACCCATTGTGCTCCTTAAGTAGCTCTTGATACGCCGCATGACAGAGAAGGACCTTTCACTGACTGCATTGCTTGCTGGCATTACAAGGATCAAACGAGCCACGGTGCACACTTCATTGTAGAAATCTTTTGCAGCTGGAGAGAGGCTTCGCAGGTACTTGAAGCACTCCTCCAGTGAAACTGTGATGCTGTTGTCTTGGAAGTAAGTGGCTAAGTTGGACAGCTGCAGCTTCAATTGGCTGGCATCAAGCTCATGGTACACTGCTGACACCTCCCTCAAATGCTCACTAAAGTCACTGCCAGCTGCTCCCTTGATTAACAGCTCCTCAAGGTTGCGATATATGGCATAGCCTGGCTGATCGAATCTGTCCTTGATGGAAGCCACTGCCAGGTCTATTGCTTCAAAGTATTGCAAGCGATAGTGCTCCTCAACGGTCTCACTGAAGTGGCCCCTAGTAGCGCCATCGTCAATCCGCCTGGGCACTCTTCTCTTCCGAGGTAGGGAAGGTTCCTCAACTTCAGCTGAAGTACGAAGACACTCCACCAGGCCAAAAAATGCCCTAAATGCTGCATCCGTTCTCATCTGTGACAAAGTAGTGACAGTCAGTGAAGCAATGTGCTGTGCTTCTGCAGCAGACAGCGATGGTTTCTGCAGAGTTCTGCTCAAGTTGTCGGTCATCTTTAACACTTGTTCACATAGCTTCAGCCCAAAAAAGAGGTCAAAGGTTGACATCTGCCACTGCATTCCCACTATTCTGGCTTTGACGTCAGGTTCCAGGCGGGTGGGTGGCTGCAGACACTCCTCCCAAAGGGTGCGTAGAGTGCTATAGTTCAGCAAAATGCTCTCTATGGCATCCCCTCTAACTGTCCATCGTGTATGGCAGAAGGTGCGAATCCCAACAGGACTGGGGCAGCCATCATCTTCATGAGTGTTTGCCTTGATCTTATCAAATGCTGCATTCCTCTTGGGTGAAAACTTGATCAGTCTAGTGATCTCAAATGCTGTGTCTAATGCATCCCTGCAGATCTTTGATTGTTTCACTGTGTCAGCAACAGCAAGATTCAAGGCATGCCCATAGCAGTGTGTGTAGAGAGCCCGACTTTCTTCCTGCATGATGATTGCAGCTACCCCCTTCCTTGCACCACTCATATTTGATGCCCCATCATAGCACTGGCCACGACAAGCAGCAACCCGCACATTCATACGCATCAATACATCTCTGATGGCAGACACCAAGCTTTTAGCATCAATTGTGCTCACTTGATAGAGTCCAATGAACTCTTCATGCTCATTCAGATGCTGATCAACCCAACGTATGTTGATGGTGAACTGTTCCTTGTTCGAACAGTCAGTGCATTCATCTGCCAAGATGCTGAAACAGTGGCTGCCAGCAATGTTGCGACTTACTTCACGAAGAATATGTAGCGCCATGAGCTGCAGGCATTCGTTTTGGATTTCAGGTGAGGTGTACTTATTTGTCTTCTTCTTCAACCATGAGTCAATTCCTCCATGATCAACACCTCTCAAATGAAGCAGCTGAATGAAATTACTGCTAGACTCATCCCCATCTCCTCGCAGTGGTAAGCCTTGCCTAGCGAGAAATCGTATATTCTGAAGTACTAACAACAGCATTTTGCGATTCCTTGCCTTCTCCGCTTGATGTTCTGCACTCTGCAGCTCACCAACATCCTTTGTGCATCGAGGGAGAACAACCAAAGCATCTACGGCCTCACGGTGGCAATCACTGCCTTGGTGTGTCTTGAATGATTTGGGCCCCTCTTTCCAGTACGTAAACCCCTTGTGGATAAATGCTGGCTCCCTTTTTGTACTCGCCAAGAACTTCTTCTCAGCTTCACAACGCATGCACAGGTAGCAAAAAGCAGCGTCTTTGTCGACATCGTAGTGCAACCAGTTGAACGCATCACACCACTCCGCGCGAAAACTCCTCTCCTCGCCCTTGGAACCAAACTGTCGCTTTGGAAAGCTGAAAGCCTTCGTGGGTCGAAACTGCTCGAGAACGAAGGGCGATTCCGCCATGTTAAAACCGCAAGCTGCTTACTACGCCACGTGGTTGAAAAGAGTGAGTTGCTGGGAGCAGGGCCAACGTTGTAACGACGTAAGAAACCAAGATAGGTTTGAGTTCACGACCGAAAGCGATACCTACCCGTCGGCAGCCATTTTGACATGACGTAATTAACAGCAATGGCTGCCAATCGCAGTCGGTAAGAGACTAGTACGTACGGTATCGCCTACTGATTCAGTGGAGCAGAATAGCATAGTCCTATTGAGTTATAGCGCTGCTCATGATCCGGTAAGCTACTTTTTAATCGTTAGCATATTGTCAGACCCCCTAAGTTTGAAAATGTGTGCAAATTGCCTAGCTTTGATTTTTAGAAAAACTGTTTCTGGAGGAAATATTGGTCCGGCAGGCGCCGGACCTGCCGGACCTACTCCTACGGCCCTGTAGAATGCCAGTGAGGTGTCATCCAATCGACCTCACTGGCATTCTAGCACCTCTGAGTGTGTGTGTCACTTAAACTTATCACTGTGTTGCCCCTGTTGCTGCTGTCACCCACTCCCTGTGACCCTCGTGTGTCATCAGTCCGCCTACCCTAACCCTCACCCATCCCGTGTCAAGCCCTACACACAGATAGTTGTAAGGTGCAGGTGGTAATGTTGTAGATGATAATGTCACAGTACACGCGGTACACATACACACAGAAAGTTTCCTAACAGGCCAGCACATGATAATGTTACAGGACACGACTTCCAAAGCAGGGGAACAGCCACACGCTGCAGATTGTAGCTATCTGCAACCCTCTCTAAGGGGTGAGTGTAGCTAGTGACCAATTTAAGCCAGTGTGCATTTGGGTGCTTGTGTTCTGTCTCTCAGACAGGACGGCTACAATGGCCACGTACACACATGCAAAAGTGTAAATTATAGCATGATAAGATGACCATTTTGTTGCAAGTATATATCCGAATTAGGACGCATTTGGTTACACTCATTATTATATTGCTATATAAGTCTTGCAGATATGTATACAATAGCATAAGCATGTCAGTGTTTGTTTGTCCTCTGTATTAAAGAGGATTCTGGTGGTTTAGATATATTGGGCTGCGGTGTAGATCGCTTGGAGAGTATTCACCCTGAAGTATTGCTTTGCGCAGAAAGGTGTCATCAGCACCAGGGCTCCTATCGAAAACCATGTGCATTCTGTGGTAAGTAATGTTATCTCTGATGAATTCCTCATAATGGTAGACATAGAATGCCATCCACCCAAGCTGCATCCAGTCGTACTGTTTTGCCAACCGAACAGTACTTTGTGGCAAACGAGAGTACATACAGCTAACTTCACCATCTGGCGTGACTCGCCGATGCACAGATGCTGACAGAGCAGGAATGGCATAGTCAAAATCAATTAACACTGCTCGTCTCACATCACCACCATCATGGTGGAAACAGATGTTGTCCAGACGGATGTCAAGGTGTGCATACCCGTGTTCATGAAGTCTTTCGATTGCAACTGCTGTACTCTCCACCAGGCACCCAAGACACTGTAGGGCTTGTTCGCATGACAGTGGTGGCAGTTTCATAGGAATTACCTGGAAATCAAGATTAAAAAGCTCTTGGACATATTCAGGCAACACAAGCTCCACAGGAATTGAAGGTAACATGGCTCCAACTTGCAAATTCCGCAATACCTTTGCCTTCACATGGGAAGGGTTACTATTTTCGGCCTTATCAGAGTTGTATTTGTAGAATTTCTCACCATCAGGATCCTTCAGGATGATAGAAGTAACCGAGCTCAATTGCTGTAGTGAATTCTTTAGGTTCAGTTGTTTACTAGCCTCTGCAAGCTCTGCGTCCGTGAGTCTGACGGGGAAACCACCCAAGGTATTGGATGCATCCTGGTTGTGGTGCATGTTATGTGTGGCTTCTTCCCTGTTATGCTCGTAGGCCTGTTTTACTTCTTCAGGCACATCTCTCATCTGTATCACATTGAATGCATAGCGGAAGTGCAAGTCGGTATAGGTGACTGTTACCTTGGTGACGAAGAAACGATCTACCATGTTTGGGAAAGTGAACCCAATCACATGATGTATGTCGCATTTTATTCGCAGATAGCGAAGGTGAGTTACTAGGCCAATCAATGTTTTGTTTGCAGTTTGCACATATTCGCTCATGGAGTGACCAGAATGGACTTCAGATATCAGGATAGGGATTCCGGCAAGATCACGAATACACACATCTGGTCTCTGCTGTGTTTTGGTAGCAAAACTTGTCATCACCTGCCACTCTTTGACATTCGCGTTGTGTTGGCTGAAATCTTTGCTTACTTCTAAATCAGCATCTTTCAGGCAAATTTGGAGTTGATACTCCTTTGCTGCTTCCTCATTGCTGTGGCCAGAAGCTTCCGCCCAGAGACCAGTGAGATTATACTTTTGTCCAGTGTAATCACCCAGTCTTTCAAGTGTGACACTGTCCGGGTCTTCTACCATGAGATCGTGCCCAACTGGGGTTCTAACATAGAGGCTCGCTGACGGGGCAGGTGCTTTGGCAGCAAAAATCCTGTAAAGAGAAGAGAGTGGAGAAGAAATCTGTAAGTTACGTACATTTGTACCAGGCAGAAAGTATATATAGTCTGGCATGCTACATACATGTCCACGATGCCATAAACTATCCCCAAAAGTTCGCTCTGGATACCAGAGTGAACTTTGAACTTTTAGGTAGCATGCCCTCCAGAATATAGTACAAGAGGGTACACTGGACCATTACCCATACGAGGAATGGGCCTACCAGCCACTCCTGACATGGGTGTGGGAGGGGGGTTTAACTTGAACCTTTGTCGCTTATCAATCGTCGGAATAACCCGACGAAAATTAAAGTTTTCACGGAGTTACCCCATTTCACCTTATAGAGAAAGGAGTCTTTCTTGGCAGAGATCGGGCATCGGGTTTCAGATATCTTTCAGAAACGGAGGCCGCACCCTAGTGTGTAGACCATTTTCATATCTCCCATACTGTTCTAGTGAAACACAGATATTTGCATTCGTTGTTGCATAAACCATTCACTTACTTGGAACGTTTAGGTTCGGGGAAGTAGCTCTGAGCCATGGACGAAACCGGCTGTGGACTGACTGAACTGAGAAGTGGGGCGCGCATGTAGTAAGATCACGTGAGTGAGTTAGTCTGGCCAATCACGTGCCCCTGCGCAATCAACCCAAACTCTTACGTAATAACGGGCCAAAGCCTGCGAGTCACCGCATTCATATATACACCAACCTCATGCAACACTGACAGTCTGCCCACTGATGGAGTTGACCTTCTCCCCATGCATGGATCTTCACATGTGCATGTACATCAACCATCCCCCCCACGGCATTCCTGTTACAAATTCACAGCTCATGAATAACTGAGCACCCTAGTGGTTTGCAGCCATTGGGTGACGTTGTCAACATGCACTGGTGACGTCATTGTTGACAGACGCTCTTTTGTCTCCAGAGGACACCCCTCCACCACACAACTGTACACATCAGGATGGACCTGCATGAAGTGGACAGGAGGGAGGGTCACCAGTGGTGGTGAGAGGTGGACACACACAAGGGGGAAGCAGAAACACTCCTTTAGCTCTGCTTACAGGACACTTCCATTCCAACACACACACTATTAGTGTAAGGGGCTGAAACCACCTCACTGATTGGGGTCCCCCTCCCCCTCCCTCTCTTTCTCTCTACCGATCCCCCTTCACCTCACAATCCGCTCTCAGTTCATCAGAGAACTCCTCATCCTTTTCTGTCAGAGCCAACTTGAAGCTCCTGTCTCCTCCAACCATCAAGAACCAGGCAGGCTGCAGGAAGGGGAGGGAGGGAGAGAGGGAGGAGGGGGACAGGGGTGGATTTCACAGCCATTGTCTGTAACTTCTACCACAAGTTGAAGTCAAATCCTTAATTGCTCCATATCCCTCCCTTTCCCTGTCACAAGACCCTTCTCTGACCTCTTGCTCTGTCCCTGCCCCACCCTGGTCCATCCACTCTGCAGCTCTCATCACAAACTGCCGTCTGCTGAGTGTTGGTGAGGCCGACCACTTGCTCCAGGAGAAGGCAAACACCCCACTCAGCATGGCCAGGTGCACACACAACTGGTCCTCCACAGTGCGACTCTACAAGGGGAGGGTGGGGAGAGCAGGTGGGCGGGGCTTGGTGATGCAATACACCAGGTGAGGGAGTGGAGGGGCATGTGCAGTCAACTCAGGACTGCTTGCAAAACTGCAGGAGTTGGCAATTCACTGATGAGTCATTTGGAGCAATGAAAGTCAATGATTCCCATGTTAAGTGCACTTCCCTCCAATGTGTGGTGAATACAAACCACATGAAGGTGGCAAGTGACTCCATTGGTCCATGTGACAGGCATGTGACTTGACAAACGTTGGCAGCTTTACAATGGAGTTTAACAGGGTTGAACGTAGTTGGTAAGCATTCGTAAGGCCCACGCGCCTAGGCCATGGTGGCACTGCGCATGTGCAGGCAAGGCGGTTTAGCGCATGCGCACCAGCCCAGCACGTCCGCGTGGGACAGGCGTTGGCGAGCTACGTAGAGCTGTCTGGCATATTTCGTTCTCTTGTTACAGTGGTTGGTTCTGTTTCGCGTCGGCGTGGTCACCTGTGATAGTTGTTAGGATGGCTTCGGGTGCTGGCTTGACGACCAGCTCGGTCCCGGTTTCGGGTACGGCGAGTCAAGGTAAGCGTTCAGTCATCATTCATTATGCAAGCCCTATCCACTGCGCAGTAGGGATTCGCTGGGTCCATGGGCTATGTTACCGCCAGCAGGTCGAGGATCGAGGTACCCCAGGTTCAGTAGGGTCTTCAGCGAGGAAGTGCAGAGGTCAGGGGTCAAAGGTTTCACTGCTGGCGCAGTTCCATTTAATATATATGCACCCCTGACTGCAGCATGAACCGAGGGGACAGCCCACACCCGCATTCCGAGGAAGGTCCGGTTGGTCCTTCCTGTTTGTGATCAAAACATACTGTATATGCTTAAACGTTCGCGGCGTTAAACTTTCGCGGATCGCGGATTTTAGCAATTTTCGCGTTTTTATTTTCGCGGATGCAGGGTCTTAGTCTTTGAAACTTTCGCGGATGGCTGCTGATCCGCGAAAACCGCGAAAGTTTAACCCCACAAAAGTTTAACCCTGCGAAAGTTAAAGCGTATATGGTAGTCAGCGGGTAGTGGGGGTCGGAGGAGGGATAGATGTAGAGTACATGCCTTCATACTTACAGATACCAGTAATGGAGAAGGCGCAACCATTAAAGTAGCCATAAACGACTGTGAACTGGCAAGGTATTGAGCTTATAGCACAGCATTAACTTCAATCGGGTACAGAACGTTTCGGTCCGTGGACCTTCTTCAGCTGTCGAAACGTTCTGTACCCGATTGAAGTTAATGCTGTGCTATAAGCTCAATACCTTGCCAGTTCATCATTGTCACACAGCAATGAACCTGTATGAGATCATAAACGACTGTATGTAACAAATGGCAAAGATTAATACTGTACGTATGTGTACAATAGCAATACATACACATATGTACATGTATGCAAACACACACATGTACACTGCCCTCCACACACATGTACAATAAATACCCACCACAAACATGGAAGTTGACACGCCCAACACCACACAAGGCAGAGCTGACCTTGTCAGGTAAGTCCACATATTTGTGGCTGTTGTTGGAGGGGAAGATGTTGACACCAGAGGTGAGCAGAGACTGCAGGGGCAGGAAGGACAGGAGACAGACCAGGTCTGGTCACCAGCTGTGACCTTCTGCACAGACACACAGTACAACTCATTGAGGCAGGCACTAGTCTCACGTGACAGACTCTCCAGGGTGGCAGGGTAATAGGACAAAGTCTCAACCTTATTGAACATCACACATACACACACACACACACACACACACACACACACACACACACACACACACACACACACACACACACACACACACACACACACACACACACACACCTTCATGAGGCCCCTGGTACTCATCCACTGGTCAGCCATTTTGTTCAGGGAGGGCTCCTCCCCCTCCCCCTCCCCCTCCCCTCCCTCTGTTGGCACTGGCTTTGGCTGTGGCAGAAGACGACACTTGTCCTCCTGAGGAGGAGTGTGCATGTGTGAGTGAGGAGTGTGGAGGGTGACTAGAGAGCATCTCACACTGCACCCTCACCCCTCACCTCACCCTCAGACAGTACACCCTGCTCCTCACCCTCAATGCACCCTCACCCCCACCCTCACCCTCACACACTGCTGCACCCTCACCCTCACACACTGCTGCACCCTCACCCTCACACACTGCTGCACCCTCACCCTCACACACTGCTGCACCCTCACCCTCACACACTGCACCAGGACCGCATCAACACACACACACACACTTTGGTGCTGTGTGAGTGGGGGGGGGGGAAGTGGGTGGGGAGAGAGGAGGTCAGCTGTCCCTACCTTGATCTCCACCTTGACCTGCAGGTGAGCCCCGTTGACGGTGAGCAGTGTGCTGTCAGTGCCAGAGGGGCTCAGCTGCCAGGAGCGGTAGGGCATGTTCCAGTGGCGGTCAGCCAGGAGGACCAGCGGGGAGAAGGAGGGGACCTGGAAGGAGAAGGTGCCCTCCTCTGCAGGAGAGGGGAGGGGAGGGGCACTGCATTTCATCTGCACACCCACTCACATCCACTCACACTTTGTCAATGGTGTGAGCTTGTGTTTTATTTACACTGCACCTCAACTTCATGGACCACAGGTGACCCACTCCACCCACCCATGTTGACGTCCACCCCACCCCCACGCCCACCACACCCATGTTGATGTCCATCCCATCCCACCCACCCATCAATGTTGACGTCCACCTCATCCCCAGCCCCACCCACCCATGTTGACGTCCACCCCCAGTACACTGTTGGTGGTCCAGTACTGGTGCAGTGGGTCCCAACGAGCCACTTTGGAAGTCGTTAGGAAGCCTGAGGACCAGCAGTGGATAACAGTCATAGCCAATAATGGTTTTAAACACATTCCTTGCACTGTACAACACATACAAACTAATACTGTTTTGGTTGACAGAATGTGTTTTGTGCTGGGAGCATGGCATGGTTTGCAGTACAAGGGCACAGAACACGCCCAAACACACTCCTCACACATCTCCATAGCTGCTCTCACTTGGAGATGGGGATTTGTATGTAGGACAATGTAGTGTGTATGTATTGTCAGTTGGTAGAGGAGGGCAGAGGGAGAGGAGGTGGAAGGATTGGACTACAGAGAGAGTTGCACACCTTTTCTAATGTAGCATGTGCAATCCCAAACACAAGACATCTCGCATGTAACTTTCACACATTGTGTGCATACGTACATGCGTGAAAAGGTGTGATGCAAGGATGCACACAACCTTGCCCCGCCCACCTTGCTGGAAGGTCCATGCCCCCACTGTCTTGCTCTGTGGAGGCAGTCTCAGCAGCTCAAACTCCATCACACCTCCGGCCACCATCATGGCCCTCATGTCCACCTCTCCTTCTTCCAGGAGGGGGTCATCATCGTCCTCCCCCAACCCCGGGGTAGGAGACACTGCATCTGGTGGACCTTGAGGGGAGGAGTCAGGTGCCCCCTCACCCTGCCCCTCCCCCTCCTCTTTGACACCATTCTCCTGGATGGGGGTTAGTAATAGAAATACATACTTATATATACATATGCATCTGCATACTATCAATGGTACACACGTGGATCTACACACAGCCCATGAGAGAACTCACATGCACACCTACAAACAGGTTAAAATTGATCTTTACACACAGTGCATACGTACAGGTATACTTGTGTGTGTGTGTGTGTGTGTGTGTGTGTGTGTGTGTGTGTGTGTGTGTGTGTGTGTGTGTGTGTGTGTGTGTGTGAGTGTGTGAGTGTGTGTGCGCGGTACCATCCACTGTGTCCAAAGCCACAAACCTGTGTCTCCCTATTCTCCTCCTCCTCCTCCTCCCTTCCGTTCACTGCATGGGCTGCCCCAGCAGAGCCGACCTTTGACCCCACTGTCACTGACTGCAGCAGACCACAGAGAGGGACACGTAAATAGAGGGTCATCTCATGACACGTAGCAGTTTAGGTGACTACTGGTATTAAAGTTAAACTTCTTCAACACCTCAGAAGGCTGTTACTAGACTGGGTCACTCTGATCGAGACACCCCTACCACACGTGGATATATCAACCACTACTGCACCAGGAGCACACGACACAGATAGGCACATGCACATGCACACACGCACACACCTTGTAACCTTGTAACCTTGTAACCGCCCATCTTCAAGATGATAGCGGTATCCTGGGGCACAATGCCCTGGATATTGACCAGACGAAAGTCAGATGGTACTGTAGGAGCAGTAGTAGGAATGTCGTGTACGGTCTCCTTTCCGGTTGAAAGTTCTTCCACACCGGCAATCAAAAGTGTTGGCTGCTTCTCTTTGGCTTTGATGTTGTTGATATTGTGCACCGTCACAGAATCGTCTGTGTCGTGTGAGGTCTCCTGGACGTCGGAAAGAGCGCCCACATGAGCATGGATAGGATGTGTCTACGTTCGTGTTGGAACTGTTGGCTGCACAGTGGCCTACATCCTTGTTGGTGTCATAGGCACGGCACTGTCTGCAGACCTCCTCCCACTCTTTCCTGTCCTGTGCCACTCCATACCAAGCCACTCCGAGCCCAACAGCTTGGACATCTGCCACCATCAAGTCCCTCCATCTTCTCTTGGTGCCATGTCTGGGTCGTGGTCTCTCAAGTTCTCCAAACAGGAGTTGTTTGGGCATCCTGCTGTCTTCCATCCTTGCTACATGTCCCAGCCACCTGAGGCGATGTCTTCTGAGGATCTCTGCCATGCTCTCTGTCATGCCTATGGTCTCAGCCAGTTCTCTTGATGTGATCCTCTCCTTCCACTGCTGCCGCCTGGACACTCCCAGCATGGACCTGATGCAGCGGTTGTGGAAGCCCCTCATTCTCCTCACACTGTCAGCCTTCACTGTCCACGTCTCTGCCCCATACAGCAGGGTGGGCAACACCACTGCATTGTACACCTCACGCTTCGTGGCCATGCTCAGCTGTTGGTTATGGAAGATAGCTGACCGTAGGCAGGCAAAAGCCCTGGACGCCCTGCCCAGCCTCATATTCACTTCACCACGCACCTCCCCATCTCTGGTGATGCTGCTGCCAAGATAGGTAAAGTCTTCGACAATGGCAATCTCTCCCCCATCAAGCTGTACGGGCAGTTTGTCCTCTGGCTTCAGCTGCTTCCCCACTGTGAGCAGTTTGGTTTTCTCCAGGCTCACTGTGAGGCCCCAGTTCGCTGCAGTGTTGACAAACTCTGCAGCCACCTGTTCCAGTGCCTCCCTGGTGGTCGCATAGACTGCCACATCATCTGCGAACTGGGACTCGGTCACGTACACACACACGTACACGCACACACACACACACACACACACACACACACACACACACACACACACACACACACACACACACACACACTTCACACAACCTTCTCATCCTCTGCAGCAGTAGCCAGCTCCTCCCCCACCCTGTCAGGTTCCGCTGTAGTCTTGGAAGGGGGACGTGATGCAGACTTGCCGGTGCGGCTGAGCGGGGTGTAGACATCATTCTTGGTCATTTGTAGCCGCACAATGATGTCAGCCAGGAGGAGGGGCTTTGGAATCTCCACGGTAACCTCTCGCTCTTTGAAAGTGAATGACTTCACCCTGTGAAGCAGACAGTAGTCACAGGGTGCCATGAGAGGTTGGACCAGCATGGTCTGTGCAACACGCTGTCAGCTCAAGCAGACAGCAGTAACAGGGTGCCATGAGAGGTTGGACCAGCATGGTCTGTGCAACACGCTGTCAGCTCAAGCAGACAGCAGTCACAGGGTGCCATGAGAGGTTGGACCAGCACGGTGTGTGCAACACGCTGTCAGCTCAAGCAGACAGCAGTCACAGGGTGCCATGAGAGGTTGGACCAGCATGGTCTGTGCAACACGCTGTCAGCTCAAGCAGACAGCAGTCACAGGGTGCCATGAGAGGTTGGACCAGCATGGTCTGTGCAACACGCTGTCAGCTCAAGCAGACAGCAGTCACAGGGTGCCATGAGAGGTTGGACCAGCACAGTCTGTGCAACATGCTGTCAGCTCAAGCAGACAGCAGTCACAGGGTGCCATGAGAGGTTGGACCAGCACAGTCTGTGCAACACGCTGTCAGCTCAAACAGACAGCAGTCACAGGGTGCCATGAGAGGTTGGACCAGCATGGTCTGTGCAACACGCTGTCAGCTCAAGCAGACAGTAGTCACAGGGTGCCATGAGAGGTTGGAACAGCATGGTCTGTGCAACACGCTGTCAGCTCAAGCAGACAGCAGTCACAGGGTGCCATGAGAGGTTGGACCAGCATGGTCTGTGCAACACGCTGTCAGCTCAAGCAGACAGTCAGTAGTCACAGGGTGCCATGAGAGGTTGGACCAGCATGGTCTGTGCAACACGCTGTCAGCTCAAACAGACAGTAGTCACAGGGTGCCATGAGAGGTTGGACCAGCACAGTCTGTGCAACACGCTGTCAGCTCAAGCAGACAGTAGTCACAGGGTGCCATGAGAGGTTGGACCAGCAGGGTCTGTGCAACACGCTGTCAGCTCAAGCAGACAGCAGCCACAGAGCATGGTGTGATTGCTTGAAGGGCAGTCCACCACAGTCAGCACAACATGTACAGACACACAGGCACACTACCACTTACACAGACTGACACACACAACACACACGTCTAACAGCCCACATAGTCCTACACACACGTCTAACAGCCCACACAGACCTACACACACGTCTAACAGCCCACACAGACCTTGGGTTCTTTGCCAGGTTCCCCCAGAGGCCAAGAGTGTACCCAGGGATGGTTCTCTCCACCAGGGCATTGCCAGTCTCAGCGTCAATGTACGTGTCCACACACTGCAGGCAGCGGGTGGAGGAGGAGGAGGGGGAGGAGGAGGAGGATGAGGAGGAGGGGGTTGAGGAGGAGGATGAGGAGGAGGATGAGGATGAGGAGGAGGATGGGGGGAGGGGGAGGAGGAGGAGGAGGGGAGGAAGAGGAAGAGGGGGATGAGGAGGAGGAGGAGGAGGAGGAGGAGGGGGAGGAGGAGGAGGATGAGGATGAGGATGAGGAGGAGGATGAGGATGAGGAGGATGGGGGGAGGGGGAGGAGGAGGAGGAGGGGAGGAAGAGGAAGAGGGGGATGAGGAGGAGGAGGATGAGGATGAGGAGGAGGGGGTTGAGAAGGAGGGGGATGAGGGGGATGAGGGGGAGGAGGAAGAGGGGGAGGGGGAGGAGGAGGAGGAGGAGGAGGGGGAGGATGAGGAGGAGGAGGAGGGGGAGGATGATGATGATGAGGAGGGGGTTGAGGAGGAGGAGGGGGAGGAAGGGGATGAGGAGGAGGAGGAGGAGGGGGAGGAGGACAAGGAAGAGGAGTAGTAGTAGGGGGACGAGGAAGAGGAGGAGGAGGGGAGGAAGAGGAGGAGGGGAACAGCCACACAGTGAGCAGCGTCTCCATGTGTACACCACAGTGAACCCCCCCCCACAAGGGAGCCCACACAATGTGGCCTTGTGACGGAGGACACCGACTGCACCAGTTACACAGATCCCACGGATATGGAGGGTGATTAGTGCCAAAATTAGGCACCAATACTGTAATCGCTAATGACGTACTTATGAACGGTGACTTAGACTTGTTTGAATTGAGAGTGGAACCTTTCCTCTTCTTGGAGCAGGGTGCGACCATGCAATGGCTAATTCTTGGATGTGCCAGACAGTCAGAAGCACTGTCCCTGATCTCGGCAGCCCCTTGCAGACTGGGATGTGGTTTCTAGTGGTGAAGCAGATGCTTAAGAAGTGAGAGTGGAGCTTGGGGTTACTGGCAAAGGAAGTACGTGAAGAATTAGTGATTGAGAGAAGGAGGCACTCCCTGCAGTTGCAGAAGCCTATTCAAAGAAAAGGCAGGTTGTAGAGAGTAGCGTGCCTGCTCCACCTTCAATTTTCCAAGCGTGTCTGACTGTACGTAGATGGTCAGGAGGGCAGGCCTCATCTGACATCCCGCATCGACAACAGGCAGGAGGGCAGGCCTCATCTGACATCCCGCATCGACAACAGGAGTATTTAATCAAAGCTCGGTTTTACAGTACCAGAGATTGCAAAACTAGTTGGTGTCTCCCTGAGCACCATTCGATGCCGAATGCTGGAGTACAGCCTTACCGTTCGGGGCACGTACTCAGACATTAGTGATGCTGAACTGGATGCTGAAGACGCAAAGGTTCAAAAAGAATTTCCTGGCTGGGGAAATCATCAATTACGGTACGGTGCATAGAAAACTTTACGATAATTACGTTTGCCGCTTAACGCTTTCGCCGATTTGTCTCGGTTTAACCGTGAAAATGTTCGGTTAACACGTAGCGGTTATCTGGTAAACGGTAGCGGTTAATAGTAAATAGTTGGCGGTATACAATCGTATATACGTAGTAGCGAGCGCAGTGACCACGCACACGTTGAGCGATAAGCAGCGATCCGTGAAAACATTTGCCTGGAGAGATGGACAAGGTCATTGCGCGATATTGCAACAACCACTCAACACGCTACGACGGTAAGGAGTTTCTGGAGTCTGTCTCCAAGCTTCGTAGGAAGGAGAACGCGACGGGGAGCCTGGAGATCGGCGTTAGCATGAAGCGGCGTCCACTTCCTGGAAGACGAGAGAGGGTTCCATGCATCTTGTATTCCCTGATCGTAACCCATACTTGACTGCTTTGAAACGATATATCCCTCTGCTGCCAGGACTTTGGCCACGTTCGCGTACGATAATCGTCGCAGTTGCACAATCCGTTGTTTGCTATACGCTGATAACACCATTCTCTGTCTGTTCTTTTGCCACACTGAAAGCTGAGCTGTACAAACGACGTACGCCCTTAAATTTGTGAACTACTACGTTTCGCTAACGATTAACCGTCACTCGCTAACAATTGTCGTTTCGCGATTCACCGTTTGATAACCTTTAAACGACAATAACCGTAACGGTTTTCGGGTAGCGTAAAGTGTTCTATGCTCCGTACCGTACATGGATATCTGCAGTACTGTGTGTGGCATTCAAGTTCGGGTTCAGTGTGTTCACAACTCCCAACATTGAGTGGATCCAGAAGGGCCAATCATGCGTCAATTGTGCCATTTGCAGAAGAGAAAGTAGGTACATATGTCTAATATACGTATCTAAGGGCAAGGGTGTACTCCAGGATTGGGCGTCGAATGGTGCTCACGGAAACACCAACTAGTTTGGCAATCTGTGGTACAGTAAACTCGGAGCTGTGTACAAGCCTACCTCTGAATTAGGGGCACCTCTCTATACAGGACAGCCAGCTGGGTCCTGTGCTGGCTGCTGTAGAGAGGTCCACTGTATCACACCATGTCAAGTACAGTCGAGTGCAGTGAGGCCAGTTTAGTGTGGTGAGGTGAGATTGGCAGCAAGCCCAGAGAGAGTGGTCTTTGTGGCTTGGGTGAATGGATCTGGATCAACTCCTGCTGTTACGTACACACATACACAGCTGGAACCTGATTGGCTGTTGCATAGGTACGTACTTACGTATGTATGTACGTATGTAGGCGGTCGCTGTTATATCATGAGATTGAAATCCATAATGGAATTGATGCAGCCATTGCACCTCCCATCTGTGGAACTTCAGGACAACCAGAAGATCACAAAACGGCCACTTGGTAAAAATACAATGCTTCACTTGAAGGAAAAAGGTTTCTAAGCACAAGATCAAGCAGAAGATCACTAACCGGGCAGCGAGGTGGTGAGGTGAGAATACAGTGCTTCATCACAAGGGAAGGGTTTCTAAGCACTCGGAAGAAGCCAACAGCACCATCACAGAAACCACTTCAGCGATGAGTGGCCCTGATAAGCAGAGAAGTAATGTGTGGGGTGAGGGGTGTTGTGTAACCAGCACAAAGGAGACAAAAGGGGGGAGGATCTTTATGGCTGCATAGAAAGTGCACACAGTGTGAGCAAGGAGAACATCCCTCCGTCATGGCCTAACACTGAGGCACTCGGCAAGTGTCTCTCTACTCTCTGTCCGCAATTTGCAGTCTGTTGTCTGCCGATCAGTGATGAGCAATACTCTGTATGGCTTATCATCGCATTCATTGCAACGGGGGCTGATCAAACAGAGCAGGACTTTCCATATATGGCGACTTTCACCTTCCCATGCAAGTCACAATATACGTTCAGTGCACTGCGTAAATTTTAATGACCTGACAATACACACATATGTATGCAATGTCAGGTGGCGAATACACATAGTAAATACGTACATATGTACATACATACACACATATGGGGTGACACCAGTTGTCCATGGTGGTGGTCATGGTTACCTACAAGGCCTTCCAGAGCAGCCACACCGTCTCCACGGTTCATGCTTCCAGCCACCTAGTCTAGGTAGCTGTAAGCCCTAAGGTCTCATTAGTGCAAGAAGGACTAATTCTCTTATGTCCTCACACGCTAATGACACGCCTGGGCTAGCAGCCCGTCTAGCAGCCAGCCGTCTACAGCAGCCAGAAGGTGGAATCCCACAGGTGAGCAGGGCAGACTGCGTGTGCAGTAAATGTGCACCCACACATACTACAGTATGTGGGGGTGCATTGTGCACTGTGTGGTACGGTCCAAACAACAGGGAGAGCCTCACATCCTCTCCGTGTACTTGCAGTGGGGGAGTCACTGAGTGATGTCACAGCCAACAAATGAGCACCACTTAGGACAATGCAATCCACAGCCTTCATTCAATCTGTACAAACTGACTCACACTTCTGTGGCTAGTGAGCTGTGCTACCTCCCACCACCATGGCACCTACGTACATACAATAATCTGGTGGAGGCTCGTAGCTGAACATTCCAAATGAACAGCAGAGCACCTTGTACTCTGCAGTTGACAAAGACCTTCGGGTACAAACGTCCTGCATCGTATTGGATTATTGCTACGCATGTTGCTCTGAAACAACTTTGCTGTGCACACACAAACGCTGCATGTAGCTAGTCAACCACTTCGCAAACTGACTCAATGACACTTTGTTTCAGCTGATGAAGATCCCTGGTCCAAATAGTCCTGGGCATTAATCAATATTGGTAATTCCAGGGCTACACTATTCCTCACTGACTTCCCCCACCAGTGACGCATGCTGCAATGGGTCTGCGCATATTCAACACAGCTTGCTAGCCCCTCCTCACCAGAGGACACAGCATGGTGGGGAGGGTCTACACGGCCAGACCAGCTGCAGATGGTGCGGCCCCCCTCAGCTCACCTTGAAGACCTCACCAGTGCACCTGTGGACTTTGTCAGCCGCTATCCGGTCCAGCCTGGACAGAGACTGCAAAAAAATGGAGGATGCATGGGCTTATGTACTGTGTGTAACATTTGAGAGGGTTAAAAGGCATACATCTCCTTCACATATGTACGCATGTACATGTGCACGTACGTATGTACACTCACACGGACGCACACATTCATGCACATGTGCGTAAACCCAACACTACAGTGCACTGCGGCTAGGACAGGGAAAGGGCACTTTTTTGGTCTTTGTTAGCGGCTATCTGGTTCAGTCTGGACAGAGACTGCAGTAAAATGGGACAATGTATGGGCTTATGCGCTGTATGTACATAAGCAAAGCATACATACATACATACATACATACATCTCAATGACTGCACTAGCACGCTTATATATAAGTGCAGCGATAGACCTGAGCAGAACGAGGGGACCTTGCGAGTCCCCAGGGAGTGATTTAATTATGATTAAATTTGCTATTGTACTGTTTTTGCTCCTTTCTCTGTTCTGCATAATGATGAATCAGATGGCAACAGTGAAACAACAGTAACAACAGTGCCGGAAGGTGGATATTTTGGAAGGCCGTGTTGTTAGCAAAGAAAGATGTTTATCAAGCAATGCAGTCATCAATATGGATACCTATCCTAAATCCTGTGGAGTGAACTCAGGTCCATTCTACAAGGGATTTAGGACTTCTGATCCTCAAAGAATGTGATGGGTCAAAGTAGCTACTAAGATGTCACCACTTGTTTCTATGCTTTTTCGGACATTGCCGAACAGTCCAGGCGGCGATTCTGCAAAAGTGCAGGACAGTGCAGGCTGGCGCTAATCTATGGTGCACCGAGCAAGCGTGCCAGACAGTACAGCGGACACTGGAAGCATCCATGCTGGACAGCACAGGCTTTCATGCTGCATATAGCGAAAACGCTGGACAGTGCAGGCATCCTTGCCGCACCAAGCTGGGCATGTGATGCCGAGCAAGCAGTCTTGGCACAAAGAGTGTGTCGCCAGTGCAGGCATCCATGACACAGGGTGGGTGAGCTACACCAAGCAGGCATAGGTGGTCAATAATGCACACAACAGACGTGCCACACAGTGCAGGGGTACAAGTGGGACGGAGCAGAATGCTGCACTGAATGTTGACCGCATCCTGGAGATGACTGGCCAGTTAGGCAAGCAGAGCAAGTAGGACCTGCACCCTGTAGGCTAGTGGAAGAGGGCTACTGGATGCGAGACTGACTAGTCTGGGCGGCCAAACAGGCAACACGTGCAGGCGGCACAGAGCCGGTGTGCTACGTACATGAAACAGGTCTGCTGGAGAGCTAAATGACCAGTTTGTACACAATGCAGGCAGTGCATGCATGCTGCACAGAGCAAGTTGTGAGCAACACAGACTCGAATGCTGCATAGTGCAATTTGTGCTTGATAACGCAAGTCTTGATGCTGCACCAAGCTAGCAGGTGCACCAAGAACGACATGTACTGCACAGACCTGCAGTGCTGCACAGCCACAATGTGTTAACTGAGCTGGCCTGCTGCAATGAGCAGGTGTGCTACAGAGGCAGCCGTTGTTTCTCAGGGCCAGCCAGCTACACAGGGCTGCATGTGGTTTATGCTGGCAGACCTGGCCAGCTAAATGCACAAGGTATGGTGCACTCGGCAGAGGCAGCCAGCTACATTGAGCTCCATAGCATGGTAGACTGGCCAGGTAGCTCAACAGCGGCGGTGTGCTAGACAAGGCAATCCAGTCATAGAGTTGTAGCGTGACACACAGGGTTAGCTGACTACGCTATTTTTACACGCTTGACAGCCAGCAAGTCATACGGGACTGGCCCACTGAGCCCAGTCAGCTTGCCACACACAGGTGGCATGTTAGGGAGAGTCAGTTAGCCACACAAAGGTGGCATGTTAGGGAGAGTCAGTTAGCCACACAAAGGTGGCGTGTTAGGGAGAGTCAGTTAGCCACACACAGGTGGCATGTTAGGGAGAGTCAGTTAGCCACACACAGGTGGCATGTTAGGGAGAGTCAGTTAGCCACACACAGGTGGCATGTTAGGGAGAGTCAGTTAGCCACACACAGGTGGCATGTTAGGGAGAGTCAGTTAGCCACACACAGGTGGCATGTTAGGGAGAGTCAGTTAGCCACACAAAGGTGGCATGTTAGGGAGAGTCAGTTAGCCACACAAAGGTGGCATGTGACACAGGACCAAATAGCTAAACTGCATTGGCATGCTAATGAAAAAGTAACCGTGCAGAGTTGCCATGCTAGGAAGAACCAGCTGGCTTCGCAGTGTTGGTGTGCAAGGCAGTGCCAGTTGGCTATAGAGTGCCGGCAGGCTAGCAAGGGCCAGCTAGCTGTACAGAAGTGATGTGTGAAACGGACCCCACTACCCGCGTGAGATTAGCTTGCTGAGCGGAGCCGTCCAGCTACAGGAGTAGGCTTGAACAAGCATGCTTATAACAGTCCCTATGGATGTACCGCGCATGCTAGAAAAAGAGCTGACATGCTGCCCACAGCTGCCTGGTGTGATAAGGCAGTGGATGTAAGCTAGACAGCATAAAGCCTGCGGAAAACATGCCATACATAAGAGCCAGTGTATGTACGTGACGCAACCAGCATGTTACACCGAGTGCACACATGTGCTGTGTAGAGTAGGCGTGCTAAAGCTAGGTCAATTCAGTAACCGTAGTGGGCGGCCTGCTAAATAGAGCGGCACAGAGTGAGGGTGCCACCAGTGTGCGTAGGAACTGATAATTAACTGACACTGAACTGTTCTTACACCACAGGGTGTGAACTGAAGTTATATTCCATAAAACAATATAACAGACAAAACAGGTGTGGGGAATCACACAGCAAAAGTGACACAGAGTGAATTAAGGCATAATGTAGGGCTAGCCTGTACACCCATATACAGTAGGTCTGCTACACCCAATGAGCACAGGGTAGCAATACATTGTGCTACACGAGGGAGTGTAACACCAGGAGCAGGGATGCGACAGAAGGGAGCAGGGCACCACACTCAGCAAGCGTGCTGCAGGCCTCCTACGCAGGGCAGGCAGGTCGTGCCACTGCATGTGAGCTAAACTGGAGCAGACACACGCCATGCTCCCAGCAATTTGTATAGAATGGATTGCCAGGCCTGAGCTTGCAGCTGCTGATGTGTGGCCCAGCTACCATCCTAAGCTGAGCAGGTGTGCTGCCTGGACCACCTTGCATAGTCATACAAAATATACCCCATATAATGCTAAAACAGGAAATAAGGAAAGAAAAAAGAAAAAAGAATGGGAAAGAGCAGTCATCCACAGGGTGGATGTGGAGTTTGAGTGCACACAGAGCACATACACCAAAACAGGTGAACCACACAATGCAGTTGCTATCCAGAGCAAGTGTGCCAAGGAAGGCCCTGCCATCTTTCAGCACAGAACATATATATATCTGTGCTTCGTAACATTTTTGTGAGCTGGAAGTGCAGCGGACACACAAAGGAACCTGTCTGCATGTTGCAAGAGACTGCATGATAACTTGGGAATTCAGCAGAAGTGCAAGGGTACACAGCCCAGGAGGGCCCACACCAGGGACAAATATACCACAGGTGAGCTGCACATGGTACGTGAAATAAAATATGCCATTTATAACATGGGCCATGCATGGCAGAAAGGCTGCTACACCTTGCCAGCTAAAATTGAACCACCACCCAATGGGTGTGCGTAGTGGACAGTCGTCGCTGAAGCTGAGCGGCTTATGCTAAGGGACCATCCAATGCAGTGTGTTACGTGCGCCAAGTGGGCACATGACGCTGAGCGGTGATGTATGGCATGTGAACTACACCATTCAGGTGTTCTGCAGGGCGGATTGCAGGCTATACAGCAGTGTGTGCGTTGTGCAGATTAAGGCTAGCTCTTGCACTGCAGATTGAGGCATACTCTGCAAGCCACACCCTGCAGATGTGTCCCACAGAGTAAGGCTATGCCAATCAGATGTATAGTGTCAACCGTACATGTGCCACAGGCAGTGAGGCAAGCGTGCTGCACAAAATGCCAGAAGTGCCTGGGAGCAAGCGTCCACATTGAGCTAGGGTGCAGTAACATGTGGCACATGGGTCAACTGCTGGGAGCAAGCGTGCTATGCAGGTCCACCTGAACAGCCTCAGAGAACAGATCAAAACTTTATGCAGGACAAGCTCGCGGAGTGGAGTGTGCTGGGGCTTTACGAACATAGGACAGTGGCGAGTACGACACCTACATTCAGTCGGTAACGCACCCGCTCTGAAGACACACCTTTATACATTAACTCACCTGGACCACTCCCCCACCAGCACTGCTGTGCCAGGGGAAGGTCACACACGGTAGATCTCCCACCTCACCAGAGGGGGAGGGAACTGGAGGGGGCGGGGCCAGATCAGGAGGGGCAAATTAAAGGAGACATTAACGTACTTGGTGTGTGTGAGTAACCAACTACAGTCACATTGTCCACTACCAATTCACAGCCTCACACGTTCATACATGCCATGCCACGTCCCCTGACGGCTCCACTCGGTCTATACACCACGGCGGACAAGCTCACCGTGGACCTTGCACGGAGGGCACACCAGTTCCCCGGTCGTCTTGTTGATGAAGACGGTCTGAGAGGTCTCCCTCTCGCACAGCGGACAGGTCAGGGGCAGAGCGGCGTGGTGGCCTTCCTTGTATAGGAGCACAGATGTTCTATCGATCTATGGTGGGAGCTTGTTCGCCTCCAGGAACTGCTTAACCGTCGACGGCGAGAGGACGGCTTAAACAGCACTCACATCTTTTCGGTCAAATCCGCCACTGCATGCACTGAGGTCACAGTCACAGGGAAGATGTCGATTGGGCCGCCCAAGGATCGATGCAGAAGGATACTGTGGAAACTTTGCCGTTTGCGCGCGAAAGACCGCCATTTTGTCTGAGAAAACGCAATCATTCACGTGACACAACATCTACATTATTTACACTGTATCCACTGCATGCACTGCATGGACGAATACATACACTAGACAGAGGACAACATCTGTAGGCCAGTTCAACTGACTCCAGTGGACCTACAGCGAGGGAAGGTGAAGACATTACTGTGACAAGCCTCTCTCAGTGTGCAGCGAAGTACAACCACCGTGAGTTGGAGGTCTAGCTAGCTATGCACATTACTCTAGTGATGTGATGACTCAGTGACAGGAGCAGTGGAGAGGGGGTTGGTGGTGTGTGCTCAGATCAGGAGTGAGGAAACCAGCTTGCATCTCGCACTGCACAATGATGGCAGCTACAAGTGACAATGTCAGCTGTGTAACTCACTGTAGCTAGGTGACACGGTGACACACTGTCACTGTGACAGAGTCAGTCCATGCTTTTGTGCTAAGTTTTCTGCAATGGCTACAAATCCTGTTTCCTTCACTGCCTCTACTACAGTCTGCCATGTGCGAGGGAGGGTCCCTGTTCCTGCCTGGTTGGAGGTCCACCTGCCCAACAGGTCCAGCATGCAGTCTTCTGGTTGGCCACGCTTACTTGTTTCAATGATATTCATGGTTTGGTAGTCCACACGCAGGAAGGTACCAAAGTGCCGCCATCGTGCACCCAGTTGGTGGTTGAGAGCTTTGACAATGTCTGCAGGCAAAGGAGAGGAGGGCAGAAGATAGGAGAGAGAGATGTGGTATAGTTGTGCTGTGAAGCAACTGCAGTTGTACCACAGACTCACCGGCAGTGTCAGGTGGTAGAGGTGTGGAAGGAGGGAGGGGGGTGGGAGCACCAGAGTCTGGTACCACAGAGGGTGGGGAGGTGGTGGTGTGCAGGGAGGAGGGAGAGGAAAGGCATGAAAATGGCTTGTATCCTGGTCACATTCCACTCACATACATTAGATATACCGAGTGCAGTGCGGGGGCGGTGAATAGATAGATCTGGTAACATTGCCATATCATCCATTGTACTGGAGAGGCTACGCTGCCAATGAACAAACACATGTGGTATAAACATGAAGGCATAAATCTCACATCAGACACTACTGCAGCAAGAGATGGAGTCATGACCTGCAGCATCTCCTTCGGAGACCTGTTGGGTATGGGAACAAATTCCCAGTGTTAAGAACAGGAGAGTGCTCGAAGTGTTCACGGATTGAAAGGACCAGCCTGCGTCAGTGAGCCCTAGTTAGGCAGCTAGTAAGCATGCATCATCATTGAAAGGACCAGCCTGCGTCAGTGAGGCCTAGTTAGGCAGCTAGTAAGCATGCATCATCATTGAAAGGACCAGCCTGCGTCAGTGAGGCCTAGTTAGGCAGCTAGTAAGCATGCATCATCATTGAAAGGACCAGCCTGCGTCAGTGAGGCCTAGTTAGGCAGCTAGTAAGCATCCATCATCATACGCTTACACACGTATGTTCAGCCTTTTCATTTACCTCCAGCTATACAAGATACAAAAGAGAGTGAATCGAAGTGTGCGACTCTGAACCACCTGCATACAACTGATCATGCATTACCTTGTGCTACAAGAGCACTCTGTGATCTCATTAGGCGCACCCAATCCTGGCGCTGGTATGGAAATGATATGCAAGTAAGAGGTGAAGGGGGTGGGGTCTAGAGAAGAGTCCACAGTCCACCTGACTGTGTTACAGCTGACCAATGGGAGTGCACGGACACAAATCGTGTCATGTGGTGGTCGTACCCTGAACCTAGCTGGGTTCAGAGAGGGTCTAGCAGGCCAGACTAGCAGGCCTCAAGCAGGGAACAGTAGACAACAGCAGTGACACACACACTCACATGGTCAGAGGGTCTAGCAGGCCAGACTAGCAGGCCTCAAGCAGGGAACAGTAGACAACGGCAGTGACACACACACCCATACGGTCAGAGGGTCTAGCAGGCCAGACTAGCAGGCCTCAAGCAGGGAACAGTAGACAACAGCAGTGACACACACACCCATACGGTTAGAGAGGGTCTAGCAGGCCAGACTAGCAGGCCTCAAGCAGGGAACAGTAGACAACAGCAGTGACACACACACCCATACGGTCAGAGGGTCTAGCAGGCCAGACTAGCAGGCCTCAAGCAGGGAACAGTAGACAACAGCAGTGACACACACTCCCATACGGTCAGAGAGGGTCTAGCAGGCCAGACTAGCAGCTCAAGCAGGGAACAGCAGACAACAGCAGTGACACACACCCCCATGCGGTCAGAGGGTCTAGCAGGCCAGACTAGCAGGCCTCAAGCAGGGAACAGTAGACAACAGCAGTGACACACACACCCATACGGTCAGAGGGTCTAGCAGGCCAGACTAGCAGGCCTCAAGCAGGGAACAGTAGACAACAGCAGTGACACACACACCCATACGGTCAGAGAGGGTCTAGCAGGCCAGACTAGCAGGCCTCAAGCAGGGAACAGTAGACAACACAACGACCTTATCATGTAATGTGACATAGGTAAGGCAGTGACACAAGACAGTGAGTGACACTTTGTTACACATGGGGCAGTGATATTGTCACAAGAGAGGTTGTGACACTGTCACATGAGAGGTTGTGACAGTCACCTCAATGACGCTCTTGACGTCTTCAGCGCCGTGGAAGCCTAAGAAGTACATTGGCAG